>JBBCBC010000003.1:34566680-34791432 GCA_037126765.1 Stenogyne calaminthoides | reverse complement strand
ACAGAGAATATAGACAGATGTTAACATCAAAAAGTTATCAACAAAACCTGTTGTTATAGTAACTGCAAAATGATGAAAAACATGGGCTACAAACCACTTCAAAACATCAGAATTCAGAAGGCTGAATGGGCTGCAGTAGTATATACAGAAGTATATGAGTCTCAAGTGAGTAAAATTCTCAGGTTTTAACAACTCTTTTCAGCTATGCACTAGTACATACAGAAGTATATAAGTCTCATGTGAGTAATTCTGAGTAATTCTCAGGTTTTAACTAATTCCCAGGTTCTTCTTTTCTAGGTGCGGAAACTAAGTCCCATATCTTGATTGTTCCATCAGAACTTGCAGAGGCAAGACGCCGGTTTTCCTGTAATGTTACAACCCACGTGAATTCGTGAAATTACTTATGGAAAAACTTTAGAGGGGGAGTGAGAGATCTGTATATTTACCGTGGGACTCCATTGCACTACGGTTACACCCATATGAGCCTCCTTTTTCTTGAGAAGCAATCTGTATGTAGGTCCACCAACCCCTTCTTCAACCTCTTCGTCAGCCTCTTCGTAAAACTCTAAGTCAACCTGTCCAAAACATACAAGAATATAAATAAGTGCCTAAAGATAGGGATCATCCATAAGAAGGCAAAGTCTTATAAACTAGTTTCACCGTATGCACTGATTTGCATTTTATGTGTATTTTTAAACAATATTAGTTGTTTCATTGTAACATATCAGTTTGTGAGTATTAGTTGTTTCATTTAAAACTCGAAAGTATTAGTTGTTATATCATAAAATGATAGTTAGAAACCACTTGTACGGTAAAAGTAGATATCCAATCAGACAAGGTGAAAAGGCTAGTTATGTATCAATACCAAGCCATCTTTACTCTCCACGAATAAACATATTGCACCATCACCTGTCCCACTGCTGATTATCCCCTCCCTGAGACATTTATAGCTCAAAAATGAGAGGAACGACAAAGATAACAAATCTGAAAAAATGGAACACAAAATAGACACGTTAAGCCTTCCTATCATGACCAGTGGACAAAGAAAATATCTCCGTCCATGATATCCAGAGAGATTGCATAAAGTTTCCTAACAAAAAGGCAAAATGAAAGTGTTATCAACTCAGAGCTCTTATCAATCTCGAATAAAGTAGTGATAAGCATGCATTGCAAATAATTAGAAATATCAAGTGCAAAATAGTTGTTATATTATGACACAATATGATTAAATCTGGAGTAAAACGTAGAGTTCCTTCAGTTATTTATTCGGGAAGCATCACTTTGAAAGTACATGAGACATCAGACAAAACCATACTTAACTTTATCATAAAAGCGGCTGTCATACAGAATATATCAAAATGAAATATAAAAATCATACAAAAGAATCCTGATAAGACTTAGAAGTATGCTGGATGATCATGTCAGCACCATAACTATATAATAATCACGAAAAGTTCTAGAGAAGAAGAGAGGGACAAAATCATAGGTTGTTAAAAACCCAATCGCAGACTCTACCATTTGTTAGATGTAAGTTCAAACTCTATTGTCATCACATCAAAGAATCAAGCAGGAAAAACTAAACAAGAAACAGAAAATAGAGCATCTAGAGCAGCCACATGAAAAAAAGATCAAACACAAATCAAAATGCTGCTCAACAGTAGCCAGTGTCCTTATACTGTTCCTTTGTAATGTCACAACCCCATATCTTGACGGTTGTCATTACTAAAAATTTAAAATGACTAGATTAGCCGTGCAAACTAATCTAATTTGCAACACTGGTAAATATAAATTTTGTTCTGCAGCTTAATAGACACAATTAAGACCACTGCTATTAAACTTCAATAAGCAAGCATAGAAAATGACGAGAAGGAATGCATGCCTGAAGGAAACCATCTTGTCTCCAGTGGCATTGAAAAGATAGGTCCCGGATCTCATCTGTATGTCCACTTTAAGAAGAAAATGAAAAAAAGATAAAGAAGTAGAAAGTTAAAATGCAATAAATTTCAAGAGCTTAAAACCTAGTGAAGCACATAATCATGAAAAATAATTCAAAAATATAGAATGAATTTGATATTTGCAGAGTGATAAGTTGCAACTACAACAAGCATACATATGTACCAAAAAATTGAAAAGTTTCTAAAGCAATGACCAATTAACATGAATCCAATTTATTCCTTCTTTCACTGATATAAAATCCAGTAACAAGCACTAAGAATATGGATGGATAAACATAGCTTTCAGGGAGAAGGAAATCATGTGATATACAAGATAACTAAAGTTCTTTCATATGTAATCTCACAATGAAACATAGCAATGACAAAGGGATTGTACACAAGGCAAACAAGCAAGAGCTAGTGTAACAGGTTAGCAACAATTTTGTAACCGAAGCAGTTGGAACAAGTATAATAATTTGGCAAGATGTTATGACAAAATTACATGGAACCAATTGCAAAACAAAAAGAATTTGACCAACTTTGTGCTTATACATTTTTCAACATATATTTTCTATTTTTAGATAACTTATAACATCTGACTAATCACTTAACTTTGATGATAACAGATGATATTCAACATGTCAAAAGGATATTGCTTTTAAAGAGAAAACAAATTAAGAGATTTAAACTTAGATAGATTGATACCCAAATACAATATGACCATATTACATAATTAAGATGTGGATGTAAAAGCATCATGTTCTAAGTATACCTACAAACAATAGAAAGTTGGGAGCAAAAATTACCTTTAGTCCGAGTCAAACCGAAACCATTGTTACCAATCCCTTCAGAATCCATATCCCAGGCCTATACCAATCAGATCAGTTCTATCTAAACAAATATTGACTATTGGATCAAATATAAGGTACACAACTAGCAGATACTCAACACATTGTCAATTGTATAACTATTAGTACCTTAATAACACCGTGATGACATGAGAACAGAGTTTGAACCAACGGATGCCACTGCACCTTTCAGACATGTTCTGTAAGATCCTCATCCAACACAGAAAAAGATTTCTCAGAAATAGGTGTTTCCACCTCAGAAGGTATTGCTAATTCCCATATCATTACTTTATCGCCTGGGCCACATGTTGCAAGGGATGTGCCATATAAGTCCCAAGCCACACTTGTGACTTCATCCTCATGTTCCTAATGTTAGCATTTCAGTCAAAAACAATAGGAGATGTATATCAGTACCAAGTTTTGGATCTCCTAAAGACTAACACTGAAAAGATGTCTTTATTTAATCTTTACATTACATTTAGGGTGGTAACATGCAAATAATTGCCCCAGCAGCTTTTTTCCAGATAGTAGTGGTTTCATCATGACTTGCGGTTGCCAATAATTTGCCAGATGGCGACCATGAACAAGCTATAACAGGCTTAGTATGAACACCCTCCAATACTGCCTGTATAATAGAAGGCAATCGAACACATCTCTTTACTTATCCACGTCAAGATCACTAAACTATTCAACAACTCAATACTAAAATCGAATTTCACAAATTAGGCCGATCGAGACTCTTAACAAAACATATAAACAAAGTTCACAAATAATGTCTATCAGGACCCTTGCCATTTACATATACACAGATATATAAACAATCTCAGTCTCAAAAAAATTAAATCTAAGTTAGGAGCAATAGTATAAAAAGTTTATGAAAATCAAGGTTGAAAACTTGCTATTAAAAGAGCGGGTAACAGGATTATGTTCCCAGATACGGACGGCCTTGTCGTCTACGCCGCACGAAGCGAGTACGGCGGGGACACCGGACTCCGGTGGTCGGCTTCACGCGAGGCAACAAACCTTACCCTGTGCCCTCTGAAACTCTGAACTTCCTTCAGCTCGAAATTCTCATCCTCGAAGTTCATCGCTCGCTCCAATGATCGGATCTGTATAAACAAGCAAGGTTTACGGTTACAAAGCACGCGCCGCCGCGATTGACGGCGAAAAGAGGTTTACGGTTACGAAACTCGCGCCGCCACGATTGATGGCGAAAAGAGAGAATGTGGTGACGATCAAGCAGAGCGGGAACGAGCAGTTTTAATTTCTGACAATTTAATTATTTAACTATAAGTCCCTGTTAATATACAGTTTTACTACTTTAACCCCCGCGTTTTATCAACTGTTAACAGTACTTAAATTTTCCATATGCAGTTGGATGTTGATGTTCATATTTTGAATAACAAGTACCTGGAGTTGGTTGACAATAAATACTCCCTCCTTCTCATAGTTTGTGGCTTTTTTACTGTTTATACAAATTTATTGAAATAGTGATAAAGTGTTGAGAAAGAAATATGAAAATTCAACTTTATTGTAAGGATAAAGTACACTTTATTAGTAATAAAGTGAGTGTCATTTTGTTAATAAATAAGTTTTTTATGGGAGAGTGTTAGTTAGAATGAATATGTATTTTTTTAAGATTTTTCTTAATTAACTTTGAGACAAAATTAATGGGTCTTTCTTTACTATTATTATGGAATTTAGAGAGTATTATTTAATAAAAATAATTAATATTATATAGTAAAATAAATAATACTCCCTCCGTCCCCAATCTTGAGTACTTGATTGCTTTGGTGCTCAAAGTTTAAGAAAATTTATTTATTAAGATTTTATGTAATAAAATGAGCAAATGTTGAAGGTAGAAAGAGTTGTTTAGTATTTTATGTGATAAATTAGGTATTTCATTTAAGGAAATGTGTAGTCAAGATGACGCCTAAAACGGAAATAGTGTAGTTAAGATTGAGGCCGGAGGGAGTATCTATCAATTAATCATTGTCACATGATAACATGTACTCCTTCCGTCCAACTCTTTTCTTCACACCAATTTTTTTTCGTGTTTTAATGAACGAGTTGTTTATTAATATTTAAAATGATAAAGTGACTTTTTTAAAAAGGGTATGATAGATTTATCTCTCATCTCTTATATGTTTCCTTAAAATTATTTTATCATTTTAAATACTAATAAAAAACTTCGCTAAAAACTTGGTAAATAACAATTTGGGAACAAAAGAGTTGAGAAGAAGGTAAGACTATTTATTCACTACAACAAGCTAATATTATTTAGTGAAATTAATTGATATTATTTAATAAAAACATCTAATGTTGTTCAAAGAAAAACACTAATCACACAGTACAATTGGTGTATACAATTTATTTTCAAATTTTTTAAGTAAACTCATTACCAATGTTAATAATTATCTCATTTATTTGTTATTATGAAATATAAACATAAAAGTGTGAGCGCGACTTGGGTTGAAAAAAATATTGAAAATATTAATATACCGCATTTATTGTATTAAAAATATTGAAATGTCAACATTTTCGGTACGGTATGGTACTTACCGTAATTTTCTATACGATAAGCAAATTAAAAAATATCGGTATATAATGAATATGTTTTTTTTGGGTATTTACGGTAAAATTCTCTATTATACAATCAATAGATTCAGTATTTTGGTATAAAATAATATGTCAAATTTTCGGTATGGAACGGTATATACCAATACCGTTTATAACTTAGGTATACCCAAATTTTGATATGGTATATATTTTCCAAATATCGAAAGTTTGATACATAGAGATTTTTTTGTACACAGATAATATGAATTTTTACATACCGAAAATTTTGATACAATATACGATATGAAATAAAAATTTTAATATATCGTATCGAGCCATCCCTTTGTGTGACTAACCTCAATTGTCCTATATTAATGTAAGAGTAATTATTAGAGAGATTCATATATACATATTCATAAGGTTACACACTATTCTTAAACATAAATACTTATATACATTATTTCATGGGTCAAGAATTGAGAAAAGACGATCCACGGAGGAAAAAGTGGATGAAATAGATGAAGTGTCGTTTTATTTGTATAAGAATATATATTTCTCTTTATAGTAATACCTCTTGATCCCTTCAAAGAAGACAATTTTAAATATATCACATGTGATACTATAAAAGATAAATATGAGTATCGAAAAGAACAAGTATGTAATACTTGTCCTCAGAAGAATATATAATTGCCTTTTATAAGAAAGATTTGTTTGTTCTTATAAGAATACAAATTTAAAAATAAATTTT
The DNA here is from genome assembly GCA_037126765.1 of Stenogyne calaminthoides. Classification (NCBI taxonomy): domain Eukaryota; kingdom Viridiplantae; phylum Streptophyta; class Magnoliopsida; order Lamiales; family Lamiaceae; genus Stenogyne; species Stenogyne calaminthoides. The sequence continues at coordinate 34,785,343 of JBBCBC010000003.1, read as the reverse complement.
CATGTTTTGCCTTTTGTAAATTTTTTGGAACAATTCATTTGACATGGTTCGAATCACGAGATCCACAACCAAATTTTAATTTTCTTTCCCAATTTATACTAATATTTCACATAAATATTTTACAGGAATGCCTCTCATATAAATGTCCATATAATAAGTAAATTATAATAAATCAATCGAAATTTTAATTTGATTTGTTTTAGATCACATAAGAAATATTTACAAACAATAATTTTGAACATTATGTATATTAACAAAATCTTGTATTTAACCCAAGACACCATTTAATTGGAGTAAAAAAACTACCCACATATTTACAAAGTATATTTGAGTTGATTTATATTTTGATCTTACTCTAATACATAAAAGACTTTTATATTATAGCCAATGAGAAGATAAGATATATAAGAATATTGGTTGTAACGTATCTAAGCGATAATTTATATTTGTATTTTTATTAAGTCTAAACTGTGTGCAAAGAGAACGTGACTACGTGAGAATGACGTGGAGACATAGGTTATTTGGACAAGCGTGTCTCAAAAGTCTAAATTTAGGTGGATTTGACTAAACTTATTTTAAACATCTTATAAATTCTAACGATTTATAAAATATAATTTTTAAATAGTTTATAAATTGTTAAAATGTTTGATTAACAAAACTTATAAGTTCTTTAATAATTTTAAAAAATTTAAAATAATTTTTTTTTCAAATATAAAAATATCTTTTAGAAAAATTATATTTTTTTTAAAGCAAAACCTTTAAATTATCTTATTTTGTATAATGAGATGTCCGCACCGGATTTTGGCCGGGATGGGTTGGGATAGGGAGAAATTATATATGATTTTTTACAATAAATTGAGATATCCCAACTTATTTTTTTTTCTTTTTTTTAAGTTTTCTAAAAATTTTTTTTAGATCATATAAGATGTTAAAGAGCTTTTTTAGATCTTATGAGATGTTTAAATATCTTATTTTACCAAACAAAATTAAAAAATGATAAATTGTTTCACTGAAACGTATAACTTGATTTTATTGAAATACTTGTACTTTTCAAATGAAACAATTTACATTAAAAAATATATTTAAATTAGACCGCGCACCCAAAGTACACAATACTTACTTTTTAATTGATTCGATTTTTAATTTTTTTCTTGAAATGTTAAACCTAGTAAGAAAATGATACTTGAGTACTATTGCATTTTTGGATCGAAGGGTTTGGAATAATATGATGAAATAAAAGACTCTCCATTACATATTTAGAAAATGAAAAGATTTCAAGATACAAAAAGAAAAAAAAGTGAATGGCCATCAACTACAAAATGTATCAATATTACCCCCTCAATACATTTTTTTAATTATTTAAAAGTAAAAAATTGATTTTTCTGCAGATTGTTGTTTTGTAATTTCTGTAGATTGTTGTTTTATAATTTTTCTGTAGTATGCTGTTTGATTTTTTGTAAATTTTTAGTTTGTAATTTTCTGTTTTATTTTTGCAGATTTTTAATTGTATTTTGTTATGGGGAAAATACATTATTTTTGCAGATTTTTTTTTGTTTAATTTGTAACTAGATGTTTATTTTTGCGGATTAGGGTTTTTGTTTAAATTAGGACCCAAAATACATTTTTTTTTTTAAAAATGTACTCCAAAATTGATCTAAAATACAATATTTTTTAAAAAAAAATGCACTCTAAAATTAGCCCAAAATACAATTTTTTTAAAAAATGCACCCCAAAATCGACTCAAAATACAATTTTTTTAAAAAAATGCACTTCCAAATTTTTTTTGCGGATTAGGGATTTTGTTTAAATTATGACCCAAAATACAATTTTTTTTTTAAATGTACTCCAAAATTGGTCTAAAATACAATTTTTTTTAAAAAATGCACTCTACAATTGACCCAAAATACAATTAAAAAAAAATGCACCCCAAAATCGATTCAAAATACATTTTTTTTTTTAAAAAATGCACTTCCAAAATTGGCCTAATAGTGTAGAAAATAAAAAAAAAACTGCACTAAAAAAAACTGCACTCCAAAATTGATAAAAATACAATTTTTTTTAAAAAAATGCACTTCAAAATTAGACTAGAGGTGAAAAAATTAAAAGAATTTATTTTTTTAAAGTTACATATGTTTCTGAATTGCAAAATGAGTTAATAAAATGCACTTTGAAATAAATAATTTAATAAATTTTATAATTTAAAATATTTGGACTTTTAAAATTTTAAATTATAAAAAAAGTCAAAATCTTGTCGAAGTGCAGTAAAAACTAAGTTAGAAGTCACGTAAAATAATTAAAAGGGTAACTTAGACTTTTTAACCATAATTTTGATCTTAGAACAACAAAGTTCGAATGTATTTTAGAGTTAACTTTTTTGTGATTTTGTAAAGAATCACTTCCCATGTTGAAATGAAATTTTTCGAAAACACCAACATCATATTAGTTCAAAATGAGAATAATGGATTTCATTATCCAAACAAACCTTCGGATTCCTAATTAAAATTTACATTTGAGGAAAATTTGAATAAAACTAACATTCTGCTGAAAACCTAAGAACTGCAATCATCAAATAGAAAAAAAAAAATTATATATTACAATTTGTATCACTTATCTGCTTTTTTTTTTTTTTTTTTTAGACTTTACGAAAATGTAATCTTTCATTAAGTTCCTGTGATGTCCTTGTTTTCAAGTCAAATCCTCTAATGCAGATATAACCTGAAAAATTGTTAGACAAAAATCCATATTAATACCAACTATTGTATTGCGTTCCTTTAAAACAAGAATTATTTAATTTTCAAGGTTATTTTCATATATAATGCTGCAAGAAGAAACGTTGTAAGCCATATACAGGTGCAATCTAAGGCTGATATATTTCACCAAATATAACAACTACGAGACCCTTTTTAACAATATTTAAATAATTTATATAAGACTCGGACATTAATGACATCATTCGAGCAAAAGTAAGAAGTATACATAAACTCTAACCTTGTTGGAAGCAACGTCCGATTTCTTCCTATAACATGCCTAAAAAGACAAACTTTTATGAAAAAAATAAATTATCCCGATTCAATAATGTAATCAAAGCTAATTTACATAATTACATATATATTATAGGGGTTAATAATAAATTGCAACCTATACTATTGTGTTTTTTACAAATTGCAATCTGTACTATTTATTCTAATAAAATGCAACATATACTATTAATAATTGACAAATTCCAACACCTCTATTGAATTTTTTTAATTTGATGTTTGCTAAAATATTTTTGGCACTGCAGTATACACAACATAACATTTGTAATTATATTTAACCGTAAAGATTCATAAAAATTGAATTTCGGGTTGTAAACTATCACTTTTAAATAGTATAGCTAGGTTGTATTTTTTTAGAAAAAATAGTACAAATTGCAATTTATAAAAAACACAATAGTACAGATTGCAATCGTGAGCAGTTATTGTCACCTTTGCATATCCAAGTAATTGTTGTTCCACAATATAACGTTCATCTTGGTAGATTCCAAATCCATTTTTCGTACATCTATTGGTTCGAGATTGATTCATGATCGGCAAACACCTATATCAACACATACGTATAAGATCAAATGTTGAGGAAAATTAAATAAAACGAATTAATTAGCATCTCTTATAAATTGAACTTTTAGATGAGGCGTAATTTTTTCAATAATGATATATCAAAAGTTTTCTAAAAGAATTAAGGAAACTGTGTAACCTCATTGATCTGAAAGTAGGTCCCATTGAGTGGAAATCGTCCTCTATTAGCTGTTCGACATGGCATCTGCACATAAGTGTTGTTTGATATGTAAATTTTCCCAACATTATAAAGGATATTGGTCAATAACTTTTTTTAATTTATTTTTTTTTGTTCTAAAAAAAATTTAACTATTTAATTTTTATCGCATAATTATCTCGATTGTTCAATTTTAATCCCATTTTTATCGAATAATAGAAAATTTTATCATTATCACCATCACGCAAATCGTGTATCGATTAAAAATGTGGATTTTCGAGCTCGTATCTGATGTGTATACTGATTGTTAAAAGAAAAGTTTATTTTATTAAAAAATTATAAAGAACAAGAAAATTTCTCCCAAATACGTAAAAAATGAATTTTTAAAAGTCAACGTCAACTTCTGAGTTCGAGAAATCCAAATTTTAACCGACGTGTGACTTGTGTGATAAAAAAAGATAAAATTTTATGTTTTTCCGCAAAAATGGGATCAAAATTGAACAATTGAGATAATTATGGGATCAAAATTGAAAAGTTAAATTTTTTTGGGACCAAAAAACGGATTCTTGAAAAGTTTTAATTAAAAAACTTTTTTTTTTTTCTCTAATTTTTCTTACCAATATTGTTCCCTTCACTGTCTCGTTTTCTCCGAATTGCACAATATCACTTGAACAACTATTGTCGACGCCTCCTGAGAGTCAACTTCATTTTTGGCTCTTGGCATGAATCTGTGGAGTCATATATGGAAAATAATATTCGGAAGCAAGAAGTCATAACATGCATCAGAAATTCAGAAAGAATGTGCATTAAATTCAATCTCATTCAAAAGTCAATCGCTCAATGTGGCTTACTTGTTGTCCATATTGCAAGAAGATAATGACAGGGATCATTGCAATCTCGTCTTTCAAACTGTTGGACATATACAAAAAGAAATAAAATATATGCGTCGAGGAAGAAAGTGACATTCACAAGATTAATTGGATTCAATTTTTAATTTAGATGAACAATCTACACCCCAAACACTAAGAAGTGGGTTTGCTAAAAAATTATAGCGTTGAAAAATTGATTAAAATTAGTGATTATGAGAAAAGCGATTAGTAGTAAAAATTGATAGTGTTTGTAAAATAATTCAAAGACTTTGCTAAAAATTATAGCATTGAAAAATTGATTAAAATTAGTGATTATGAGAAAAGCGATTAGTAGTAAAAATTGATAGTGTTTGTAAAATAATTCAAAGAAAAATTAGTAGTGTTTGCAAAAAAAGTTAAAAGTATTTAAAATAAACTAATAAGTTACTAAAAGCACCCCTTTTGAGCTTTTAGCTTATAGCTTTTGAGAGGTTACTTAATCTAATAAAAGAGAAATAAAACACTTCAAATAATTTTTGCACATAATTCAAGGTGTTTAAAATCACTTATAATTTTTTGAAAACACCCCTAAATTATGAACCCTAAATCATGACATATTCGGGTCGAGTGAACCATGAACCACTCGGGTCAGGTTCGGGCTCGTGCCGGAAAAAAATCGAACTGGTAAAAAAAGAAAAAAAAAACTGAATTGAAATTCAATTGCATCTAAATCAAAATTAGTCCAAATGGTGCATACATGAGAATTTGCCATCAAGAAATTCTTAAATATTGAGTACAAACGTGCGAGACTAACCCCTGCCAAGAGACGATGCGAGTCTGGAAGCTCATACCTGAAATTAAACGTGAATATTTTTAAGATAGATACTTGACATGTACATAAACATAAGGAACAACGATTGCATCCGGTGTCAAAGGTGAAATAAACTTACACTTGGTGTTCTGTCCTTAACCGCTTCACATTCTTTAATTTAGGATAGTTTTTTTGTGGTACATGTGGAGTTAGAACAAGCACAATTTTTGATATAACATCATTTCCATCATCCAGAAAACTTGGTGGAGGATTTTCTGACATCTTCGTGTTGTATAGTGTGACTGTTTGGATTTCAGGCTCAAAATCTTCAATGTCTTGAATGTATTCTTCTAGTGATTCGGCGTTTGCAGGCTCTGGAGATGCTGGATATTCTATTATTGGTTGACTATGATCTTGTGAGACATGATCACTTTCAAACAGTACTATTTCTTTATTGATAATTATACTAGACTCCGAGGTCTTGTTTTTTGCATGAGAACCTTTAAGCTGGAGCTGAGAACTGCATCCAGAATACACAAACATTTCAATACAATTTCACAAAATTGTCACACATTAGAGACGAGTTTGAATCACAAACGGTCCCAAAATTTTGGTCTCAAGTAGATTTAATTCCATAGGATTTTTTATTGTCGATTTAGTCCCAATTTTTGTTTCAAATCGGACGGAACAATGTCGTTTTGCCGTTTTTATTTGGGGATTTTCGGCGGATGCTGTGACTGGACAATCACGTGTATTTTTTTTTTAACAGTTGGACTTTCAGAGATATATAATTAAAATTTTAAACTTAAAATTAAAACAAAATTGATGGCAAGAATTAGTCAAACACACCTAAAAATACAAGTGACAATGTACATTGATGAAGTCACAAATCAAGTGATACCAAAAAAAAATATGATGAGTGGATTAAGACATTAATGTGGCTCTTGTTGGTACCAAACTTGTTTGTGAGTTTAAGGTAGTTGGGGTTTAATGGAGAACAAAAGGAATGTTCCTCATCTATGTCATGAACATGTGAATTGATGCTTGATTGTTTAAAGATTTGAAAGCAATAAATTGCAAGAGTGTTTGGGTCAAATGCCTCTTTTTTGGCTAATAAAGCCTTGGTATTGAATGTGAGAGTTCGAATTCTTAAATGAGCCTTAATTACATGTATTTATATTACTAACTCTTGGGTATAACCCTTCTAGGATCTAAGATCTAAGCATTTAATGGTCTTCGTGTCGCATTAAATAGAGCCGACTTTTGATGGTCGGATGGAGTGTTCTGGCCAGGACCAGAGACCAAGTTCCTTCTCGGGCCGCCAACGGAGGTCGCCGTTGCATCAGACCACAGGTCGGGTAGCATCCGAGGTCGTTGTCCCGAACTTCGAGGTCGCTTTCATTTGAATTTTCCTTATTCGATGTTGTTTTGCGGCCTTTAGGGCCCGAGAGCGTGCTCCTCAAAGGAAAAGTCTTCTTTGGCAACTTGCAGATCCGATTCATCTCGCAGGCCGCCATTGGGGAATCGCTTTCTCGAGGTCGTGGTCCCAAGGATTTCGCTTAGGTCGCGACCATATGGCCCTTCCTTATCTTGACTGGGCGGGTTTGGACTTCCTCAACGATTCATTGAGGTCGAGGATCCTAATTGATAACTCGCCAACATAAAATAGAAAATAAACCTAAGTGTTGACTCCGTGGTTACCTAATTATCCCATCACAACAATTGCCCCCCAGGTCGCCGGCCAAAATATTCAAGCTCGCTTGGGACTGGCATGCGACAAATGTCTTGGTTCTTGCTCAGCCTCCTGCTTTCGCGAGATTCGACCGGACGTTTAAGCGTCCCGAGGTCGCTTGTAGCGTTCACGGTCACTTTTGCGAGCTGTGATGATGGCGCGTGAACTGCGCAGCGCCTCGGGAAAAAAATCGCGCCGCACGAGTGTCCTCGGTTCATGATCCCACGAGCCCTAATCCAGCCTCTATATATATGAGGTCCTCTCCTTATTTCACACTTTTTTCAATTATCGACATCCTTCCTTCCGCTCTTGCCTCACCTCCACACCAAGTATTGCCTTGGGATCTAGAAATTCAAAAATATATTTTCCGACTCTCTCTATGGAATCTTCCCCTTTCACCTTGGTTCGCCCTTCACGCCCGGCGAGAGATCCTTCGCCCCCACCGCCAGAGTCGGGGCCCTCCACCGCGCTGACCGGAACCACGGGGCCTCCGTCTTCACGTGTCCTCGCTCTGCCACCCGTGTGAGAGTTACGGAGGCTCCGATTCGCTCTCCTCTATCCAAACTTCCTTCGGGAAGACGATCTTCTGGACGGGACCGATGATGATTTAGTTCAAGGTCGTCCCGGAGAATATGGCTCAAACTTTGACATCCTTATCACGGACGAAGTAGGCCCAATTAGCGCCTTGGCCGGGTTCGGGCGGTCGGCCCCTCCGAGATCGCCCCGGCCATCCATCGGTTCAGAGAGAACTCCTCCTAAGACCGGTGGTGCCGTCTGGCCCGAGCGCGACCTCTTCGAGATAACCTTCCAGAATATCGGACAAACTTCCCTTATCGACGCCCAACCGACGGTGAGAGGAAGAATTGAGAGAGGGCTCCTTCGGATATGGCGGGTAAGATTGCCCGACTCGGTGCGAGACGAACTCGAATTTTTTCGAAATGGTGCGAGGGTTCCTCAAGATGTCCATTTCGGATTCCGACCTTGGATGAGAGGGCGATCAACCTCCCGAAGGGTGTGGCTATCAACGGCGGGCCATGGAGGCCGATGTCGCGATTCCCATCCATCCCATTAGTGAGCTTTTTTGAGCGGATGAGATCTCGCCCAGAAAAGAATCACTCCTAACCAGTGGAGCACTTTAATCGCTTATTGACCTTATTCGGGTCCTTCCAACCCGCCACCACCTCGACAAGCGGATGAGATTTCCACACCGACCAACTTAGTGGGAGCTCATGCCGGTGAGAGAGTGGTTGGGTACTATGTCCAAGCCCGCCTGTCCCACAAAATTGTTGAGGATGTTCCGCCAAGGTCGAGGGATGGAAATCGAGGTTTGGTGGGTCTCCTGGGATCGCGGAACGTCCGGTGGATGGAGTTGGATAGGGGAGGTCGGATTAACATCCGGTCCGAGTTTGGCGTCGCCCAAAGTAAGTTTGTATGTTATTTTAATTTCCCAAGTCACTGATTTGACTTCATCTTCTTTCGAATAAGAATCGAAAGGCGTTGTTCTCCCTCCCTTCTTTCTTCTGCCGTTATAGTTTGCCGAGCGAACTGGATAGGTCGCCGAAGTCTTGACCTCGGTGAAGTTCGCCAGAGAGCATCGGCATACCGATTAGGCTCAACCACTTGCGGTCTCAATTCCCGCTGCGGGTAAGGTTTCTTTCCTTCTCTTTCCACCCCGCTGTCCCCTTCCTTTGATCGTGATTTAGTTTCTTTCTATGTGACAGCTGCGCCGCGTTTCTCTCTCCCTTTCACCCCTACCCCGGAGGAAGTCGAGCTCATGGACGGCCTGAACCCCCCTGCTCTCAGGAAAGAGAGGATGAAGATCCTCACGGATGCGGCGCAAACCGAAGGCCGGGACAAAAAGGCTCTAAATAACGGGCGTCCAGTCGTGACCCGACCTCAAGAGGGCCCGAGTTAGAGGTCGGAGGGTCATGTCGAGGTTGCGCCCTCTCCGGAGAAAGGCACGCCCCGGATTCGGGGAAGAAAGCGGATGACTGGCTAAAAAAGGAGAAAAGCGATCCCCATCTTCGTAGGGTCGCCAAAGAAAGGACGCCATGACGCCTCCTGAAAAAACCCCCCGGCGAAAGGTTCCGACTTTCAAGATCCCCACGGCAGCGGAGAAGGGATGACAAGTCCCACCAGGGTGGTGTCGACCCGATTGAGTAAGTCCTCTCCCGATGATAAGTGTACTTCACATATCCCATTCGATTTTCTAACTTAAATTTTTTTTTTCCATTGCGAGGGTCTTCACCCGTCGCCTCGTGTCCAACTACCTCCGGAAGCAGATCCTCGACTCCTCCGCGAACCGGACTACCTTCGCTGGCCTGCTTTCGCTCCCCGCCTAGTCGTGGACCCTCGGCTTGGACCAATCGGTTGAGGACGCCGGATGCGGGTGGGCAACATCCACCGCCATGGTTTATGGCGGGCGATGATGGCGCTTGTTCAAGGCGCCGAGGACTTCACCACGCAAGGCATTTAGCCGGTCCAGAAAAGTCGTTGAGGAGAAGAACCTCAGAGAGGCGGCCTCGAGGAGGCCGTGGACTGTGGAATATGGCCCGCCCGGTGGAGGCGGCCAAAATCCAAAGGGGCACGCCGAGAAGCATGCCGTGGCGAGCTCGGAGACCTTTGGCGGGGTATGATGCCGAAATAAAGCTAGTCACGCCGGAGGTCGGGATCTTGAGGGCTCACCTTGATCTCAAAGAGAATGCCCCTCCAGAAAGATGAGACCCTCCAACAGGAGAGAAGAGCTTAAAGAAAAGATGTTGAGCTGCAGCCTTGAAAGAGGAGAACGCACCCTCGAGCCAGGTGCACTTTGTTCGCAAAGGAGGCCCCGGGCGAGGTGCGCTCGCTTTGCTCTTCGCTCTTTCCCTGAGGCGACGAGGCTCTCAAAGGGGCTATGGTGGATGCACTATCTTCTTTCTTCGACCTTAACCCACCGAAGCCCTTTGCCTCCTTCCCGATTGCCGACCTCGGACCAGATGGGCTCGACTTGAGCCATTTTGAGGGTGCTGAGGACTTGAATCTCTATGATCCATCCTCCACTACTACGACGCCGTGGGGCCGGCGAGAGGTTGTGGGGAGTGGTCCTATCCCGACCCCCAAACGCGGCCGAGAAAATCCCAAGACCGGTTCCCCTCCCATGGCGTGATAGCGGGGAGCCCAAGTCTGAGATCCGGTTGCCCCGACCTTGGCAGGTCGTTTTGCTTGTACATGTTTTTGTTGTAATTGCCCCAGAAGGCCCCATGTGTATATATTTTCTCAAGTTAAATGAAATGCCCTTTGGGCCCTTCTATCATTGATTTTGTTTTAATCTTGCTATCTCTTGGCGCGATCATTAAGAGTTTATCTAATTTTATGTCATCTTTAATATGCGACTTTACAACCTCGATTAAACGTGAATTTGTACTTTGTTTGCTCAAACAAGCTCTCTTATGTCGTCTTAATGGATTGCGACTTAAGGATCTCGATTGATTGTTACTTTGTACTTAGTTCGTCCAAAAGAACTCACCTACGTCGTCTTAAAGAATTGCGACTTATTTGATTCCCATAGACTTTTATTGTCGCCTTAAGAAATTATGACTTAGCGACCTCGGTTGGTCGCGGTTTTTGCATTTTAATTTGTTTTGGAGAAATTCATCTATGTCGCCTTTAATAAATTGCGACTTGACGATTTCAACTAACTTTAATGCCTTTGTTGAGTTAGAAAAGTTGCGATTTAAGCAACTTGATCAATTCCCCTTTTGGGACATCCCGACCTCTATAGAACGAGAGGTCTATGAATTTGCATTAGACTTTTGGATTCGTCTTGTCGCCTTAAGAAATTGCGACTTGACGATTTCAACTAACTTTAATGCCTTTGTTGAGTTAGAAAAAGTTGTGATTTAGCGACTTCGATCAATTCCCTTTTTTTGGACATCTCGACCTCATGAGAGGTCTCAGAACTACCCCCTATTTTCAAATTTTGTCGGGAAGATAAAGTGGGAAAATTGAACTTTGTATTTATCGCAGAATAACTACTACAATTATAACCTAAAATAAGTTCCTACATTTCATTTTAAACTATTATCTTGGGCTAGTGCCTCTTTTTCTCTTTGGTAGTATTTCTTCAAGAAGGTCGCGTTCCACGGTATTGGCCGAACGCCGTTGACATCTTCGATCTCGTATGCCCCATTAGGCAACACCTTTGTGATCTTGAAAGGTCCCTCCCACGTTGATTTGAAAGGCCCTTGGATCGACTCAGATCTCTTTTTTCAATATGAGGTCGCCTTTTACTGAATCCCCAGCGAACTTCGGGTTTTGAATTGTAATACCTCTCCGACCTCTGTTTATAGATCTCGCGGAGAATGTTTGAGCTTACGCCTTTCTCGGCGAGATCGAGGTTGAACTCCCGAGCTCGATCATTGGTTTCGCTGATGGCTCGAGATGTCCCGGACGTCGGGTGATGCACCTCTGACCGGGGATGACCCAAAGGCGGTAGAGAAAGCGGTTTCTCCCGCTGCTTTGGAAGTGGTCCGATACAACAAGAGTATTTCGGAGAGTTTGCTCGCCCAGATGCCTTTTGGCGCCTCTATCCCGGGTCTTGAAAAGGCTTGATAATTTTGTTGACCACCTTCCACCGACCGCTTTATCGGGGGTGATACTTCGGTGGAAAAAATGGTTATTTTCCACTTTTCAAAAATGCCCTGACATGCCCATCGAATCATGGGTCCGTTGTCCGACACGATCACCGAGGTAGGTCAACCCGCACACGATGCTTCCTCCAAATGAATCGGATGATCGCCGATCGATCCGCGGTTCGGTAGCCTCGCCTCCGCCCACTTGGTGAAATAATGACCGCGACCCTTTGCCGCAACTGACCGCTCGGTCACGGTGGGTAGTGGCCCGATGAGATCGATGGCCCACTTGGCAAAAAAGGCCAAGGACTATAGATCGGGGCGAGCTCTCCGGGGCAACTTTGATGTTAGTGGCGAAAACTCGACATCGCTACAAGCTCGTGAACTCGAGAGCATCTTTCATTAGTGTTATCCATAAATAGCCCTGTCAGAAGCCTTGTGGGCGGTAGAGAGTGCCCCCGTGCGTGATTGCCGCATTTAACCTTTATGTATCTCCTTGGGATCTCCTTTCCGACCTCGAAGACACGCGACTTTAGTAAGGGAGGGCAAAACCTCGCTTGTAGAGTTGGTCGCCGATGATCGTGATACCGCCCTCGCCTTTTTAGTTAGAGCCGCCGAGCCTCGACTTTGTCGAATCGAGTTCACCTTCTTGATGTATTTGATGATCTGGACTCATCCGTAACCTCCTCAACCATAGTTGCGATCGTCATGGGGCTTTCCGAGGGATCGCGAGCTTGATGATCGTTATATATCGACATGTCGGTTGCTCGCTTCGGATGTCGCCAATCGAAAAGGGCATCGGGCTTGGTGTTCTCGCTTTCTCGGGATCTAGGATATCTCCACCGCTCGAACTTCTCGATCGACTCAGCCATCTTGTAGGTAAACGACCATCCTGTTAAACTTTTTGCTTCCTATTCGCCTGTAATTTGAAACGCTACAGTTGAGAATCACGTAAAATCTTGACCTTGTTGAACTCCTATGGCCATATCCATTTCAAGACCGTTGATTAAAACTTCATACTCGGCCTCGTTGTTTGTTGCTTGAAACCGAAATGGATCGCTGCTTTGAAAGACCTTCCTTCCGAGCTAATTAATATTATGCCTGCCTAACTCGTTGGTTGATGATCCGTCGACGATATAATTCCCATGGTTGCCTCGCCTCCTCTCTAGCTCGTGTGGGAAAGTTAGCTCCACGAAAAAAAATAATGCTTGCGCTTTTTATTGTCGTCCGGGCGATAATACACGCCAAACCGTCTCGATCCCCACCGACCACTTGAGGCATCTTCCCCACGGTATCCGGGTCGGCGGGAGTATTCGCCAGAATGGGAGCGAGGTCGACTTCGGCATGGTGGTCGAAAAAAGTAAGGTCGGCTATGGACGCCATCACGAAAGCGTAGTTTAATTCTCCGCGGGTATCTTTACCCGCCGCCAAGGTCCGCTTACGGCAGATCGGTAGGTGGTCCCGCCGCAAATTAATCAATATCGCACTCAAAGCTGTTTCCGAGGCCGCCAGTAAAGATAAAAAAACCGGATAGGCTTTGGCAGTATTTGTGGTGTTCGGTAGATAATCCTTCATGTTTTCAACGCGAGTCGGGTTTTGAGCCGTCCATTTGAACTTCCCTTTTCCGATCGTGGTCGAAAAAAGGCTTGCACTTGTCGCCCATCCGCGATAGATAAATCATTCAGGGAAGCCACGTCCCCGGCCAACTCGACTTCTTTTAATGTTCTCGCGGTGCCTCATATATCGAAAGCACGGCCTTGATCTTGGTCGGATTGCCTCGATCCCGCTTTGCTCACCATATGCCCCAGAACTTTTCCGATTCCACCCCAAAATTACACTTCTTGGGGTTTAACTTCATCTTGTCTTTTTGCCTCGAGAATGTCGAAGCCTCGGGCGAGGTGTCCCAAATGGTCTTCCATTTTCTCACTTTGACTACTAAATCGCCGATGTAGACCTCCATGGTTTCTACCGATTTGATCTGCGAACATCACGGTTAACCAACCCTTGATACATTGCCTGGCGTTTTTTAAACCAAAAGGCATACACCTCCAAAGAATAGATGTTCTTTTTCGCCGGGAAAGAAGTATGTTGTTGTTGGTCGGCCGCATCGCTATTTGATGGTAACTTCGCAACGCTCCCATAAAGACATTACCTCGCGGGTCGGCGCGTGTTGTCGATTAGATGGTCGATATCGCGTACATGGGGAAATGATCTTTAGGCAGGCTCGTTTAAGTCCGTGAAGTTGATCATAACCTCCACGAAGTTGTTCGCCTTTTTTACCAAAAAAACATTCGCTACCCATCGCGGCTTTTATCGGCTCTTCGATGAGCCGGTTGTCCAATAGTTTCTTGACCTCCTCAGCCAGTGCCGCGTACTTCTCGGGGCCAAATTTTCTCCTTTTCTACGAGATCGGTTTTCTGGAGGGGTCAATATTGAGCCGATGACAGGCTATCTCGAGATCTATCCCGACCATGTCTCGATGAGACCAGCCCAAACATCCAAATTTTCCTTCAGGAATCCGATCACTTGATCCCGCATTTCAGGGCTTAAAGACGTTCCGATGGTCACCTCCATCTCGGGTTGAGTTTCGCTGATGGGGACCCTCTCGAGTGCTTCGATCGGCGTAGCTCGCTACTCTCTCGACAATCGTGGATCTTCAATAGGCTCAAAACCGATTCTAGGCTCGAGGTCGGTGTGCCCCCCGATGCCGGTGACCTTGAGCCTCTTGTTGGGCTCCATCTCTGATTTCGTCGTTTGATCGTCGGGGTGGCCTTGCGACGTCGCCAATATGGATCCTGCTCCGAGGTTCGCCATAGTCGCATCTGACTCGTCGTTGACCTGTAAAAGACATCCTCTCGACATTGCCTGATTTCCCCTGATCGTGGCTACGACCCCTCCTGGGGTCGGGAATTTGATGCAGTAGTAATGTGCCGAGGTCGCAGTCCCGAATTCATGCTCAAACGATCTCCCTAAAAACCCGTTATACGTGGAAGGGAGGTCAACGATGATGAAATCGAGCTGCCTGGTCGCCCTCACTTCCGGGTCGCGATCTAAAATTAGCTCGACCGCCAGGCGGATTACCCCATAAGGCTTTACAGATGAATCCCCGAAGCCTTTGATCGTGAGGTCGCAAGGTTCGACATACTCAGAAAAATCTCCGATCTGGTCAAGGGACCTTTTGAATAAGATGTTACGGAAAGAGCCATTATCAATTAATAAACGATGGACCATCACCCCCATGATCTTGGTTGAGATTACGATAGGGTCATTGTTCGGGTATTACACCCCGTGTTTGTCCTCACGTCGAAAAGCGGCGAAACCGGTTTTCTCGGTCGCATGGTCGACTTTGAAAAGGTCCCATTTAACGTGACTTGGAGCTTGTATCTCGGGGCTTTCGTCTTCGTCTCGACATGATCATCGACGGAGATCCCACCGATGTTGTCCCCCGAGGAGAGAGATAATTTGTACGGCCCTCGCTGCATTTTCCCTGGAAATGGTGGAAGAGGTCGTTTGGTACCGCCCTAGATTACTTGGGGGCATTGTTGATTGTTCGGATGCTTTTTCACGTAGTTGTCCAGTTTTCCATCCTTGTAGAGCTTCCACAGTTATCGGAGGAGGTCGCGACATTCGCTAATGTTATGCCCGATGCTTTTTTTTTGGTAGTGGCAATACTTTGTTAGATTCATTTTCCCATTTTCCTTCGTGATCTTCCGTGGTGATCTAGGAGTTTCTTTGTCTTTGATCTTATCAAGACCTCGTTCAAGGTGGTGTTCTGCACCTCTAACAACTTGACCTCGATTTCGTTGTTAAAAGGTTTAAAGTTGTTAATCTTGCATTGAGATCCCCCTTCTTATCGCGAACTCAGGCGACCTTTGGCTTCTCTCCTTCGTCCTCAAGACCCGCTCTCCCAATCGCATGGCCATCATTTTACCCGGCTGATATGGTTCCCCATTTTGACTCGGAACTCGGCATATGAGCTCGGATATTCCTCGTACATGAGTTTCCATAGCTTAGTGTTGAACCATAGTCCCTCGGACAAATACCCATCACCTTTTACTTACCGTCTCCGTGGGCTCACCGCTCAAGAGGAAATTGTCGACCCTTTCGACGTAATCTCTGTCCGATTCGATTGGTCCCTGCTGGATGGTCGCAAACAACTACTTTGTCGGTTGCCTTGGGGCCAAGGTGACAAAATGGTTTAGAAAAAGGCCGGCGAGCTGATGGAAAGACTCGATGGAATTAGGCGTTAGGGATTTGAACCATCTATAGGCTTGGTCGCCCAAAGTGAGCGGAAAAGCCGGTATTGAGTCGCGTCGGTCGCCCCCATCGAGGCCATATGGTCGGAGAACTTTCCCAAGTGGATTGTGGGGTCTGAATCCCCGTTATACTGGCTGACCGAGGTAGTGTTGATCTTGACTTGAGCGGGAGCGTAGAAAATTTTGGGGCTAGGGGCGAGATCGGGCCGAGAGTCGATGTCGATGATCCCCCCTGCAGATCCAACCTGTCTTGCAGCTTTTTCAGGGTTTCCTTGATGGCCGCGAGTTGTTCGTCCCCGGGGTTAGGGCGTCGGTGAGCTCCTTGCGGGCCTAGTCGGGTAAGTATCGATGTTTTGGGCCGCTCGCCCCCTCGAGCTTGGGGGTCCTTCTCGACCTCGAAAGAGGTTTCTAGGTTTCGTCGGGCCGAGAAAGAATCGGCTCTGGACTCGTATTGGCGACCTCGAGGTCTCCGTGGTGCGTGGCTACCCAATCGTTCAAAGACGGATTCCAATTGTTGAGGAGGTTGGAAACCATCTCAAAGGGGAGGGTTTTCTCTTGGCGATTAAAGCATGGCTCGCCTCACCGATTCCCTTTGTCGTGGTGGCTTCGTCTTTGCAGGTCGGTTCCCGGATCGGGGCCCTACGTCCACCTTTCTTTTTCCCGTTTCGAGGGGCGATGGATTCACCAATCGCCCGTTGGGTCAGCGTGTTCCCCAAATGAGGTCGCGTTGACGTTGTTCTGAGGATCCTCACGGCTTCTGAGGTCTTCCGGAGTTTTGATGTCATCCGTGTTCTTAAGGGGGCCCTCGTTCTTTGAGGTGGCCTCTCCTCGTCGATCGGAGGACTATCTCCCCCAACAGAAACCATACCGAAATCGGGAAGATGGGAGATTTGAGAGGGTTTCTTTTGAGATACAAAAGTTCAAAAGGATAAATCAATGGAAAATCAGGAAAATTCTAGTGGTTTGCCCCTCATTCTTGCGCCAATTGTTGATACCAAAAATATGATGAGTGGATTAAGACATTAATGTGGCTCTTGTTGGTACCAAACTTGTTTGTGAGTTTAAGGTAGTTGGGGTTTAATGGAGAACAAAATGAATGTTCCTCATCTATGTCATGAACATGTGAATTGATGCTTGATTGTTTAAAGATGTGAAAGCAATAAATTGTAAGAGTGTTTGGGCCAAAGGCCTTTTTTTTAATAAAGTCTTGGTATTGAATGTGAGAGTTGGAATCCTTAAATGAGCCTTAATTACATGTATTTATATTACTAACTCTTGGGTATAGCCCTTCTAGGGATCTAAGATCTAAGCATGTAATGACCTTCAGGCTGCATTAAATGGAGCCGACTTTGATGGCTGGATAGAGTGTTACAGCTTGGATCAGAGAGACCAAGTTCTGGCCTCCTCGCCGCCACCGGAGGTCGCCGGCATTGCACCCGAGGTCGCTGGAGTAGCATCTCGAGGTCATTGTCCCGAACTCGAGTCGCTCGTTTGACTTTTTTCTTATTCGGATGTTCTTTTGGCGGCCTTTAGGGGGCCCGAGAGCAGGCTCCTCAAAGGAAAGTCTTCTCTGCGGCTTGCATCCCGGGTTTATCATGCAGAGCCGCCATTGGGGAATCGCGCTCGAGGTCGTGTCCCAAGGATCTCGCTAGGTCGCGACCATATATGGCCCTTCCTTATCTCGACCAAGGGAGTTTGACTTCCCTCGGCGATTTCTCGAGGTCGCCGAGATCCTAATTGATAGCTCGCCTAACATAAAATAGAGAAATAAACCTAAGTGTTGACTCCGCGGTTACCCTAATTATCCCATCACAACAACAACATCCGACGGAAAGCCCTAAATAAAAACGGCAAAATGACGTTGTTTCTGTCAATTTGGGACTAAAATTGGACATTGTCAGAGTTATTGAGACTAAATCGACGACAAAAAAACTTATGAAACTAAATCTATTTGAGGCCAAAGTTATTGGACCATTTGTGATTCAAACTCTATTAGAAATCAATATATCTCTTCAGTTCAGACTAAGTTGATCACTCCAAAATATTGTTAAACATCTTCTTCTCTGAGTGTACTATTTTATACTAACCTTGCAAGAGCACTGGCATAGTGCTTGACTTTCCTCTCATTGGGCACTGGTTGCAGTTCGGTTGACTCTTCGTACAAAATGCCTACATCATTATAGAGCATGTGTTTCTCTTTGAGTTAATTAAATTAAGTGTCACGTGTGATATATATGAATTTAAAGAAAAAGAAACAAAGGAACTGACTTTTGAAAAAAAGGCACACTTTTGATGAGACCGTCTCACGGGTGAGACGAGACGTAAGTTGAAGACGCTTTTAACACTTTGGGAGGTAGGTGTGATTTGTGCTTTTGTTGCTCTTATGCATCGTACGACAGATCGCCTCATATAAGTTTTTCTTGAAAAAATGTTCATGTAGCAATGGAGTTCATATCTGTGCAAGATATAATATTGTCAAATAACTTTAAAGTAATGTACAAGCAATGTTATTAATTACATCTATTTTGCATCATATAAATAGAGAAAAGAGGAGTTACAATGTTTTCTCGTCAAGCTTGCATATGCGTGGCCATATGTATTCTTGGACTTAACTGCGAAATATACATTTCAGACAATGTTATATATGAAAATGACCAAAATCTCCTTCCATTAGTAAGTGTGGCTTAATACTCACTTATTTAAACGAGGCTGTAGTTTCACCCATTCAAGACGCACCAAAACTCGAGCAAGATTCACGTCAATCTATAAAAAAATATATCGATAATGTAAATGATACAATTACTCTCAATTCGCCTAATATATTAATATGTATTGACCAACAAAAACTTACTGGAAAGGCAGGTTGGTAAAGTGACAAAAGTCTAACACATTCCGTACTCTTCAAAGCCAGTCCATTAAAGCTCATTAAGTAAGATCTGTGACATATGTTCATTTAAAAAATTAAAGGTAATTGGTTCATTTCACCGTTCAATAAAATCATATAATATACTACTTACTTTGCTTTAAGAGGTGGAACATTCCTTAGCCACTCCAGGTCAATGCTACCATGATCTCTAACAGTAACAAAGTATATACATTATACTTGAATTTACCTGGAGGGATTATCATGGGTATTTTGAGTAAGAAATACTCCCACTACAGAGTCAACAACTGATCCTTTCCATCGTGTAAACCGTCTGTTTCCTGAAAATATAATAACTAAACAATCAAGACTAGTCATTGTAACAATTCAAGCTATCTTTTTAATTAGAAAATGTTGATAATAGAGACCTGTAAAATAAAACATTTCGCGATTAAATGAGTCAACCAGTGTAGCAAAATGTTTTCTCTCTTCTTCCAATTTTCTTTTCCCATCATCTTTCTTATCATTCTTGTTTTCTTCAGTATCTTCGACTCCAAGTAGGAACAACTTCCAAATTCTAGTGCTCTCTTCATCAAATTCAACATCGAGTTCATCATTCATCTCTTCATGTTTCTTATGCACCACGAGTTTTTTATTCGTCTCTTCATCAAGACCATGAATACAAAGAAACTTCATCTTTTGAGTAGCAAAATCTGCTAAAGCTCCTTGAACTGCACCATCTGAACTCATATGAAGATAATGTCTCAATTTTCACAAGATAATATCAAGTATAGGTCACACACTATGGCATGGCAAAAATATTCACTAGCTCATCACTTAGAAGAAAGCATGATAAGTTTTGTCGACGAGTGTGTCTCATCCTAGATCTTCTCATTTTCAAGTTTGTCCAAGATTTATTCAGTATAGTAGATTCACAATCGCCTGAAATCTCATTAATCATTCCAAATAGTCTTATTAGCTTCTCAAGTGACAATCTTTTTCTCATCTTCCTCCTCTTCTTCTTTGGGCCTTTTGCAATTCCATATACACCCAAGGTAATGAGACTATTTCTAGGTTGTAGCTTTTGCTCCGATATATTATGCATATCATTGCAGGGATTCAAATCCGTTTGATTAGCGATGTTATGTTCCCCACTAAACTCCAACTTTCGTTTACAAGATCGTTTGCTACTACCATCAATTGCTTCCTTATCGACTTTCTTTCTCACTTGTCTGGGAGGCTTTGGTGTCTTGAGTTTCGGAGTTGAAGGCATTGCTGACTTGTTTTCATTAAATACCTTAGGCCTATGTCTTTTCATTTTTTGACGTATCTTTTTGTTTGAGACGCCATTGCTGTCTTTGATGTTCATTTTTAAATCATCTAAACAACACAAAACAAAATGGAAAATTTTCATTTACAATAATCAATCTAAAACTTAATACATAACTAATTGCATAAACATATAGACCAAGAAAGCAACATGAAAAAAGAAACAATGAAAATCATTTCTACACATACAATCAGTTCAAAAGATTTTATATGAACATGTTTATTAACAACCTAACAACCTTTGAGATTCAACTTAATTTATCTGTTGATTCATGATTCAACCTCTAGACCACTACTAGTACCAATTCAAAACGATGAAAAAATTGTTTGGACTGCTAACATGCATACATGATACAACATACATTTGTTTCCACAAAAGTTAATTTATAAATAAAAGAATCTAAAAGGTGCATTAATTAATTATGTTTAGGGCATTGAAACAATTTCTTTACTATACATTATCCTGTTTCAAGATATTGTTATAACTATTTACAATATAAAACGAATCTATAATCCAAATTATTTGATTTCTTAGAAGCTATATATGTATACACATTTGCTTTAATTTCCTTTTACATATCAAGAAGAATATATAAATAAAAAGGAAACTGTTGACATTATATGTTCATGTACATCTTAATGAGCTAAATAAATAGTAGAAAGAGCAAATATAACATGGATTCCCATTATTGGTAATTTTGGTAATATGATCTATATATAAATTTATATTAGCAATCGGAGAATTTGTTACCTGGATTTTTCTTGTTATTGCTCTCTGCTTTTCCAGTTTCTGTTGCCACTCTTGCACGTTTCACAGCAGTTTCCTGCTCTTGTTTTGCTGGTGTATGTGGCTCGTCACAAGCTGGGTCTTTTTCCTTCATTTCTTCCGCCACTAATCACTGTCAAATAAAATAGAGATGTTAAACGGACGGACCCTAAAGAACTACCGAATAACGTAACGTAATAAATTTGAATTCATCACATAAAATTAAAAGAAAACATTTGTATAGTACATATCTCATTTAATTATAGGCAAAATATTGTGTACACTATTTTTAGCGTACACCATTATTATTATCGCTGATAAGAAACAAACTCCTTATCAGTAATATGGTGTAGGTGAAAATAATGGATACAATACCCTCTTTATTATATACTAATTCATGAATTTAGAGAGTAACACTTAAATTTTTCAAGACAGAGAAAACAATAAAGCAAGAATCATTAATATGTTCGTCCTCTGTTATATAAACGTAATTATCAGTTTATCAGGTGAATTTTTAATAATCTACGAGTTCAACAAGCAAATTCCCTAGACAAATTCAAATTGATAGTATCAGGATTTTTTAAATAGTTTATCGAATTCACTTTCAGTAATCAGTATTAATATCATCATACCAAAACAAGTTTTGTCATCACTCTAATACGACACCGTAAGCACAAACACGACACCAATTGATACGGAAGAAAAAAGAAAAATAAAATTTTAGTAACTGAAAACGCTTTTATGTAAATTTGCATGAATACGAACACGACACGATAAGAACTCGACAAGAATTGCCACGTAATGCGGCAAAATTTAAGAAAACGACACGAATTTCCATAGATACGGACACGACATGATAAAAATCGAACACTACGTGCCACGTAATGAATTTAAGATCCGTGCAATTTAATTTAAGTTACCTTTTTTAAGGGTGATTTGCACGTGATGCACAAAAGAAATTGAAGAAAAATAAATACCTTTTATTTGGGGAAGAAGATAAGTCCTTCTATAAACCCTATTATAAAACTGATCACTGAATGAGCGGGGTTTTCTTTTTGGGCCATAGCCCATAGGTATGGACTCAGGGTTCTTTACAAATTTACGTATGAGTTATTTATGAATAAATTAATCAAGAGTATCTCAGAATTTTAAAAAGGGTTTCAAACAACTAATTCTGATAACTATTTCAACTAAAAATAAAATGGAATTACTTATATATATTTGAAGTTAAAAAGGGGAAAAGAAAAAGAAAATCAATAAGTTATTTTAAGATTCTATATCTATATATATTATAATAAAAATCAGTCTAAATTTAGAAACAATTAACTTTTCCCACCAAATTATTATTAAACTGATTTTTTTAAATAAATATTAACAAATAATAATGAATAATTAATGGAATGTTAAATAATGGATAATTACTATATTTAGATCTTATTATTAAAGAGGCACACTTGCGTGAGACGGAGTGTACGTTAGACATTGACACTTTAACACTTGGAAGGAGAGAGTGTTAATTTGTGCTAGTTTGTATCCTGTGTCATTATGAGACCGTCTAATATGAATTTTTTATTATTATTAAATTAAAAAAATATAATCAACCAAATAATCATATTTTTTTTTCCGTTTTTGTCTTATAGCATTCTATGACTATTCATATAGTTAAATAAAAAATTATTATCATTTTTCAGCACATACTTATGGAGAAGTGCGTAGAGTGGGAAACATATTGTGATAGGCTATCTATAAGTTTGGGCCAACCTATAAATTTAGGCCAAATTTCATTGCTAAAAAGTGTTAAAAAGAGTCCCTCTAGTAGTTTCAATTTTCACACATAAATATCAATATCAAGTAGCAATGCACATCTATTCCTTTGTGTCACTTTTCCATGTTCCAATTTTATTGCACTTTTTGAATCTTTAACACATGCATCCAAAATCATGGTGGTTCGTTGATTTTTTTTTTAAACACTCCACGTATCATTCATTTGCATTATGAAACATGTAGTGAAACAAATTATATTATTTCGTAGGCTAGAATACAATAATAGAGTATAGAATCTAAACAGATGTAAAACATCAAGAAGTTATTTGCAGAAACTGTTAATATGGAACTCAACTGCAAAATGAAGATAGGCAGCGGATAGTGTTCAAAACATCAGAATTCCGGGTGCCAAAAAGGCTATGCAATAGAACATAAAAAAAGTACATAATTCTCAAGTGACTATTCTCAGGTCTCAGTTCTCAAAAAAAAAAAATCTCAGGTCTTAACTAATAACGATAAGCGGTGATAGGTACAAAGAAATACAGATTTAACGTCTACTATGGGGGAAAATAATTTACAATCTCAAACTATAATAGCAGCTTCTTTCCAGGCGAGGATACTAACTCCCATATCTTGATTGTTCCATCATCACTTGCAGAGGCCAGACGCCCGTTTTCCTGTCATGTTACAACCATGCGTACATATATGAGATTACTTATGCAAAAATCTTGAGACTGGGAACAGTTTTTATTGTCAGATACAGTAGAATATTTTATATTCGCCAAAAGATAACACTGATAGAGGCATCTTTAGCAGGCACTTCAATATTCCCCATTCCCATCAGAAATCTTCTAATAAGCTGTTATGTATAGAAAGTTCTATGTCATCACATACATATATATATATATATATTATACACACACATATTTTTTATCGGTAATCATATATATATTTACCGTGGGGCTCCATTGCACTGCATTAACATCCATGTCATGAGCCTTCGCTTTCTTGTGAAGCAATCTGTATGTAGGTCCATCAACCTTTTCTTCAACCTGCCCAAACCATACAAGAATGGAATAAGTACCTAAAGATAGACGAGATCAACTACAAGAATTAGTTTTAAGTTTACAAGCCTAGTCTATAGACATCCAATGAGAAGAGGTGAATTAAGCTAAATATGCATATCAATACCGAGCCATCTTTACTCTCCACGAATAAACGTATTGCATCATCAGCTGCCCCACTGCTGATTATCCCCTCCCTGCAACATTCATACCTCAAAAAATGAGGAATGGAAAATCTAACAAATATGGGAAAAAAAATTGGAACAGGAACACAAAAGTAGACCCGTTAAGCCTTCTTACCGCTGACCAATGGATTTGAAAAATAGTTCGGTCATGATAACCAGAGAGAGTGCATAGATGTATCCTGACAAAGGGCAATATGGAAGTGTTATAAGCTCAGAGCTCTTAAAGTACATTCAAACACTTGTTTCTGCAACCAAGTCATATCAATCTCAAATAAAGTAGCGATAAGCACGCAATTGCAAATAATTAGCAAGATCAAATGCAAAATGATCCATTATGATGTTTAAATAGTATATATTATGAAAATATTTTATAAAAGTGTCAATTCCTTCAATTAGTCATCAGGGAAGCATCACTCTAGAAGTACATTAGACATCAGACAAACCAAACAAACTTTATCATACACACGCTGTCACAGGCTGTTCTATATCAAAATAAAATATATAATCGCACAGATGCAATCATGACAAGACTTAAAGTATGCCAGATAATTATGTATGTGTAATAACTATGCATCCTCGAAAGTTCTAGAAAAGGAGAAAGGTACAAAAAATCAGAGGTAGCTACAAAACCCAATTGTAGACTCTATTTTTTGTTCAATTTAAGTTCAAACTCTATTGTTATCCACATCAAAGAATCAAGCAGAAAAAACTTTAAAAAAAAAAAGAGCATCTGGAGCAGCTGCATTAAAAAAAAAAAATCAAACACATATCAAAATGCTGCTCACCAAGGTGCATTTCCATCTCCAGACTGTGCCCTCTTAACGTCACAGCCCCATATCTTGATGGTTAGGTCATCACTACAAAATCAAATTGACTGAGTTAGCCCTGCAAACAATTCTAACTTGTAGCAATGGTAACTGTAAATTCTTGTTCTGCAGCTTAATAGACGCAATTAAGAATTTGGCACTGCTATTAAACTTCAATAGGTAAACACAGAAATGACAAGAAGGGCATGTATACCTGCAGGAAACCATCTTGTCTCCAGTGGCATTGAAAGATAAGGCCCAGACAGTAGATGTATGTCCACTTTAAGAAGGGAAAAAAAGATAAAGAAGAAGAAAGTTACAATGCAATAAATTTTAAGAGCTGTAAAACCCTAGTGAAGCACATAATCATGAAAACGATTCAAAACATAAAATAAATTAATAAACTTGAACTTTGTAGAGCGATCAATGGTAACTTCCACTTCCACAAGCATACATATGTTCGTAGAAATTGAAAAGTTTCTAAAGCAGTGATCAATTAACATGAATCCAAGTTCCTTCTTTCAATTGATATAAATTTCAGTCCATCAAGCACTAACAATTTGGACGGATAAACATAGCCATTTGGGAGAAGGAAATCATATGTTACATACACAAGATAATTTTTAGCTGTTTCACTAGTAATCTCAGAATGAAACATAGCAAAGACAAAAGGATACTGCTTAAAAACAAATTATATTCAGCTTGTCAAAAGGATACTGCGTAAAAACAATATTAAGAGATTTAAACTAGATGAATTGATACCCAAATACAATATGATGATATCACATACTTAAGGGTGTGGATATAAAAGTAACGAATGTTCTAAGCATACATTCAAACGTAGAAAGTGGGGAGCAAAATTACCTGCTGGATTCATTCAAAGTTTGAGCACAATGCCAATCATCAACATCTCCATCCTCTGTCCAGACCTGTACCACTCAGATGAGCACCATATAAATAAATATTGACTATTGGATCAAATATAAGGTACAGAACTAGCAGATACTCAAACAGTTACACTGTCCAGTGTATAATGACTAGCACATTAATAGTATTGTAAAGTGTATAACTAATAATACCTTAATAGTATTATCATAACTACATGAGAATAGAATATCCATTGACGGATGCCACTGCACCATCTTAACATCTTGTGTATGCCCTTGCAACACTGAAACACATTCCACCTCATTAGGTGCTATTACTTCCCATATCCATACCGATTTGTCTCGCCCACAAGTTGCAAGCAATGTGCCTGAAGCATTCCAACTCACACTTTTGACTTCATTCTCGTGACCCTGATTTCACTCAAAACCATTAGGAAATTGATATCAATACCAAGTTTTGGATCTCCAAAAGACCAACACCAAAACAATGTCTTTCTTCCTTATGAAATACATTACCTCTAAGGTGGAAACACACACAAAATCACCCCCAGCATCTTCTTCCCAGATAGCAGTGGTGGCATCAAAACTTGCGGTTGCTAATAATTTGCCAGACGGCGACCATGAACAAGTTCTAACAGTCCTAGTATGAACATCCTCCAATACCGCCTGCATAATATAATGCAATCGAACACACCTCTTTACTCATCCACATCAATATCTTCTAAACTATTCAACAACTCAATTCAAAAATCGAATTTCATAAAATATGCCGATCGAGACTCTTAAATTAACATACATACAAACATGTATAAACAAAGTTCACAACAATTACACACATATATAAAAGCAATTCTCCTTCCAATAGATAAAAACAAAAGTAGGAGGAATAGCATAAAAGCTCATAACCAAAAAGGTAGAAACCTTGCACTGAAAAGAGCCAGTAGGAGAACTCTGTTCCCAGATACGGACGGTTTTGTCTCCGCTGCAAGAAGCGAGTACGGCGGGGACGCCGTCGACTCCGGCGGTCGGCTTCCACGCGAGGCTCCAAACCCTATCAGTGTGTCCTTCGAGTCTCTGAACTTCCTTCAGCCCGAAATTCTCATCCTCGAAGTTCATCACTCCAATAAGCAGAGATCGAATTAGTATAAACAAGTAAGGTCAAGCAAGGTTTGCGTTTGCAAAACACGCGCCGCCGCGATTGATGGCGGAAAAAGAGGGATTGTGGTGAACTCGTGCCAACGATCAGAAAGCCTGGAACGAAAAGAATCCTAGGGTGGGTCAATCTATATTATATAGGTAAACTTCTAAAGAAAATTCTCTAAAATTTCAATAATTTTAATTTCAAATTACAATCTTGTATTTATATTTTTTAATCTCCATCCTATGTATTATATGAGATATTATATATTTTATAATAAAATATTTTAATAATCAAATTCTAGAAAGATAATTATTCACCATATGTCAATTTTTATTTTTATTTT
Source organism: Stenogyne calaminthoides (assembly GCA_037126765.1). Classification (NCBI taxonomy): domain Eukaryota; kingdom Viridiplantae; phylum Streptophyta; class Magnoliopsida; order Lamiales; family Lamiaceae; genus Stenogyne; species Stenogyne calaminthoides. The sequence goes on along the minus strand of JBBCBC010000003.1, from coordinate 34,758,185 downwards.
TTTTGACAAATATTAATTTTATAGTTGATGTTAATAAAATTGATTGCTACACAAATAAGTTACATATTTCAGTATAATAAGTTATATGATTTAAAAATGCACTATAAATGCATCGTGCACCTTGATGCACATGACTCACTCAAAAAAGAAAAAAAAAAGAGGCTCAACAATTAATTGATATCTTAAAAAAGATTATGTGAGTTATAAATATAATATGTGAATCAATAATATATGAAATAAGTTAGCAATATCCTCCCAATCCTATATATATATATATATCTCAAAATATAGAATTGCAAACATAATTATTTTAATATTATACTTTAAATAATAATACTTTGTAATTTGTAATATTAGGTTTGCATAAAATTACAATAAGTATTTTTAATATAGCCATTATAATATTCTTTTTAAAATTATAATATTTAATAATTTATTATTTTCAAAAAATAGAACTTGCCATACTGCATTTATAAAATATTAAAAAGTAAAAAATATATATATATCATATTTCAAAAATATTTAATTTAAAAGGTAATAATATAATATTTTTTTTCAATACACGCGTCTACATTCTAGTTATTTTATATAAAGGCAAATTATGTGCACCATTTGAACCAAATTAATTTAGTACAATTTAATTTTAGGAGCTCTTTTTCTAATTTTTTCAGTTTTTTTTTCAATTTTTGTTTGCTTTTAACTTTAATTTAAGTTTTAATTTTTTTTTCTCGACCTGTGCCCAAACCCGGTCAGAGTAGTTCATGGTTCACTCGGCCCGAATGATTCATGGTTTACCCAACAAGAGTAAGTCATGATTTATGGTTCATTATTTAGTGTTTAGAGTGTAAATATTTCATCCAAAATGAATTAAATTCAAGTGCACCAATTGCATCTTGTGCAAATGGTGCACATGAGAGTCACTCTTATATGAAAGTTTTCCTAAGGCTCTAATGAGTTTTTCTACTTTGACACCTATATGAAAGTCCCCCTAAGGCCCTAATGAGTTTTTTTTTTTTTTACTTTGACACCGCGTTTTACCAAGTATTGCTATTTTTTTTATATTAATTTATTAATTTATTATAAAAGTAACACTTATTTGAATTAAATCTATAAATAAATTATATTATTAGTATGTATAAAATTGCCTGTTAAATTTTTTTATGCATAAGAGTAATAATTTTATTTACACACTTCCATTTTGCATTCTACAGTTTAGACACATAACAATTAACATGTGGACAGTTGAAAAATATCAATGGACGGTGTTGTATTTTCAAACTCTATAAACAACTTTCAAAATTAATTTTAAAAAAAAAATCAAAAGTTGTTAAACGTAGCTCTTGAAAAAAAAAAATTATGCCTCATTTTGTAGAATTTGCAAACACAACATAGTATATATCATACAGACACGTATTAATGATCCATAAAATGAAACATATAATCGAATACAAAAGGTACACAAAAGAATCAAGCCAAAAATGAATGCAAGCTGTATTTGATGGAAGTTTCCTAAAATGGATGCAATTTACAAGCATTTGAACTTGAATAAAAAATATCCTTAACCAGCAGCAGTATTATATTGATTATGTGATCCACCCCAACACCTAAAAGGAACCAGAGAACAGAAGAAGGATATAATGTGTAATGTTACATTCATACAGATATCAACATTGATAATGTTAGCACTACGAGCAATGCTATTATTACATTCTAGCTGGCAAAAAATGATCACATGACAATATATTTTGCACGTTTCAATACTTGTTCTTGGGTATGAAAACAAAATCTGACATCAAAACGAATTCAGTTAGTCATGCAAAAAATCGAAGCTTTGTGCACCTCGGTCCTTAGATGAGTGTCTGGGGATACATAAATTACTACTTCACCACAAAGGAACTTTTACAGCTACAGCCACCCACTGCACTTGGATTAGTAGACACCTGCATATAAAATCAACCATACGGGTTAATATAATGAGAGCAACAAAAGTTAGTATTTAGGGGTGCTTGGTTCAAAAAAAAAAAATTCAATAATGGGAATGAATTTGGGGTAACTGTGGTGGTTAATGAGAATAAAAAGATTATCAAATTCACACCTTCATCATACACCAAACGGGTAATGAGACTCAACATAAGTTAATCATTACCTCCATTTTGATTAACTACCTCCACCTATAGTTATTTCTCAATTGTTCCACTATTTCCCAACCAAGAATCATTTTTTGTCCTCAAATATTTCAACATTAAAGCAAAACACTAACATTGTAACCACCACCATTCTCATGGTAATTCACTATTCAATAATTTTCATTACCATTCTCATTATAGAATTTGAACCAAATGCCCCTTAGTTATAATTTAACTTCTTCCCTTGTAAATTGAAACCCAACCCCCACGGGTCTCCAGTAACTAATGAGCCTGATCGAATAATTCAATTGACAACAGATGGAAAACTGAAAAATCTCATGGCATCTTAGTTCAACAACTATTGTACAGGAACCAGCCATTATGTTACTAGAAACAGTCAAACAGAATGAATATACCATATTTTTAGTGACAACTTCCTTTACAAGGTGTCACAGCAATGCTTGAAGTTTCAAGATAGATGGGGACATACAGTACATCTATTTGTACGCAGGGGTGGGGGGGAATGTAACAGGCATAGATACTACATTTTGCCTTCAAGATAAATAGTCTGATTAAACTAACTTTGCTGCAAGACCTTAAATTTTAGGCTAGCAAGAAGCTTCATATCATCAAGTTAAACACAGATTTTTCAGGGCAAATAAAAGTGAAGAATGAAACAAGCCTCTGATAGATATCAGTAAATGAATTAAATACAGAGACATACTTCAAAAAATCTTAAGATGACTTCAGAATATCCAACATGAAGTCATAATAATGTTTTTGTTTCTTGACATGCATAGACAGTCAAGACTCAAGAGGTACAAGATATTTTTAAAATATCAGAAGACTCAGCAGTCAGCCCCAGAAAGCTCCTCATCTATACAATATAGCATATTCACTAAACTCACTACCGTTTTTTTTTTTTTTTGTTCTTAAGTCGCAGAGTTGGAGGACAACTATTGGTTTCAAGGAAGGGCATATGTGGGAGGGAAGTTAACTTTTAAAAATAATTCTTGAACAGTTGAGTTTGCATAAAACACAAAAGTTCTAGATCGTTCTCATCCAAACATAACAAGAAATTCTAAATATGGCATACTTGCAGACTGTCATGTTTGGACTTCCCACCTTCATAACGTTTGGAAAGCATTAAAAAAACTCGGTATCAAATCTACACATATCACAAGGTCATGCATATAAATTCGAATCATTTCTAAGTACATAGCTTGGTCATATTCTCATTTGAACTTCTGTCCCTTGTAAAAGAAAAAAAACCCAACAGAGATTGGTTCCATCTGGACTGAAATTTTATTATTCTTTTCAAGTTTTTGCTCAAAGCATGGAAATGGAATCCTTTTCTCATTAAATGAATCAGCGGTTGATCCAAGTCCCTTAACATAGTTTGCTTACTAACAGATACTACATTTTAAGTGATATAACTACTCATCAGATATAACAACCTATACAGAAGGTTGCTCTAAAAAGCTCAACTATGAAAAGCAGACAAAAACAATACTCGGCGATAACATATTGTAAGAACTAACCAGTTGTAAGAACTAACAAGTTATAGTGAACTGACCTGAAAAGCAGAACGGATAAGCTCCTCTACATAATCAACGGTTGCACCTTTCACGAAGTCAAATGAGATATTATCAACCACCAATTTAACTCCCTCCTGCTCGAATATCCTATGGAGACCAAACATTGTTAGATCAGTTTCTTTTAACTCAGCAAATATTTGAGATATATTTAATTTGGGACCCCAAATGGCAACAATAAACATATGGAAACCCTAAAATTTAGGAAATTCAATAACCTGTCATCATTATTGGTCTTATCATCAAGTGAAAAGTTATATTGGAATCCGGAGCAACCACCAGCTTCTATGCTCAATCGGAGCAACTTCTTACTGGTCTCATCATCTTGCAACTCTTTCATTCTCTGTATAACGGAACAATATTGAATCATTGGATGGTATTCCTAATTAAATCATTGTGTAATCATTTCTATACCTTACACTATTCAGTGAATCTTCTTAATTCCCAAAGTATATGACCTAAAAAATTAAAAGTTTATGATCAACAAACGTAGAGTCTCTGTCATCTCCACATGAAATACCATTTTCACAAACTCACATCGGCTAATCCGCCAAATCCAATTAATTAAACACATAAAATCATCTACCCGACCAATTCCTGTGTCTAAATATATACCCAATTGAAAAATCAGATAAATAATGACGCAAAATCATTTGTTCAAAAAAGTCCACCGCGATTAATACAAACAAAAGCAGAAAGACGAAGAAAATTACTCTAACGCAGCTCTCTGTCATGTGTACGGCTTCAGGCGAACGAGACGTAGATTCCGATGAAGAAGGCTGAGGTTCATGGACGGCGGAGGATGAGCTTAAAAGCCTCGAATTCAAGCGAATCCGAGCAGAAAAGTGGGGGGCGATGCGGCAAATCAGCGAACGGGAAGACGTCGTCATGCCTTGTTCCTCCTTCTTCAAAACATGCTATTGCCCAATCGGAAAATCAAATGAAACAGTGATCGATGGCTCTGATTCTTGGAGGAAAAGTTTCTCTGAATTTTCTCTTGCGCTGGTTATCAGATATGAGTTTGCGTAAGGGTGGAGCTTCCTATGGCAGACACGGTCGAATCCTACACGATTCATTTTATTCGAAACGGGTCATTTCTTTTTTTTTAGAACGGGTCATTTTATTAATGCAATTTTTTTTACAAAAATTCATATAAAGACGGTTTAAATTTCACGACGAGGCGAGATCTGGCTTAAAGACAAACCAAACTCATATCTTTCAAAATATTGAAGCATGAATGTCTAATTTATGCCCCGTCTCACCATGAACAAAAACTTGTATAAACTTGGTTCATGTTATGAATCTAAGTAAAACATAATTCATACACTATAGATGAGTCTGATATATATCCAAATCAACCAACAATCCACGCACCTGAGATCACAAATCGAATCATTTAAACCGTCGTCCTTCCTCGTCGTCATCGCGAGACCATCGATTTCTTCACGACCTTCCCTTTCCCAGCCTTCAGAGAACTGTTCGACGTCATTTTCGATCGGAGTTTCGGCAAATTGTTGTGGTACTTTCATGATTTACTTAATAACATAATAATGAGAGTTTTATAAAATAACATTGATAGTTTAATAACATGATGGTGAGAGTTTTTTTTTAGAGTGATAGTTTTATAAATAGAATAAATGAGAGTTTTATATAAGAATAAAATGAGAGTTTTTTTCCAATAATAATGAGAGTTTTTGCGATAGTTTAATATCATGATAGTGGGAGTTTTATAAAGTGATGATTTTATAGCGTAACAATGGAAGTTTTATAGAATAACAGTGACAGTTTTTCTGAATAACAGTGATAGTTAAATAACATGATAGTGAAAGTTTTATAGAAATGATAATTTTATAAAACAGAATACGTAGTTTTATAGAATAATAAATGAGAGTTTTATGTAAACAACAATGATAATTTATAACATTATAGTGAACATCCATAATTGATGGATGAAAATTCATTCATGCGTTCACTCTCTCTCCTCCACATCATTAATTTATTAAAATTAAATTCTTTAAAGATACTCTTGCAATGATTTATCAATCATTCATCAATCCATATATCTTTTGTGATCCCACATTCACCTCATTTCTGTTTGGAGTACTATCCTCCAAAAAAATATATTCTCTCTCCATCAATTTTGTTGGATGCATGACACTCTCTTTTCAATTTAATGAATACCTATAATAATTTTAAATACTAACTATCATCCATTTAATGGTTAAATATTTATTAGATGGATAATTGTGGATGCTCTATAGTGAAATTGTTGATTTGTGTTAAATTTTTCGTTAGTTTTCATTTTAATGCATTTAACTTTTGTTGCTAGAAAGTGTTTGCAAATAGCAGTAATAAATTAACATTACGCATCAGACAGTTTCCAATTTTATCCTTACTGGTTTATTTTCCGAATTAAGCATGTAAAATCCCTCTTTGGGCTAACGAAAAAACCCTATTAAACATGTTCTCTGCAATTCTTTTCACCTATCCCAGTTCATTTTCTGGCGGTTCACGATTCCGTTTCAGATCAATTTTGCCCACCTCTCGATTTCTCAGTTCTACTTCAGTAATAGCGAGTTCGGGCGATCCAATCTTTCCTACTCCTTGTGGTTGCTAGTTTCAAGTTACTTCTCCTGCTAATTAAGTGAAGCTCAATCATGGTATGGGAAAAAATGTGATTATTCGAAGTGCTGCTGATTAAGTGAAAGCTCATAATTGAGGTGGGAGAAAGTGATTATTGGAAAGCTGGGTTCAATATGCGTGAATGGGAGTCGGACCCGTTGTTCGCCGCTGCCGAAGTCGTACAAGACTCTGCAGACCGGTCTCTCTCTCTCTCTCTCTTCTCTAGAAATAATCGGTGATGCAAGTGCATTGGTTATATTTTAATCGCGTGACGATTGGATTATGTTTTGTATTTTGATATTTGAATAGCGTAAACAAGCAGATAATTTAAAAATCTACGGAAAGGAATTCAAATTGGCGTTTGAAGAAATTTGGGGGAAAAAACGCCGCTGTGGTTTCTGTCTTGTAGTTATCTTATGTTAGTTCTCCTCAAATTTGGCAATACAAGTTTTAATATGTGATTGAGCTGAATATTAGCTTTCAATTGCTTCGTTCATCTTTACTGCTTTGCTACTTGTTGATTAATGCTCACATGGTTTGCATGTTGATTTCACTCTAAACACGCCACATGATGCTCTTGCATTTTCATCAGAATTGGTTTTACCTTTTATGCTCTTGAATCTGCTATATGATTGGGCTTGGTTTAAGTTTACATATGGAGCAGATGCCGTTTCATTGTTTTTGGCCTATGTTAATTTTGCAACTATATTTTTTGCTTTTCTCTGCTAAGTGCTAAATAGCACACTTACTTTCACTCAGGATGGAGTCAATATATCGCCATCTGTTGCATGAACAAGGTGTTGTTCAAGGGGATCACTTAAATGGGAAACTACAGAGTTCCATTGAATATCACAGGCGTGATCTTGCCACAATTCTGGAAACAGCAAAATGGCAGGTGTTTTCAGGAACAAGCATAAAGTAACAGTTCCATTATGTTTCTTACTTATGTGTATTTCGTTGTGATTGCAGCTTGAAGACTTTGAGTGGGAGGTGAATGTCTCCGCCAGAGCTGACAAGTCCCGCGTGAAGCAAAATGTGATCGTAAGACACACGGAATTTATTAAGGCTATTAGAGAACAAATTAGCCTTGTGGAGAAGAGTATGAATACATCTCTGGGAAATTCATTGAGGACTATGAACTTGAATGAACAAGACCTGTGATGGGCTAGCTATGTTTCTTTTAGGGGGAAAGCCTGTTAAACACATTGCAGACCAGGAACCTGAGGATAACATTGCTTTGAGAAGGTTTCTTGATCCTGCAATTTCATCAAGTTCTAAGGAAGATACCAATGAGGATAAAGGCGGTGAAATTCTGAGTTTAAACATGAATGAGATTGCTTATTTAGCGCATAATTCGGAGGTCAATGGGAATTTTCAGACGAACATGGATTTGGGAACTTCTTCATCTTTTCAGGGGGATAACTATGCAAGATTTGACGAAGAAGGGAATTGCGATTTGGAAGCTAGTGAGGCACAATCTATAACTTACTTGCAGAAGAATAACTTGAGAGATTATCGTGGGAGCATGAGCATGTTTGGGTCCATAAAAAAATTCTTATCCACCAATGGGAGAAGGGCTAGCAGAAGCTTCATGAAGAGGTTAAAAGATGGGGAGGAACAGAGGCAATATTTACTGTCCGGTAATGCACACCATGGCATGCAGGTAACTTTTTGAGTTAATAATTTACAGGTATCTAATTCTGATACTGCAATTTTTAAAAAATTGAGCCAATCATATAGCTTCAGATGGTCTGGGAGTCCATTATGCTAATTGTTTCATTCTAAAGCTTAATTTCATACATTTCTTCTATATTCCCAACGAGTTGAACATTTTGTAGTTAAACATTCTTTTATGCATATTGCATATGTATGAATGCTACTATAGATGCACAAATTGTTAGACTTGAATTCTGTTTGACCTCTTCAACTTACTATTAATAAGGTATGTCAGTAGTAATGCAAAAGGCACATGACTACTTCATTCAATAAAAAATAATATGTGAGCAATTTTTTTTTACAATTAGAGCTATTAATAATAATCTTATCTAAAAAGAAACTTATAGGAGGTTTTGTGAAATAGGTTTCCACAATTATGCTTTCTCAGAGTTACTCGATTAGGTTTCTATGATCATTATCCACTTAATTATTCATTATGGCTGTGTTTATCACATGCATTTGTTTTCTGTCCCTGTACAAACACTATGATGATACTATGTGAAGTCATGGATCGAATGGGGATATAATAAGATCACCAATATCAACCAGGGTAAAGATATCATACTTAAATTATAGATTGTCAGTAGTGCCAATAATTATGTTACGCACCTAAAAGCAAAAGAATCATGAACTATGGACTGATATATAAAATTAGTAACAAAGTAGGATACATGAATCCAATGAATCTAATCTAATAATAAGAAAAGGGTGAGTTGGAACAGTTACACTCCGTTTGCGTAACTGTGACATTTCATATATACAATCGGCTAGATAATCGAACTCTACATTTCATATATACAATCGGCTAGATAATCGAACAGAATTGTCAAAATCAACCTTGTCGAATTTATGCCATTATTAACCGAAATCACTAAAATCAAAGACTAGTTTTCGATCTAAAACTGAAATGTAATGGCCTTTTCATGGGCAATTTTTTCTCAGCAAAATATACATAACCTGTCGGAGGGTTGACCTCAAACCTGAATATTTTAAATGACAACGACATATATTAATAACATATCTCCCTGTTGGACCAAATAAACAGAAAGCTATTGCCAAATTCAGCAACACAACTCAGCAATCAATTAACATCATTAGATTCAAAAGGCAAAAATTCTCCAGTCCATAGAACACATCAGTAGTCTTACAAAACACAAATAAAATAAAATAAAACACGGTCCACAAGGCAATAACATTGCAAAAGTTAGAAATAAAAGCTGCCCAAATACTGGAAATCTGTCCAAAATTGAAAATGACAGTTTTTGAGTTTGTCCATTCCAAGTATTGGTGCTTGTTAATGCTCCTCCAATTCCATTTGCGCCAACTATGGAATAAAATATTACATGTTAATTAATGACAAAATTACCAGAAAAATTAAATTAATCATTTAATTACCTTTCTCGAAATCCTCAAGCTCCTCGAGTTGTTCTTCATCACTTATAGGAGAACGTTCTGAACCTCGGAGCCAATCTTGTGCACATATCAAAGCTTCAAGGAATTTAGGAGGTAAAGAACTCCTGAATGCATCTAGTTCCCTACCACCGACATTAAATGCAAACTCCGGTGCAACGGAGGAAACTGGAACGGCTAAAATATCACGAGCCATTCTTGAAAGAATTGGGAATCTCTTGGAGCTCGCCTTCCACCACTTTAACAAATCAAAATCCTTCCAATCCTCCATGGTACCTTCACTCAAGTACAGCTCTAGTTCATTTCCTTTTTTTTTGGCTAACCCACTCTCCAATTTGTATTTCTTAAATTGACTCATTAACGAAATAGCAAACGTTTCATCATCAACCGCGTCACCAGAACATGACTTGGTGTTACTATCACTTGCATTCGGTGGATATTTATTCTTATATTCATTGAACAACTCAAAAAATTCATTCTTCACACATTGCAAGATGTCGGCACCCTTTTCTGCCCCAGGAATATAATCCAATAAGAACTCCACGAAGTCAAACTTCACACGTGGATCAAAAACATTAGCCCAGAAGATGATTTTATTCATTTTCTCCGGATCTCCCCAATATTTATCGAAATGCTTTTTCATGGACTCATCCAAACTCTTAGCCTCACACTCCACACTTCCCTTCTTCCATTCATTCAACATAAGAGGCAACTCACTAACCTCCCTAAAAAAATGAGCTAGATGTGACACACAAGGAACGTGAAATGCGCAAAGTGAAATCATGAAAGATTTTCAACAAACCTGCATATTTACGAACACAAGTCCAATCAAGTAAAGTTGGAACCCCAACATCCTCCTCCAAATCAGCCCTAAAGCTTGAATCTAGTTCATCAAACTTCACAAACGCCCTTTCAAACTTTTCAGCTGTTGTAAGCATTAAATAGGTTGAATTCCAGCTTGTAGGAACATCTAAATACAGTGAGCTCTTACTCTCTACCCCTTCTAGGTCCGCACACTCTTTAAATTTTTCGAGTCTATCAGATGAAATCTTAATGTATCTAACTGCATCCCTCACACGCTCCACTGAAGGGATAATATCTTCCAAGGCATCAGAAGCCACTAAATCAATTACATGTGCAATACATCTCATGTGAAGGTATTTACAACTTGCAATACCACTTCCCCAATTCAGCATTTTCTCTGTCAAGAATGCTACCGCAGTGTCATTTGAACTTGCATTATCTACTGTTATAGTGAGCACATTTTTCAATCCCCAATCATGAAGACAAATTTCTAGTGCCTCAGCAAGATCCTCACCTCTATGACTAGAACCAGCCACGAAATTCAGAATCTTCTTCTGTAAATTCCAATCGTTATCAATGAAATGAGCAGTAATGCATATGTAATCAAGTCCTTGCAAAGAAATCCAAGTATCTGTGGAAATACAAACGCTTTCACAGTTTGTCTTCATAAAAGACTTCAGCTTTGTCATTTCCTTAACATACAATTGATAACAGTCCCTTGCAACCTCCCTTCGAGAAGGAATAATAAACCCAGGACATAATTTACTCACGAAATTCTTAAATCCTTCACCCTCCAAAAACTTCAACGGCAATCCATCAACAATAATCATGTATACAATTGCAGCCCTAACTCTATCTGGATCATACGGCTTACAAACAGGTGACAGGATACTACTATCCTCATCCTCTTCCTCTTCCTCTTCCTCCTCCTCCTCCTCCTCCTCCTCTGATGATTGATAATAAATTTCATTTGAAGTCTGAATTTTTAAGGCTTCAATTTCATTGTTCCCAATGCCACCATCTTCTTGTTGTGTGTTTGACATCTACAATAAATATACAAAAAAAACAGCTTTGTATCAACTTTGTAACATAAAAAAAGGGGTATAAGGCTCATGTGCAAAAATTAGTGAAGTACTGAAGTGTTGTGTGGCATTTATCACACTGAAAATATAGACTGATACTCTGAAAGATGCATTATACATATTTTTCAACTTGGAACAAATTTTTTGAGTCATTTCCTACAGTTGTAACTGAAAAAAACTCGTCAAATCAAAATCGTGCAGACCCTGTCTTTGACAAACTCAAATCAATAAATATTTTGCAAAATAGTCATTTTCTAGAATGATTATGATTCTGAAAATTAGCACTCTGAATATATTATCTTGATACAGTTGCAAATACATTTTTGACATAACATTTAAACGAAATTGAAAGTAAGTGCATTTTGCTTCTTCATATTTGGGTTAGTGAGAGTAAAAGTCTCATTCACATTGATTAATGATAAATCAAAACTGTGCAACAGAAAGTTGGCATAAAATATTTTCAGCCACCAAGACTGTTTGGCATAACATACTTTTCTGATACTTTTTTCAGCCAACTTTTTTTGGCATAGATTTGATACAGATTCCCCAGAGTAAATGACTACTGGAATGAATCCTAAATAGTTTTCAAAACGCAAGTCTGATATATGTAGAATTTCAGATAATGTTAACCACGAATCAATTCAAGCTCAAAAGCAACAAGCACTTAATTTTCAGCTCAGATTAACCACAAATTAATTCGGTTCATATATTCTTAAGATAAAATGCAACCAAAAATTCAAACATTGTAGTCGCTTGTAGGGCAGATAAAAGATAGACGTTGGCATTTCGCAGAAAAAAGAGTTCATAACAAGAGTACAAGGCATTAAGGCTTATGTACAAACCTCTTAAGTGAGAGGATGGTGTAAGACGGTTGGCGAGTCGGCGGCGGCGACGCCAGCGGCGGACGGGATCTGCGGCTAGGTTTTTTTATTTTGTGAAAAGGCAGTGAAGTGATTGTGTGGAAATTGGATAAAACAAATAAAGATATTTAGGGTTTACATATGTACTTGTGCAATTAGGTTTCGGTATACTCCTCCCATTCGGTATATCGGTTCCAATTCGGTATACCGGTGTATCGGTTACATCGGTTCCAATTCAGTTATCGGTTTCATCGGTTCCAATTCGGTTATCGGTTCCAATTTCCAATTTCCATACCGAATCTGTTTACAAATGGTTGCTTCACAAAAGGATGAGAGAGATGGTCCTCCTTCTCTCTAGATTTTTTACTATTACAATGATTTTGCAATTCCCGGCGTCTTTTTCCGGATTAAATTCTTGCCGGCAATGAATTATCTGGGCGGCGGGAATATTGGCTCTTAATTCTCTTCTGGGCCAGTTGGGCCGGGTTTATTTTCTACTTCATAGTCTTCGAGTTTTGGGCTTTTTCGGGCTGCGGCCCATTTTCCATTGTGGCGCTTATTTGGAGTTTGAACCCGACCCACTCTGACCCGTAATATTGTCCCGGTAGTCCTGTCCACGTAATACAATTTGAATACAATATATTTCTATATTGATAAAAAAAAACTCATTGATAAAAATTCCAATGAGACGGTCTCATATATGAAATAAGGTAATCTAACATAAACAACACTCACCCCTCTTAAAGTGTTAAAACATCATGTTAAAATTATGTTTCATCACACCGTGATTTAGGAGTGGACGGTATGGCATACCAAAAAATTTCTCGTCATACCGTTACCGTACCGAAATTTTCGATACCGAAAAATGTCATACTGTTGTCGTAAATTCGGTAAACCGAAATTTTGGCATACCAAAATTTTCGGTATGTCAATATTACATACCGATACCGTACCGATATTTCAGTATATACCGGTATACCGAAAATATTTTGGTATATACCGAAATATTTCGATATACCAAAATTTTCTATATTTTCATACCGTACGTTACCATACGGTCCATAACGTACCAAAAAATATCGATTTTAAGTGCGGTATACTTGTATTTACGGTATTTCCGCCACCCCTACCGTGATTATTATTAAATTAATATGTATATTTAAAAATATCATTATCATTAAATTTTTAATGTTATATATTTAAAAATGGCAAAGTTTAATATATGAATCGGTTTCATAATCTTGTTATCTTATTGCTTGTAGAAATTAATACTATAGTTGCTATAGTATTAGTTTCTACAAGCAATAGTATGAGTGGTGTACGGTAAACCATTTTCACATAAAACCTTCTCTTTAAAAATATATTACATATACTACTACACATTTGAGCTTGGAGAGCTCCACTGACAAACATTTTTTTTAATAGCTCCAAGTGGTCCCCTTGGAAATGGTTCTCTATTAAAAAAAAAAAAAAACATAGGCAATGGTTTAAATCAAATGCAAGAAGAATTACACTTTGGAAAGCTGAAAAAAAAATGAGATTGAGAGAGTTAGAACCAAATTTGTCGAAATTAAAACTTGACAATGTTCATAATTGTCTTGCAAGTAGACCTAAAATTAAAACCCGACCCAAATTTCTTATTTCGCGATATTATCAAGACGCGATTTTCTCATCATATATATATATCCTCCCCGTCCTTGTCAATGCCGCTGCCGCCTGCTCCTCCTCCTCCTCCTCCTCTCTCACCGCCTCTCACCCGTCCTCCTCTCCTCCTCTCACCTCCTCCTCCTCCTTTCTCCTCCTCCTCCTCCTCCTCCTCCATGCCTCCGCCTCCACCTCCCTCCTCGTGTCACAGCCTCCTCCTCCACCTCCTCCTCCCTCCCTCCTCCCTCCTCCTCCTCCTCCTCCTCCCCTCCTCCTATATATATATAATTTATTTATTTTATTTAATGTTTTATATATGTATGTATGTGTATATATATATATATATTTATATATATATATCTATATATGTTAGGATATATATATATATAGTGTTAGATTAATTAATTGGTTAATTGGCTTGGTTAATTGATTGTTGTTTGTTTGAATATTAGATTGTTTAATTTAGTTTAATTGTTGTTATATGTTAGGATTATTAATTGTTGTTTGATTAGATTGTGGTTAATTGATTGTCAATTTGTGTGTTGTTTCACTCAAAAGTATTAGTTATTTCATTTAAAGGTATTAGTTGTTTCATTTAAAAGTATTAGGTGTTTCATTAAAAGATAATATTAGTTGTTTCATAAAAAAATATTAGGTGTTTCATTCATAGGTATTAGTTATTTCATTCAAAGGTATTAGTTGTTTCATAATAAGGTATTAGGTGTTTATTCAAAGGTATTAGTTGTTTCATTAATAAAAAAGTATTAGGTGTTTTATTTTCAAAAGGTATTAGTTATTTCATTAAAAGGTATTAGTTGTTTCATAATAAGATATTAGGTGTTCCATTCAAAGGTATTAGTTGTTTCTTTAAAAAGTATTAGATGTTTCATTCAAAGGTATTAGTTGTTTCATTCAAAAGTATTGTTGTTAGTTTGTGATTAATGTTGGTTTAATTATATTGTTGTTAGTAGCTTGGATTAATTGTTGTTAGTACGTGACTTGAATTAATTTTTGTGTGTTTCTTTAATTAGATGATTAATGATGGTACATTAGAATACATTAGAAAATTAAAATGAATGTAGATTAAGTATAGTTAGGTATGCTTTTAGGTTTAATACTTTAAGATACATTGTCTTGAAAGCTAAAACTTATATTATTTTTTCCTATAGGCATCCAGTTAGTTCTATATGGATCGAAAGTGGGTTCGAAAGTAATCGATTATCGATTGAGTATAGGAATGGGGTGGAAGAGTTTTGTAATCATGCAATTAGACATCGCACCTACCATCGGTACATTCCATGTCCTTGTTGGAAATGTATGAATGGAAAAAGCTGTTAGTGGTCGAGAAAATTTGTTCGTCCACTTGATGATTCACCAGTATTGATAAAGCATATACTGGTTTTGACATCTCATGGTGAGACAAGAGATAGATGTAGCTCAAGCAACCTAGGAACCGACTTTAGGTTTGAAGATACAAAGGATCACGGATATTTTCGATGATATACCGAGCGGATTGGGGATAGCGGTGATCTGCGCGAGATCACCCTTATATGTCGAGAGAAGTTAAGGATTCTGCAGATTACCACTGGGGGGTAAAAGTGAGAAGGCAACAAAATTGTCACCGTGTTGATATTATTCAACCTAAAAGCTGCACTCACCAGGTTGTCCGATCGTCTTCACAAGTATCTTTGGAGAAGTTAGGGTCTATTTCCGATGGAAATGTCTTTGCTTAAGAGAGCATATGATCTTAAACAAATGCTCAAGTCCATCGGGTTAACACATCGAAAAATTCATGCTTGTCCCGGTGATTGTATCTTATTTGGAAGGAGTATCGCACTTCGATGAATGTCCCAAGTGTGGGGAGAAGCGATATAAGAAAAATAAATCTCCGCCGGGTGTGTTGTGGTACTTTCCAATAATACCAAGATTCGGGAGAATGTATAGTAGTGTTGTGGATCTTTAGAAATTTAACTCGCATCACGATGATAGGATCAAAGATGGAATGCTAAGACACCCCAGCGCCGATTCTCCCCAAAGGAAGACATTCGATGTCGAGCATCCGCATTTGGCAACGAGCCACGACACTTCAAGTCTTGCACTCTCAACAACGGAATGAATGAACTTCGGTATCCAAAGTACCAACCACAAAAGATACGGCCGCTGATTACATTAGTTTATAACCTTTCACCCGAAAGTTGTGCATGAAGCGCACTTACATGATGTTTTCTATGTTGATATCAGGACCCAAACAACCTGGTAACGACATAGATGTATATCTGGCTCCTTTGATAGAGGACTTGAAGCTACTGTGGGATGAGGGTATCGATGTGTACGATGCTTGTAGAAAGGAGAATTTCAAGTTTAAGGCCATGCTTTGTTTGGAACTATCAATGACTTTCCGCCTTACGGAATCTATCCGATATAGTGTGAAGGGGCCCGATGCATGTCCTTGTTGTACCAAGCAGACACATCACATTCGCTTGAGTCACTGTAGGAAGACTGTTTATATGAGACATAGGAGTTGGTTGGACCCAATGCATAAGTACAGAACAATGGCCGATGCATTCGATGGCACAATCGAGACAGGTGAAGCACCACGTTTATTGTCAGGTTCGGATGTATTGAATGAGATGAAGAATATCGACACACAAGATGCGAAAGAGCTTCAAGAAAGAAAGTCCCCACTAGCGGTTGTAAGAAGGAATCATTTTTCTTTCAATTACCCTATCGGAAAGAGTTGTATGTTAGACATTTCATTGATCTAATGCGACGCGTGAGAAGAAACGTTTGTGCCGAACCGCTCAATACTCTCCTAGGCGATAAGAAGTCCAGGATGGTTACAATGCAAGAATGAATATGATTGATATGGGAATAAAGAGCGTAACTAAAACATGTGCTTCAGAGAAAGGGTCAACCGTTCTTACCTCCTCGCCGCACACACCTTGTCCAAGAATGAGAGAAAGAGTTACTTGAGACGCTAAAGGATGTGAAAGTTCCGGAGGTTATTCGTCCCAACCTACGAGACTTGTATCGATGATGATGGCGTGAGATCGATGAATCAAATCGCATGACTATCATGTCATCATGGAGACTTTCTTGCCCATTGCAATATGTTCTATCTTGCACGAAATCACAAGTAATGCATAACCATAACAAAGTTATGTTGGTTCTTCAACGCAATGAGTAGCAAAGTCATAGATCCTGAAAATTGCTTGGTTTTCGAGAGACAGATTGGGGACGCCTACGTGAGCTTGAGATGTATTTCTCCATCATTTTTTCGATATAATGATTCACCTAACTGCTTCATTTGGTACACGAGACAAGGATGTGTGGTCCCGCTTCAGATCGATGAATGTATGGTGTAGAGAGATATATGAAAGTGCTCAAAGGATATGTGATGAATATGTCCAGTAGGAGGGATGCATTGCGAACGCTATTTAGTAGAAGAAGCGTTCGAAATCGGGTCCGAATTCATTCCGAATGTGGATGCAATTGACTTCCAATTACTCGGTACATCAATAGGATGGATGTTGAAGGCATTACGGTGGTCAATCTGTAAGTGTTAGTATGGAGGAACTAACACGGATGCACTTTGTCGTTTCACAACACGGTCGGCGTCTTTCCTTTTATCGGCACGCATATGCAAGCACTTGTTGAGACATTTCCCACCGAGAGATATATCATGGATTGAAGTTGAGCACAATCGCACGCTTGTTGACGTTCAATGGTTATGTAGCAAATATGTTGTCACGGGATAAAAAGAATCGAATGAAAGAGTTAAGTGGTTCCAGAATGCTCGATAGACATGTGTATTCGTGATAAGTGTTATCTTATTAACGGATACACATTTTATACCGAAGATCATGTTTTGCCCAAAGTACAATGCGCAGAATAGTGAGGTGTCCATTATCAGAATCTGCGAGGGAATCAATCGAATACTACTTACTTTGGGACATGATTGTCAACATTTGGGAACTCGACTATGTTGTTCACGACAACCAATCTTCGAAAGTGCAATGGGTGAGGATCCTAACGGGGTCCAAGTTGAAAGATATGGGTTCGCACGCTGGCGTTGATTTGAAGAATGTGGGATACAAAGATGACCGCTTACATAATGGTCGATCAAGCTCAACAAATTTTCTATGTCCCCGCCCCGTTAATAAAAATGGTCCATCGTGGTTACATTAAATAAATTTAACAAAGAGTTACCAGATTAATGATGAAGATGTTGACCCAATCGATGATCCTTTTCGAACTTCACTCATTCTACCTCTTTCGATGATCTAGCAAATCCACGCCCGTACCAGAGAATAATTATCGATGAGGATGAATATGGCAATCCCGATCTTGTTAACATTTATGGTCATGAACGAGAAAAGTCAACCAAAAAACGTAAAAGAAAAACAAGTGCTAAAAAGAAATGTACGACTTTATGGAATGTTGTTTCTTTTGCTTTATTGAATGTTATTTCTTCCGCTTCCTTAAATATTGTTTGTTTTTTGTTTATTAAATGTTGTTTTTCCGCTTTCTGAGGATCATGTCTTATCCGTCATATCCCTTGAGATGATGGAGATGATGATGGAGTACATTTAGGAGATCATGGTGGAGATTATGATGGAGATCATGGTGTTGATGATCGACATGATCTCGATGACTTGAGACAGAGTGACAACTTGCTCCCACTACTAGCGACTCTGGGGATAAAGCGCGAGAGGTATAGTCAATGATGACTTCTATTAAGAGGGCTCGTAGCAAGAGGAAACAAGTCACGGTAATTTTATTACAATTGAACAGTTAAAATTGTAATTATATTGATTGATCGTTGAATCTAATTAAATAATATGTTATTGCGATTTATCATTCAACGAAGTATGGGCAGTGCATCGGTAAAAGAGAGCGAGACATTGTCTTTCTACCTTGAGAAGTAAATGTCGGTATAATCCTATCGTCTTTGCCATCCAAGGATTCCGTGAATGACAAAACCGACTTCTTTGAAGGAAAGATTATGGGATGAACTTTTCGTATGTTAATTATATATATGCTTATTGAAAGTTGTTGTATGATTACTAAATTTACTACATTGTTATGTTATATCGTCTGAGTACATTTCTCGGCCTTGATTATTCAAAGAAGAAGCAAATATTATCGCAAATTTGGAGTATTGGCCAAGAATTTTGGGCTTGGTGAGAAGTCAAGCCGAGATCCCGATCTTGGTCTTTACTCGGCTAGTCACTTTGGCGATCGTAATTAAACTGCGGTGGCCCCATACTAGGAGGAGTTTGTGCGACGATCTATGGATGATGAGTTCCAGGTAAAATTGATCAATATCTTTTAATGCCCTATGCTTTTTAGTGTTTATCGTATTTCTATTACACTGTAGTCACGAAGTGAGAAAAATCACGAACAAGCCAAGTCGATGGAGGCGCGATATCGTGGATCGAACAAAGGTTATGCACGCATAAGAGAAAATCTGGTGAGATCAAAATTCTAACATTTAATTTTTTTATATATTCACTTTTAATATATCCAATAAGGAGACACGTTAATGACTATCGTGAAAGAAGAAAAAAAGAAAGCTGGAGAGCATGAGTCTGTTGTTACCCGTTTCGAGTTATTTCAAACTACTAGAAAAACTCGATTCGGGGATATTCCCGATTCCAGTGCACAGTGTATCATCGAAGAAGGGGTAAACTATCCATTAATTTGTCTTTGAATTACAAACTATTAATTATAAACAAATGATTAAATAATAATATTTTGTAATTCAGGAGCGTATGTCTAAGACCATGACGCCCGAAGACATCCGCTTTGTCGGTCCCAATGATCTACTTGGACGAGCTATAGGTCGTCAGGAGCATCCCGGCCGCTTACGGGGTGTTAGATATGGCGTGACGAAGTCATCATTGGCCATGTTACCTGCTCTTCAAGCCATGAATATGGTGGGTATACTTTCGGAACAGATTGCCCAGATGGCTAAAGAGTTGGAACAGATGAGGTCCGAGAGACGGTCGCATCACGCGGAATGTCCTCGAGTGGAGCAAGCTGTGAAAATAATGTCGCTGATGCTATGTTTTCGGCTAATGCTAGGGACAATTTTATTGAGGCACTTCGAAATGACGTCCCGCAGGTATCAGATGTGTCTCACATTTATTTTAATTAATGACTAGTATATATATTAAAATTTTCTAACTAAATATCTTATTCGAACAGTCATCGACCCCATGCTTTTTTATTTGGAGAATCCTACTTTCGGTGGTGGCTACTCTGAACGTTGCTCAATAACTCCGATGGAGTTATTCATGGTAGTCCCATCACTCCTGGTTTCGTGAGGGTCACGCTCGATGTACCAGTAATCGGAGAAGAGGATTCACCAGTGCCTAAACCAATTGATAATGTTGTCAAAGTCGGAACTGTTGGGATTATACTGGAAAATATGCTTTTACTTTGTATAATCAAACTGAATTTCAGACTTATTTACTGAAATAAATTGTTTATCACTGATGCTTTAAATATCATCGAATGTTACATATATTTCTTTGCATAACTGTTCAATAAATAAGACGTGTTACATTGTAGTTAATTTAGTGATACCGCATCACGTAAGATTAAATTAACGGTCCTTTGTAACCAAAAAGTACACCATTCACGACCTAGATGGAAATGAACAATCCATTGTGAAAGGTTGAAGTGTAAGACTTCAGATTGACTTGTCTTGACCAAGAGATTACACTAGTCGTGTTTAGTGCATCAAGAGGACCTCTGGGAGGACAAATTCTTGAAATCGAACCGGGAAGAATTAGACCTCGATGGTTCGTTATTTTTAATCTTCGTCCCTTAAATAGGATCGCGTGTGGTTGGTAATTATTGCTTTTTGACTTATTACGGGTAGAGAATCAACGAGATTCAATACTTTATATCTTGGGGCAATATTATTGGTCACACGTCGATTCTTAAGATTTAATCGGAGAATCGTAATGCAAGCACGCTTTTGTTCGATTTTGCCCTTGGGAGGTTCATAAGTTTTATCATACCAAATCTTGCAAGTGGAACTAGTTTCCTGTATGGATAATAATGTTGAATCGCTTCTTAACCAAGGACAAAAGATATTAATTAATGGAAAGCTATTTCAAAGAAATTGAATTAATTAATGGGCTAGATAATCTTAAACACGGAAATAATAACCGGAGCCATATTGACCGTAATATGGGTTAAGATGGATAGTCTAATATTAATTATGTAGTGGGATTAATTAATATTTATGGGCTTGAATAATATTGTGGCTCAATATTGATAATTCAAGATCCATTGGAAGATCCAATCTTAATTCTCCTAAAGGCCCCTCAAGTAATTTCAACATAAAGTCCAATAACCTGAAAAAAATGTGTTTAAAAAATAAAATAAATATTTGTTGCTATTTTTTCCTATTTTTTGAAAATAGTAAATAAAAAGAAGGAAAAGATTTTCTTTGAATTTTGTTATGGAATGAAGATAAGTATTCTTGGAATACAAGATTATCTCATTAAATTCAAGAAATCTCTCACTTGGTTATTTACTATGTAAATTTCGAAAATCTTGAAAGAATAAGGGAAAAAATGATTTTCTTGATTTTCTTGAAAAGATATTATGGAAGATATGTATTCTTGGAATACAAGAATATCTCATAAATTCAAGAAGATCCAAATCTTGGAATCTTGATCCTTATTTTTTCGAAAATTCCCATAACAAGAGGAGTTAGGATTTTTATGGAATATTTTAATTTTGGAGAAAAGAATATAGGAGATATATTCAAGATTTCTTGGAGATCAAGAAAAAGATTTTCTTCCCCTATTCCATGCCAAAAAATCATCCAACACCCCTCTATAAATAGGGGATGAATGTTTCATTCCCAAGTACAATTTCATGTGCTGGAAAAATTAGTAAATCCACAAAGGTGGTGCAACAAATTTTTATTTTCCCTTTTGTTAATTGTTCATGAGCTTCCTTCCAATCGGATTGACGACGAGCAAGGACTATGGAATACTTGAGAAGGCTTTTTGGTGTGTTTTTATCGACGAGACCATTGCCACTCCAAGAGGTTAGTTCACGTAAACCCGTAGCAATTCCGCATGCGTAGGATTTATGTGAACTGTTTATATGCATGATTTGTTGTTGAATTATTATTTGAATTAATATAGGATTGATTCATGCTAGTAATAATTGTTAGAATTAAATTTGTATTTAAATATTCATCCCGAATAGATCCGTGCAAATAATTCCCCAACAGGAACAACTGTCGGACACTTCATCGAATGGCCGACCAACTTGGTCTCTCTCACCATGAAGGTAAATTTAATATATGTTATTAAAGTTCATTATCTTATTTGTCGTTCTAAATAATGTTGCAAATTGATTGTAGAAACTACCGACACCACAAAAGGCCTAAACAAAAATCAAAGGGGTGGCAGCCAGTCTGAGAGGGAGATACCGGGACTCCACTATTGGTGGTCGCAGACTAATTGGTTATCCATTGCCTGGAGACTTAGATCACGACTACGCCATACAACATACGGTGCAAGTGATATTGGAGTCCTCTGTTTTTCGATATGGTCCGCCCGTTAGATGAATGCTTACTTTCGTCGGAATTCTATTGAAGAATACATCGCTCGGGAGCATGTGATTGAAGTCGTGAACGACCAGTGGTTGAGTGCAACGAGCATAGCCTTTTATCTCAGGTATGTGTTTACTAATTAATTCTCAGTATTTACTTTCTATATATAGTTTAATTTTTAAATTAAATATTAATTAGCGTATATATGTTGGTTAAAGATATTTGGGTGAGGTATATCTCTCCAGAGATCCTCGAGCAGGTGGAATGTATTCCTTCGTCTCCCCCCAAGTGTCTTGCTTAATGGCTGATAGGCCACAGACCATGGAGTGGTTAGTTTCTCATATGCTGAGTTATACTGATAGAGATCATCTCATTTTTTGGCCAACAAATGTGGGGTGAGTACAATAAACATTTCATTAAAATTTATATTCATAATATGTATGATATTTACACATATGCTAAATTTACAGTTAATTTTAATATTTTTTTTTTAATATAGGAATCATTGGGTGCTGGTCGCCATAAATATAAGCACATTAAGTGTATATTTTATGGATCCAGCTGTGAATGGGTTGACTTCAAATCGGTCTGATCTCACTTCGTACATGGAAGCGTAAGTTCATTTTTAATATTATAATATAATGAGTTGTTTTACTTATTAAAATTATGCATATTTTTTCTAACTTTATTTTTTAATTCTAATAATAATAGTGTGATGACGATGTATCGGAGTCGTCTTCCTAATCAAGGCTCAAGAGCTAACTTTAATAAAGTGAACTGGAATAATGTTAAGGTAAATTTAATTTATTAAGTTATCAAATTAATATAAAATAATTATAATTGTAATATGTGATTATAATTGCTAATCAACAGGTACCGAGGCAACGAGATAGCGATCGTTGTGGACATTTTGTGTGTTGTTATATTGAAGATATAATATGCGCTTCTCAAACGTCGATTCCTATCAACGTAAGTCAATTTATCGATTTATTTAAATTATTATTAATTGAATAAAAATTCATACTATATATATCTAACTATATTGATTAATTGATCGTTGTTTGCAGTTTGTCTATGATCGTCCGGTCAAGTCTTACTCCAAACAAAGAATGAACAAATGAAAAATGGATTGGACAGGGTACCTTTACAATCGATTCTTGTATAATTATAGATAGAGTGGGATAACTTTTGGTAGCATATTACTTATATATATATTTGTATTGATATACTTCATGCATGTTTTAATTTGTTCTATTTGATGGATATTTATTTCATGATATGTGTATGCGTTTATTAATTTATTTGATGTTTTGGTATTAATTGGACGTACGTATATATATTATCGTTTGGTATAAAATTTGGTTTTTAGTTTTGGTTTTGATTTTATATAAACAGGATTTTAAAAATATAAATTAAAATTAAAAAAATAATATATATTGGACGACGGTTAAAAACCGCTATCCAAGTGTATTAATATATATATAAAAAAGAAAAGGGGTAAGAGAGCGGTTTGTAACCGCTGTCCAAGTGAATATTTTTGGACAGCGGTTACAAACCGCTGTCTAAGTGGTTAACTTGCAATGCGGTTAAAAACCGTTGTCCAAGTGCAATATCTTGGACAACGGTTTTTTATCAGTTGTCCAAGCTTGGACAGCTGTTACTTGGAGAGCTGTTATAACCGCTCTCCAAGGTCATTTTTAACAGCTCTCCAAGCCCAAATCTGTATTAGTGATACTACCTCCGTCCACCAATCTTATGCACAATTGACTTTTACACGCATTTTTACGAGTGAGTTTATATTAGTAATTGAAATGATAAAATGACTTTTAAGGAGAGGTATGATAGATAAACCCCTCATCTATCATACCCCTCCTTAAAAATTACTTTATCATTTCAATTACTAATGCAAAATTCGTTTGTAAAAACGCGTATAAAAGTCAACTGTGCATAAGATTGATGGACGGAGGGAGTATTATTTTTGGCATGCATGGTGAAGCTTGACACCGGAATACTAGTCTCAACTTTCATGAAACATCATATATTACAGTTGCTAACTTGCTACAACAGAGAACTATATATCTTTTACATTTGCCCAAAAAAAAAAGAGTTGTTTATATTTTTGTCACCTTCAAGGTCCTATGTAGAGATGTACTTGTTCTCTAAAACTAGTGTATTAATTTCTGGTATAGAATCCAGTGCAGGCGACCATCCTTTGGAAATCACTTCAATATTATCCTTGTTTATGCTTTCATTTTTCTGCACCTCGCAAATCAAGTCATCAACTCTAACTTCTCCCTCACTCACCAATCTCCTTAGCTCTTTCTTGCTTATTACAACCTTAATCCTCACTACTCCACTTGGTGGGGGCCCCTCTTGTAATACCTCATCCGAAAATCGAACCGCCTTCTTCTTCTTCTTCTTGATAGGTACGGCTAGTGGATGAAGATAATAGAGGTGGCCTCGAAGCATCTCTGAATTTGGATGCATGTTTTTTACAATTGGGAGTTTTTCGGAAATTGCATGGTGGGAGAATTGGGATAAAACTTGGTGAACTTTGATGGGGTGTTTGTATTCTAGTATTTTGCCATCACTTTTCATCACCCTTACTACTTTTTCTTCAAGAACTAGGCAGTTCCCCATGGTTAATTAAATAGGCTTAATTAGCTAGCTTCAAAGATGGGAGTGAATAATTGGGTTTTAACTTTTAACTAGGGGTTGCCATATTTATATGAAGATGGACATGAGGGTGCCCTTCTATTTTACAAATATTACGAAAAAACCGGGGAGCGCTTTGGGGTCCACCAATTGTACATGTCCAGGTCCGCTATCTGATGATGTGTACAATGTATTAGGCACACTCTGTTCTTGTGTAATAACTCGCAAATTATACTAGGTAAAACATGTATGCTATGATGGGCTCGTTCAAAAAAGTGTTACTCAACCAATCTTACATGTCGATTGCGAAGTGACAAATTAATAAGGGGTTGTTTGCAAACACAAGCAGAAGAGATAAAACACTTGACCAATAGGGTAATTATGCAGAGTTTGAGTGCAAGAATGGATGGAGTTGCTGTTACTATAGTAGGTATTAATTAGTGGAGCATCACCAAACACCATTTTAACCTTTTATTTTATCGACAAAAACTTGTGTGAACCCGAGTTCACCGTGAACTTGGTTTTTTTAGTATAACCGTTATGTATAAAAACTACCATTTATTATGCATAAAAATGTCTCGTTGTTATCTTGTAACAATCACGGTTTAGAAAATGCTTTATATTTTTAAACAGTGAAAGTTTTTGTTCATAACAGTGATAGTTTTTACCCACAACAATAATAGAGTTCATGCATAAACCTGGTTTACACGAGTATGTTACTCCATTTATATGGTTAATTGAATGTAAAAATAAAGTGATGAGTTAATATCCAGTTAGGACCACATGAATATTAAGTTAGTGGTTGACTCGTGTGTACCATTAGCCTAGTAATATTGTTTTGTTAATTCCATTCTGGCAACACTCATGAGTATGTATTTGCTTAGCTTTCATTGCAAGATCGGATACACCTAATCCTGAAAATTCCATTTCATCTTTCTAACTTCTCTTCCATTTTTAATTACATACATATATATATATATATATATATATATATATATATATATATATATATATATATATATAAAACTCATTTTATAGATTACATGATCTTAATTTGAAAATTTAAAATTCTATGTTTTATTTTATCAGCTGTATATTATAAAATATACTTAATATGGAACATCAAGTTATAATATGATCATTGATAAAATATATTCACGTAGAAATAGAGCCTCATAGAGTACATGCTGCTAAAATAAAACTTAAAAACATAACAAAATAATGAATTTAATTAGAGTTATTGTGATCATATAAAAGAAATAATTAAGGTTTTGTATGTGGGTGCTGATCAGTGATGTTATCAACACGAATGTTTGATGTCATGAATCATGATGCCTAGAGTAGAAAAATATTAGTATGGTAAAAATGGAGAATGAGACATGCAAACTTTTAAAGAAATGGTGTAGGTTTATAATGGGAAAATGAGATTCAAATAAATTTTGACCTAACTTACTCAAATTAAGGGCTATTAATAAGTTTGTGGGCGTATGATATAAACATACTTAAAATAATACGTATGGCTTATAGTTTTCGGTATTTATAATAAGAGTTTTAAAAATAATATTATAAAGAATAGAAAATGTGAGGAGTTAGTTCTGAAAAAAAGTAGAATACTCCTATATTTGTACAAAGACAAAGTATAATGTGAATAAGTTTCACGGTGAAACTGGTTAAGGAGTGTGACTTATATTACTAAAGAGTGTGACATTTTACTGTAAAGGGTGTGACTTTTTACTTTAAAGAGTATTACTCATAAAAGTGAAGGGTGTGACTTGTATTATAGCAATGAGCGTGACATTGATAACTAAAGGGTGTGTGACTTATAATACTAAAGGGTGTGACTTATATTACTAAAGAGTACGTATATCTGTAAAAAAAAAAAAACCAATTTTACGGTGAACAAGTTTCACAGCATACCAACTCTTGTACAAAATAATTAGGATTTCCCAAACTGAATATAATTTGGAAAACGTGAGACTATTATTGGAGGACAAAATTATGAAGTTGTGAAAGTCGGAAGAATAGAATAGTGGCGCACTTTTATGAATGGAGGATCATGTTAGAGCATCAACCACGAATTTAACTATGCTATTTTCACCATAATAACTAGATTAATAATGCATTATATGCTTACGGAGTTAATGTTAACAACAAAGTAAAATAAATTAAATGGTTTCATATATATATATATATATAGGACACTGCATTTTGGGAATTTGAAGACACTTCATTTAATTTATTCTTTTACCATTAATTTGGTGTTAGACGTCTTTTTATCTTTTGTTATAAATTTGTATTTTATTTTATTAGCTCCTATTATGTACTCGTAGTTGATTCATTATTTGTTATTAGAGTGGGTCTCCTGTGCACAAAGTGCACCAATTCAAATTGGTGCACTCTACACCCTAACCCCTAAATAGTGAACCTTAAATTACATATGAACCATTTGGGCCGGGTGAACCATGAACCACTTGGGCCGAGTGAACCATGAACCAGTCGGGCCGGGTTTCTGGTCGGGTTGGGTATTTTTTTAAAAAAAAAAAAAAACTCTAAAACTTAAATTAAAGTTAAAACAAAATCGAAACTGAAAAAGGAAAAAAAATATAACACGAATTTAAATAAATTGGGTATGAAAGAGGCGAGTGTACGAATTCTAAATCCATGCACATGATGTATTTGAGATCTACCCTTGTTATTAATGTATGCATGACGTATATTGAATGGATCAACTAAGATAAGCAAAATTGGGAGATGTTGATCTAATTTGTTATAAAATTTTATATTATCATGTACGTATCAGTTTTATTTATTAGCAACATAATATGTTAAATATGGAATTGTTCGTAAAAAACGGATAAACAAAACACAACCGCGGTTGGATTTCTCTGTGCCAAAACTGGGTGTTCCATCATGTTCCACATCCTATAAATTTGACACATGTTCCATATTTTAATTATTTAAAATTCTAAACTCTATACCCTAAATCCTAAATTATGAACCATTCGAGCCGGGTGAACCATGAACCACTTGGCCCGGGTTAAGTCCGGATCGGGTAATAGAAAAAATTGAAAAAAAGAAAAATTAAAAGAATTTTTTTTTTTTTTTTTTTAAATAATTAAAATATGAGACAAATGTCAAATTGAGAGGAGTGGAACAGGAGTGAAATACGCAAATTTGGAACAGAGGAATACGTGCAACACAATCGAGTCAAGGAAAAATCATTTTCTCCGCAAGACAAATTACGCCCTGGATAGTGCTCACATGATCGTGCGTAAATGCCCCAAAAGGTAAAACGATTTCTCAATATTAATTCAGTAGTGCACCACTGAAATAATATTCAGAATTATCACTGAACGACAAAAGAGTATGCAGCGTAAGGCTTTGCAGATTGCAGAATATTCGTATTGTACCAGGTGATGAAGAAGAGTCTGAAGAGGGGTTTATATAGACGGAAGTCCACCAGAATGGGCTGAGGAAAACGTGGGAAGACCACGTCTTTCGTGGGCGGTTATGGACCGCGGCCCATTCTTGAGGAGGAAGTCACGTCCAAGTTCGATGAACCTTCGATTCGAATTTGAATTTGAATTCTGGATAAGCTTGGACCGAGTCCAACTCTGCGCACGGATAAATCATGTCTCCTGGGCACTGAAATTCGATTTTAAGATAATAAATATACCATTATCATCTATTCCGCGAGTAGAACGATCTCGTCACGTTTAATTTCTAGAAAATTAATGTTTTAATTCCTCAATAATTTGGTCAAATATGGGTGTTAGAACACCTTCAAAACCAAAATTACAACAATAAAATATTGAGGATATTTTTGCCTCCAAAATAATAAATATATTGAAATTGGCACATTGTAAAATGGAGCTAAACCCAATAGAAGTATGTAATGATAATTTCACGTTTTCCCGTTTATTGACATGAGAGACAAAAATACCATTCTCATTTGCAAAATAGTGGTCATCGACTTTTGCCGCCCACGATCATTAGATTCATTAACCAATGTTAAATCGCATTTTAAATGATTCAATGCCCTTTTCACAAAATGATAATGGGAGGACGAGTTTTGTATTTTAGAATTTATATTATTAAAATTGAGAACGATCAATTTATGCTCCATCCGTCCATCAATCTTATGTCTGATGTTTTTGACACAGATTTTAAGAAAAAAAATAGATAAAGTAAGGATATTATGAAGTATTGTGAGATTTATTTATTAATAAAGTGGTTGGTTGGAAGTGAAAGTACAATGACATTTGAAGTAATTAAATGATGATTATGAGATAAAGATAAAGTGACACTTTTCATAAATGGAGACTTAAATTAGATGACGGTGGGTGTTTTACAATAAAATTACTTTTTAAAGGAGTGATTTAATTATAAACTTTATTTTTTCAAAAATCACTATCTTCATAAAGACAAAGTCTAGGATACAAATTTGTATACATATAAATCTCAATTGAGACTCAATTTCACTTTAGTCAACCCATCATTGACCCGCTTTGACCCATTTTGACCACCTGACCCGCAGACTCTTCCTAAATTGATTGATTTGTATTTATACAAATTTGTACAGTAAACCTGCTCCTTAAGAAATTGACAATTATTCATAAAAAAATAATGAGTCAACTTTTTTAAAAGACACTTTCTTTGAAATATAATCATTTTAACTAAAAGACATACATTTCATATCCATATATCATAATCCATCAATATTATCATAAAAAATATATTCATTAATATATTTATCCAGATATTAATATAATTTTTCATATTAATTTTTCATTCACCAAAATTAAATTTACTAAATCCATTTACGCAAAATGAATTATTAAATTATCACTTAAAATTTAATTAAACTCCAAAAAGAAAATTAACGTCAGCCCGAGGAAGTATTTATTTATCTTATTAAAATGTACTTATTCATCAGCTAAAGACATTTTTATTACGGTAATGCCTTTTGGATGATTCACCCCGGGTGAACACCCTTTAGATATGTAAATTTACCTTATTACCCTTAATTAAATATTTTATATCCGGCCCGATTGGTTCATGGTTCATCCATCCCAAATAGATCATGATTTAGGGGTCATTATTTAATGTTTAGTGTGTAAATAATTTATCAAAATTAAAATTATCACTATTTCATTAAGGGTAATTAAATCATTTTATCCTCTCACTTTCACCCGAGTGATTCCTACAATTTAGCACCACCCTTTTCATTATCCTAAATTTGAAACAACGCTAAACATCAATAGGTACGTTTCTATAAAATACCCACTGTAGTTTACTCTGCTAATCGGGACGATCACGTTTTGTTCATTTTCTGTGATCGTATATTTTTGTCCACGCATCATTTCTGTTTCATAATTCATAGTATGATTTTGCAATCCAATGCGTCATTACTGTTGTTTAGTTCTAATTTTTTGTTTTCAATTTGAATTGTGATGACCGATGTGTGATTGATTTCTCAAATCAAAATTATAATTCATAGCTGTAGTGTTATATGATCAAAGTACATGGACAGATATATATATGCCCAATGTGAGAACAACGACATTATTTTGCAGCATAAGTTTATATACTTAATCGTAATCTATGTATATAGAAGATGACTTGTGAATTGTGATGGGTTCTCTAAATTCTGTGTGTAAAATGAGTCAAATGACTATATGTTGGATTCTTGTATTTGTAACGTTATTTTGGTTTCCAAATTGAAGTTTATTGTAAATTGTACTGTGGGAATGAGATGGGTTGTGAGATAGATCCAAACTAGCCACCTAAAACATCAATTTCTGCAGATGTGAGGATCAATAAATTGAATTGATTCGATTAATTTTGAGAATAAATCTAATTTTATTGATCTATTTCATATATCTTCTGAATAGACTCTGATGACACGTTATATGCTAGGTTTTTGAGTTCATTAGCAAATGCTAGATTGATTTTTTTTTTTTAATAAGCATAAAACTCATAGTGTTACAATGCTCCAGATCTGCATCTGGATCTTGTAGTATTGTTATTTGAATGATAATATATCAATAGGACTAAATCGAAATCTATTTTCTACCCTCTTTTGTCTCAGCTCCAGCTAAAGCCATTTAAATCCAGTTGGTTGCACCTTGAAGCAACATTGTTGTGATCATCCGTGTTTAGGTCAAATCTTGTTGATAACAGAGGTAATTCCAGTTCTGGTGATGACTTCTTCCGCCTCGTTGAATCAGAGCTCCATTGACCGCCCTGAAGGCCAATGTTCATTGATAAACTGTCGTGGTTGGTTTCCCTTGCATATGTGTTTTCCACATTGTCGCTTGCTGTTGCGAAATTGTTACCTATCCTGTTTCTTGGCTCTCTGAAATTTATGTATTTTAAGTCCATCAGATTTTGGTACAGTTCTTACTCCCTCATAGTATTAGTACCTTCACATGAGGTCAAGCAGCTATCTACTGAACAATCTGTAGGCTGAGCTGTTTTTGCTTGCTTCAGGCACAAATCTGAGAGTTCCTTCATTCCTGAAAATGCTGAATTGAGGCATTGTGTCGATACTTGGCAAACCAGATCTGATAACTCAACCTTGGCTGCCTCCAGACCATATGTTCCCGAGTTGTCTCTTCCAAGGGAGTCGTGTGCTTTTTCTAGTACATCTTGCAAATATTTACCTTGAGCCTCTAGCCGCAGCTGCAAATGGCGTTGAACCTGTTGAAACAAAATGACCCTAATTAACATCATTGTTAATTTAAAGTCTATATTGTTAGAAAAGCGAAAAATTGCATGATAGAAAGATAAAGCCCATTATCTTAAGCTAGAAGAGGACATATTCCTCTAGTACTAGAGAGTTTTTGTGCATTTTTTTCATCAAATATGTTTTCTTTTGTGTGTGGTTATTGTGTTATTGCAAGCTCTAATAGTACTCAATCAAGCAACTTTATCTTTTTTCTTCTTCTTATATGTGTTCATGTTTAACTTAAACTTATCCGATGCTTATAGAGTTGCAATAAGTATTGTTTGTTAACAGTATTTATATATAGTAGTCAGTAGAATTGGTAGTTATATTTAGTGAACAAATGAGAAATAGAATTCTTCTATGCTTTTTACCTCTAGCTGTTCGTGTAGTCTTCGTTGCACTTCAATTTGCATCTGTATTGCTTCACCTAATTGTAAATTTCTGATATAAGATGGCAAAGTAAAACATTGTCAGCTGAAATGAGTAATGAGCTTATGAAAATAGCAGGAGAAACAAATGCTAATGTTTTCTCAGTTCATACTTGCTTGTATGGGATGCAGTAGTATTAGGATTCCACATGTGAGGTCCATTTACTTCTGGTGCCCGATCTACTGTGGCTGCAATCATTTACATCAAGGTTTGTTAATATACGAGTAATCTTTTGTATTAGATATAATGCATAAACTATGCTCTTGTAAATTATGGGATTTCTTACAAGCTTTCTTGCTCCCCCCACTATTTGCTTGTCCATTAATGTTCTTACTGAGTCTGTACTTATGCAGGCACATTAGGGGAAATCAAATTAAGCATGTTGTATGCCTGTAACCAAAATGGCGTATTTAGGCCGTACATGTAAAAAACACGAATGCTATACTTTGTGTACTTGCATAATTGATACTATGTTTTTTTAAGAGCAACAATCTGCAACCCACCATTTTCACCATGCAACTGGTGTAATCTTGACCCAGTTTTGACTTAAAAAAAATATGAATCAAGTGGTTTGGGTGCACCAGTTGCACCCAGTACAAATGGTGCACAACTAATATTGAAAAAAACTAATATTGTTCACTGGAAACAACTAATCTTGACTAACTAATACATTCTAGTAAAACAGCTAATACCATTTAAAAATTCACTTGTGTTGCAAAGTGCAACTATGCATAGAAGTATTTTTCTGTATTTTATTACTTTGTGTATCATAGAAAAAACGATTGAAAAAAATTCTTCAAGTGATGCAAAGTATCATCTCATATGATGAAAAGTATTAGTTGTATATTGACAAAGGAGTAATACTGTTTCAACCCACAAACTAATACTTTTTTTTCTTATGAACTAATACTTCTCATTATATATATACGTTATTTTTGTAAATTAGTCAAACTTTTGTCAAAATTCAATCAAAATTTCACCAATATTTGCTATTTAAATATCGCATGGGATTTTCAGTACAAAGAAAATGTGCATCATTAAAAATCTTGATTCATATCAATTATAGGATGAGTACCTGAAGATGACTCTTTAAGTGGTATAATGTTAATCCTTGGATGCCCATAAGTTTCAAGACTGATTTTGGTGTAGCTTCTGAAAAGCAAGGAATAATATTGTTAGCCTAATGCATGCCTATGATAATGCATTTTCTTAGAAGTTAACTAATGCATACTTACTTTCTGCTCCACCCAATTGGTTCACTGCGTCTATGAACCTTTCATGGAGGTCCATTGTCCATTTTAGCCTTGGTTTAGCATCAGTGGACAGCACAAGTCCTGAATCTCCATCGCAATTCCCTCCTTGAACGAACACGTGCTTTTCAGACATCCTCGAAGAAGGATGACAGTTCTTAATTCCTTGATACATTTTTATGCCTTCAATATGATAAAATTTGAAAATATTAGCTTCACATAATATAGATTTAAGGAAAACACTACATTAAACCAAGAAATTATTGATCATACCTGAAGTTGTGATATTAGAGTTGAGGTGTGCAGGTATGGCTTATAAGGTTATGGGAGAGAGTAGGATACAAGTGAGGCATATAGAATCTTGAATAGTAGGCCCAGAAGAAGTTGAGATATAATCCAATCTTTATATCGGTGGGTCCTATCGCCAACTTTCCTTTCTATTCTCCGACAGCAGCTGTACCCATTTAAAACTCCTCTCACTGTGCCAAACTGAGAAACATAAGGCCTTCTTACAAGAATAAATGTTTTTTCTTGCGTTAGGTTAATTACGAACCTTATTCCAGAAATGAATGAACGATGAGACTTTTAACATTTTCCTGATGCGGGTTGAAGGAATCCACTATCTATCATGACCTGACACATTTGGAGTTAATTTCTTCTTAATTAGTTTGATTCTATTGACTGAAGCATCAATTTATAATTTTGAATACATTCGTTATGTGTGACAGGAAATAGGATAAAATAGATGAGTTGATTTTTTCTTGAAAAGTTTTAAACACATTGTTTTGTACTAGTCTGTTCCAATTGATAACGATTAGGGGGCACATGTGGTTCAAAATTTTCAATGGGAATTATTATTCTTTTGCTCTAATCTTGGAATCAGTGGGGACAAAAAATGATTGTTGGTTGAGGAATAGTGGAATGATTGAGGATAAATGATTATAGGAAGGGAGATAGTTAATCAAACTGGGGAAATGATTAACTTATTTTGAGCCTCATTATCATCATGATGAAGGTGAATTGATTATCTTTTATTCTCATTAACCACCATAATTACATTATACTTGTTTCATTACCATTCTCATTGAAAAATTTAAGTTTTTGGACAGGTTGAAGATTTTTTTAGCAGTGAGATAATTTATTCATGTAATGAAGACACCTGGTATGTGCTGCGACTTTTTGACAAATGCATGCTCCTGTTTCTTCTTTGATGTACAGTAAGTGCATTTGAGTATATCTTTCCTGCAGAATTTGGTTCTGATTAGAAAATATATAAATGCTTCTCATTGGCTTTGTTTGAAGGCCAGGAATGGCAAACAGAATACATTCCTTTTTGTCTCCTTTGGTAAGTTTGGTATATATTCAGCCAGGACAGAATTAATAAAGAGAGAAAGAGAGAGAGAGACGAGGTCCCTATTCGATCTTTTAAATGGAATAAAGAATTTGGTCCCATTCGTTGGAACCTTTTTTAAGAAAAGAAAATAAAGGCATTGTACTTACTTCTATACTTCATTTCATTACTCATTAGAAACATGACAAGTCATAGCCAAAAGATGATCACTTGCTTTGCCCTTGACTACAGATTTAACTGTATTCTCCTCTTATTGCACATGCATAACATTTATCATTTCTCAATATCTAATATTTTGGTGTTTAGGTTGTGTATACTATTTCCATTAAAATGTGTTTTTTACAACATATAGATTTTGGTTTTTCACATTATTATCTTTTTAATTCAAGCTTTCAAGATTAAATTGTCAATGATATCATGCAAAGTAAATAAGGTGATTTCTTTGCTCAAGTTTATCGAGGAAGATACGTTGATGGATATTGTATGTATTCCAGAGGAATCTATTAAAACCTTTGTATAAAGTGGTATATAAAGCAGAGTTCCTCAATAGTTCTGTTGGCATGTTCTTAGGAAATCGGAATATAACTGATCAAGATTGGATTCTTTAAGCTAAATCGCCTGATGAACCAGATGAAATTTATATATACAAGTGTAGCATCCTAATTAATATTTTAAGACATTGCACAGGCTTTAAGACTGTTGGAATCCTAGGGTGATATAGAGATGGCAAAACTAATTTATTCATAGCCTATGAAAATTCATTTTAAGTGACATATAAATGCTTAGTATTTTGCTGTTATTCAACGCTAAACTTCTTCTGCAATATTTATGTATAATGCAGTACAACATTCTCCACTTAAGATTGCACTATTTTCTTTATTGTACTTGTACTTTCCTTTTTATAGTCTCTTCTGTTTACTTGCTTAATTTCACTTAAATGGAACATTACAACATCATAATCATTATCAGGTAATCAACTCACGTGCCGTGTGTTGATTGGGTGCGGTAGCTAGGTCGAACCTTGCTAGATAAAAACGAGGATGGAACGGGATGCTATTCAATCCAGGAAAACGGAAATCAAAAGAAAGTGTTAGATTCTGAGGAATGAAATTTGAGAATCTTAACTCAAAGTAAAGGTAATGAGCCAGATTCTCAAGTCAAGAATAAATTGCTCATATATTCTTTCCTACTAAAGGCCACAAAAATTGGGTTCTCCCTTTAATTCTTTACCCTCTTGCTTAACTGTATAAAAAGGGTTTGCTTAACAGTTTTAGATGCCTCTTATCAAGCATTTTATGGATTAATTATTGATTAGTACTGTCCTTTTTGTCTAAATATTCGGTATTACATGATAATCTTTTCTTCTTTGTGTAGCTTTTTATTGTGTCCCAACTCCTAACAGACAGTCAAATGAAAAGTTGTTCTCCATATATATGTACAGTTATGTAGCTCAATTTGATTTATTAGTGACCCCAATGTTGATTCCTTGCTCTTGATAATATTCCCTATATTAGTGATAATAATATTCCATGTATTAGTGATGTTATTAGTGGGATATTAACACATAGAGCATGAAATCTTGCACGTCTAAGATTTTCTTTAATTAGGTTTCTGAGGTGCATGGCTATAGATCATAGAAGATTACTACATTAAAATTTATTTATTGTTGGGTGGGTTGAGAAAAAGCACTTGTTGGAATAAAATTGAGATATATTTTCGTTCATAAAGGACTTATGGGACTTATGAGCATATCACATATGCTTGCTTCTAAGTTGCCCCTTTTGAATGAAAATCATTCTCCATAGACTCCATACATTCAATGTTGAAGATCTTTAACCAAAATTTGTTGATGAGACAAAAGGAAATATAACTATAAGAAAATTATTTAGTTTGGGCAGAAAATATATCAAATTATTTTTACATCCATGGCTACAACTAATAATATTTGATAATAACATATGTATATATTGTTACTGTAATAACTTTTTAAAATTGATTTAAAATAAAATAAATTTTTGTATGAAATAATATTGTGCGAGAGGGGTCCTCTTCAGTGGCCTTCTTCGACCCGATTCCTTCATTTATTTTAATTCATAAACAGAAAACGTATAGATAATCGATTCCAAATTCATACTAATTTTTATTTTTATTCCCAAATCAAAATAAGAAAAAGACAACGTGGGTCATATTAGAAAATGAAAGATTGGACATGTAAACCCAAGCCTTGATTTGGGCCTCTGCATTCTTTTTAAAGGTTATTGGGTAATGTCATGAGGCCCAATTTTATATAATTTTTTTATTTATTACAAGTAATGCAGAACTCATGCTAATCAAGTTTGGCCAAGCCTGTAGACTCAAGTTTGGCCAACTGAGCCCACTTCAGACTAACATTTTAAGGCCCAACCCGCCCAAGTTCCAAACGTTCATTATGAGAGGGCCGGTTTCATATGAGACAGTCTTATACATGAGATGAAAATCTACTTTGATTCATTGAGCTTTACTTTTTTACAAAGTATGTTTTGTTTAAATCATAAGCTTGTGAATTATATAATATATGTAATCGAACTCGATTTCATTCAAGTTCTTATGTATAGTCCCTATGTTCATAAAGACCAAATAGGTTCCATACTTTTTTAGGTCCACATATGGACAACTCAATTCAGATATTTGTCATATTAATTTGTTTGAGAATGTTTGAGAATAGCCAACGCACTCCTATACATTAAGATATCCTTATTGAATAATCATCCCATTCCCCACCATATATGTTAATTGATGCAAATTAGACATATCTAGTGTACATATATGTGACCTTTGTCTTGTAAAAGGATGAGCACTAAAAGCAAGAAAGATGTACATCATGCTCCCACTATAGCTTGTATGGTCTCTACTAGTTTTCCCATCTATATAACAATAAAGTGTGAACCATCCCCATTTTATGTGGACCAAACATTGGTGTACCTTTCATGTTTCTAACCGTCCCACTTCATCCTTTAGAATTGTTGTACCCAAAATTGAGGGTTTCACTATCCTTAAAGGTCATGTTTCTAACAAAATAAAATTTTACCCCCATTTCATATTACAATTTCAAAATTGATATTTTATTTGTAGCTATGTAAAAAATATATTGTTAAATGATATGCATGCATGTTATTTTTTGTTATATCGAGCTCTATTGCTTTAATATTGCATAATATTTTAGTTACTATAAGTCACATACCAATTAAATTTTTTGATCATCATTGTCACCTTCCCTTTTCATCATCTATTACAAAGATATGCTGTTTCTTTAGAGCATATTCGTTGAGAATGGCATTTGGTCTAGCCTCTTTTCTTTTTTTTTTTTTCCTATCTCTCTTTGTTTCTTCTATTGTTGGTGCAATGTAGTATCTAGATAGTGCAAGAAACTATTCACTTTTAAAAGGACCAATTTTCTGGATTGAGGAAATAAAAGGTGTTAGCAGGGGAAGGTTATATTGGTATCTATATTGATTACTACTATACTTTTTTTAGAAAAAAAATTGTGTCAACCCGAATTCATCGTAAACTCAATTTTTCTAGTATCACTATTATGTAAAAAAAAAATTATCACTATTATGTATAAAAATTATCACTGTTATATACAAAAATTATCAATATTTAAAAAATATTTTATATGTTAGTTCATAAAAACGACAATTTTTTGCATATAACAATAATATAATTCATGTATAGACTTAGTTCACAAGAGTGTTACTCCTTTTTATTATAAAATATATACGTATAAACTGGAAATATTTTTATATACTTTGTAATTGAAATACACATTTTGAATTGAAATATTTGTGGCAACAAGGAACGTTGGTTGACTTAGATAGTGGGAAGTTGTGGCCTCCAATTTTATGTGTTTTATTTATCTACCTAGTTTGATTTATCGATATTAAATAATTGTGGCACTAGTCTATGATAAATGACACCCTTATCAACATCATACTAAAAAGTGATGATAAAAGAAATGGAAGGTATAATAACATGATGGTCATGAATCATGGTTGCTATTTAAAGTTTTAAGAATGATGCATTCAAATCACTCATCGTATCCATTCATATCATTGAAAATCTCAAAATTGTGCAACATTGATTATAACGGATAAATTCTGTTTTCCACTTTTGCCCTCCTAACTCAATACATATTTTGAACTTCATAATTTTTATCTATTTTACCTTTAGAATTTTTTGTACAAATTATTTTAATCTGATAGCCTAGTTAAAAACTACTATTAGTTGTAATTGGTCAAATTAAGTCGCCCAATCTTCCAAGTAAGTTGCATCAAAATCGTTGCAACATAAAATAAAATAAAATAATAGGTCTTGTATTCATCAAATACATCATTTTTAGGGGTGTAAGTGGGTCAAATCGATTTCATAAAGTTTAAATCTTTCGACTAAGTAAAAAGATCGACCGAGTCGAATTGAACTACTTTCGTAGTTATTATCGAGTTCTAATTCGAAATTTCATAAATCTTTCAAATTTCGAGAGGCTCGTTAGCCTAATAGAGCTTGCATAGTAATTATTGTTATTCCATTAATTTTATTAAATATATATTTATATTTTAATAATATATTTTATATTAATTTCTTATAATTATACATGTAATCGAGCTGAGTTCGAGTCCATCGAGTTTCTTGTCGAGCCGAGCTCGAAGTTAAAAAATTTGAGCTCGATCGAGTTCGAATCGAATTTTGAGCTTCAAGTATTCTAATCGAGTCGAGTTCAAGCTCAACACTACTAAACTCGTTTACACCCCTACTCAAAACACAAAAAAGAACTTGCAATTCTTCAACCACTAAAGTGAATAGATCAATAAGAACAATTTTATAAAGCTTTATCTCCAAAATAATATACTTAAAAATTAGTTCACGGTTAGCTAGATTTCAAAATTTTGAGAGCAGCTTCTTCAGCTTACAAATCAGTTAATTTGCAGCTTCAATTTGTCGTCATTACTACTTTCAAAACATTAAAAAAAAACTAGTATCACGGGTCTCTCCTTTGTTAGTTTGATTTGGCTCATATATACATGTTCAAACAAATAACATTCATATTTAGTTTTAGAATATGATATGAAAATTCTTCTCATTAAGGCAAAACGACCTCGTAATATTTTATTGAAACATTAAAATCGGATATATGATTGAAATATCCTCTTGCAGCAAGTGATGTAATTTTAGAAAATGAAATAATTGAAGAAGAAATTAAAGTAAATAGAATAAGGTGGTCTTGACTCTTGATGTGTATATAAAGACAGAACCATAAAGTTAGTGTGGCAGTATACAAACATGGATTGTAGCGTGTAATAGTAAGTGATGAGAGCCCCATATATCTATATATCTATCCTTCTTACAAATTATTACATAAATCACTAGATATATCCGCCATGGATGCTCCAAGATTAGCTTTCTTCATCGTTGCAACTTCCATTCTCATTTTCGCCCCTTCCACCCCCAGTATGTATCTTCTCAGTTATGTAATTCGTAGGTAAATTTGTTTGTAGGATGAATATATTTGTTGAAAAAAATGTGTAGGTAAGTCGTGGTTAAGTCTTGTATGCATTCAGGTGCACCGAGCGCTCATAGTGTATTTTAGAAACATGCAACTTGTTATGCTGAAAGATGCAACTTGTTTA
Source organism: Stenogyne calaminthoides (assembly GCA_037126765.1). NCBI lineage: Eukaryota > Viridiplantae > Streptophyta > Magnoliopsida > Lamiales > Lamiaceae > Stenogyne > Stenogyne calaminthoides. The sequence goes on along the minus strand of JBBCBC010000003.1, from coordinate 34,717,661 downwards.
CACTGAACTGTGCAATTATTAATATGGAAAAATAGTAACATGGTTAAGTGTAAACAAGTTGCCTCTTTTAGTATAATAAATTGCATGTTTTTAAAATACACTATGAGTTCACGAATGCACCTACATGCATATAAGATTCACTCGTAAGTCGTAGGCCATTATTTAAGTATGAAATTATTTTTATTATAGCCGTGTTAGAAAAAATTTTAGCCAATTTTTTATTTTCTTGTGGTGACTTTCATGTTACTACTAATTTGCCATATATGCTTGTAAATTTTATGCACCAAGTAAAATCTTAAAATTTTAATTGCATTTGGAAACATAACATAATATATTTGTTTATATAAAAGAAAAGATGCATACTTTTAATAGATAAAGTATTGTATATATCAAGTGCACCATGCAATTCAAATATATTTTTTAAACGGTATTAGTTATTTTCACTGAACAGTATTAGTTGATTGATTTTCTTGCAGAGGGAGATGAAGCAATTCAATTCACATACTCTGGTACAACTGGGCCTAACAAGTGGGCGAACCTCAACCCAAATTTCTCCATGTGTGCGACCGGCAAATTGCAATCACCAATCAACATTTTGACACAAGATGTAGTCCTTAACAAGAATTTGAAACCCTTAATCAGATCATACGAGACTACCAATGTTACTTTGGTCAATAACAAGTTCAATGTCGGGGTTAGTACTTAAATTTCTTCATCTTCTTTATTTAATTACCTAGCTCTAATATTTGATGAGGCATGTGTTGCATAGTCGAGCATTTCTATGCAAGTGAAAACAGAGTTGTGCTTTTAATTAGGATACATAATTATAGACAAAATCCGAATCATAATTAGGTTAAAGAATACTCTTTCAAGGGGTACTGAAGATGAATTTTTTTTTATGTTATATTGCTGATCACTACCCAACAGTACTGTACTATTGGGGTGCCCAACAGTGTAGCATGGAAAAACCCGTGAAAGAGCAAGCTACATGTTTGGGTCATAATAGCTCCCACCTTTATAGTTGTAGATAATGTTGTTATCACATTTTTTACTTTCTAATTCGACCAAGAATGGGGGCATGACAATGACTTTTTTTCTTTAAGAACATGATTATTAATTTTCCATTAATTTATTCAAGACATTTTTCCACTTAAGTAACTTATATTCAGGAAACAAATTAAAACGATGTATTCTATTATAACTTATAAACTCTTTAATGGACAATGAATTGTTATCTAAAAAAATAAATAAATATGTAATTTGGAATAATTAAAACGACGTATTCTCTTAGAGAAAAAAAATTAAGCAGCCCGCTTAGCTCCCGATTTGGCTGCCTAGCCCCTGACTCGGACTCTTAGACGGTGCCTAGGAGAAATCAGGTCAGCCTACACCGCCTAGGCGGGCACCTAGACCTTCTTTTACATCACTGCTTATATTGAATAGTTTATCAATTTTTCGTGAAGTTTTATCTCCAACAATATATTATTATTTAAAAATGCACCTAAATTGTATAGTGCAATAGATACAAGACTAAGCGTCTGTTTTAAAACTCTAAAAAGTACTTTAAAAGTACTTATTATTTTGAAAAACTGTTAAAAAATAAGTATTTCTTTCTTTTTACCTGAGTATTAGAACATGCACCAAGACTTAATGATATAGTTCAATATTTTTCTTTTTGAGTCCATTATCTGTTTTTTTTTGAATGGTTGTATATTATATGCAGGTGCGTTATCCTGATAATTCAGGGGGCCTACTTATAAATAACAAAATGTACACTCTGAAGCAAATGCATTGCCATTCTCCTTCTGAGCACAGGATTAATGGAAAGCAGTATGCAATCTTTCTATTTATAGACACACTCAATGTGTTTATTCCTCAGCTGACTGTATACATATAAATACAGGTTTGCAGCAGAGCTTCATCTGGTGCATATTACCGAAGACGGCAGTGTCTCCGTGATCGCGTTTCTTTTCAACTATGGACGCCCCGACGCCCTCCTTGCTAAGGTTAATCACTTGTTTTGACTTAACAATATTATTATATGTTTTTATTTAACAGTATTAGTTGTTTTCAGTGAAGTATGTATATTTTTTTCACTAGACATTATCGATCTGTCAGTATTAATGGTTTTCTCTTAATAGCATTAGTTGTTTTCAGTGAACAACATTTCTTGTTGATCAATTAATTTATTTATTGATTTAATTGGTTTGCAGATGCAAAAAAAGTTGAAGGAACTTGCGCGAGAGGTAAAACTTCACGAGGAGTACCCAATTGCGATGGGGCCGTTCCATCCTACAGAAGTGAGAAAAAAATGTCACAAGTATTATAGATATGCTGGCTCTTTTACCACACCCCCTTGCACTCAAAATGTCATTTGGAACATTCTTGCCAAGGTATGTATATAACATAACCTACATATTTTTTTTTAAGTTCGAATTTCATATGATGGGCATCATATAGTGTTTAAAAACCACTAATACACATTTGGGCTTGGACAGCTGTGAAAAATGATCTTGGAGAGCGGTTATAACCGCTCTTCAAATATCACTATCCAAAAACTTATATATACGTCCAATGATATAAAAAATCGTTGTCCAAGAAAATATACCAAAACATCGAAATATATAAACATACGACAATTTTCCAACCGCTTTGCAAGTTAAACATATATATTGATGACAAAAATATATAAATATCTGATCAATTTAATTCAACAATATTTCAAAACAACATTCTCTCAATATTGATGCTTATTTATTTTTTAAATTAACTCACGTTTATTATTTTACATAGAAATATCTTTTTTTTTTTTAAATTATTAATTTACATTTTAAAAATCCTATAATAAAACTATAAACCAAAACTTATATATCGTCCCAATACCATATAACATAAACCAAAAAAAATATATAATAAAACCATAAACCACATATATATATACCAAAACATCGAAATATATAAACATACAATCATAAACATAATGTCCAATACACCAAAAATATGAAATATATATCATCACAAATATATAATTTAATTACATGCTACCAATATTTCAAACAACATTCTCTCAATATTGATCGTATGATATAAGAATCGATTGTAAAATTCCAGGTTATCTTCCGAGAGATATAGCCCAATTGTTTTTCCATTTCTTTAAAAAGAAAAATCTTTTCTTAGAGTAAGACTTGAACTCACGTTCATAGACAAAACCGCAAACAACGAATCAATCAATATAGTATGAATTTTATTCAATCAATAATAATTTAAATAAATCAATAAATTGACTTACATTGAGAGGAATGTTAGATTATAGAACCACGAATTATATCTTCTATAAAGCAACACACAAAATGTCCACAATGATCATTATCTCGTTGCCTCGGAACTTTGATTAACAATATAATCACGTATTACAATTATGATTTCTTTCTATTAATTAGTTTGATAATTTACTAAATTAAATTTACCTTAATGTTAATCCAGTTCACTTTATTTAACTTGGATCTTGAACCTTATCATGATTAAAAAGCACTGAAGTGCGACTCGATACATCGTCATCACACTATTATTATTATAATTAAAAATAAAAATAGATTAAATATGCATAATTTTAAAAGTAAAACAAATCATTTTATAGAATATTAAAAATGAACTTACGCCCATATATGAAACGAGATCGTATATAATTTTTCTAAAAATTCGATTTGAATAAACTCCATCATGAGTCATCCCATAAAATACACACTTAATGTATTCATGTGTATGGCGATAAAAGACCCAATAGTTCCTATATTATATTGAGAATATTAAAATTAATCGCAAATTTAGCATATATATGTGCAAATATTATAAACATGAATACAAATTTTAACGAAATGTTTATCACTTTCCACCCCACGTTTGTTGGCCAAAAAATGAGATGATTCAAGCATTTCTCCATTATTAGATTCAACATATGATTAACGAACCCATCCATGGTCTGCACTTATCAATCCCATTATGCAAGACACTTTATCCTCCTCATGTAGACGAAGGAGTACATTCCACTTGCTTTCGGTTATCTCCGGAGAGATATAGCTCACCCAAATATCTTTAACCAACATATATCGCTTAATTAATATTTAAAAAAGAAAATTAAACTATCAGAAAGTGAATATTGAGAATTAGTAAACATACCAGGTAATCGAAAAGTCAGGGCTATGGTGGTTGCACTCAACCACTTCGTCATTCAAGACTTATGGATCTCTTACGTTCCTCACGCCATTTGCTAATTCTTGGAAAGTATTCTTTTCGATGAAAGTGAGCAAGCATTCTTGAACTGTGGCGATATTGAAAGAATTAGACGATACCATCCGGTGCACCTTGAGTGAGATCGAAATGATCATCGTGATCTAAGTCTCCAAAACCGAGTCCATCATGGGATAACCAAGTTCTTTTGTAAACGAATGTTTTTAATCGCATGGGAGTCCTCGATTTAGCCTCATGTGGGTCGACCAGATTCTACAATTAATTTGCAATATTATTTAGAACCACAAATAAGATAATGAACTTTAATAAAAAATATTTTACCCTCATGGTGCTAGAGACCAAGTTGCTCGGCCATTTTCATATCATGAAGTGCTTAAGTCCGACCGTTGTTCCGATGATCACAATGGACGAATACCAATCGATTGGTTGGTTTTACACAACAAACTTGTTTTGATCCTCTTTATCCGATCAAAACGGTTCCAAGTTACATCGAGTGTGACCTTGAGCTTTTTACAAACTGGGTGAAAAAACGGGGGGAGTTGATGGGATGACCATGAATCATTCCATGGGAGGACTTAAGCATGGTAACGAGCCCTTTTCTTGGGCCATCAACCGTCGAGATCCTCCAAATAAAAAAAAAAAAGGTCGTTTTATGAAACATAGAACCCACTTGTTTCATTGTCATAAGATATTTAGTTAGAAAATTTTAATACACTAGTCTTTAATTAAAACAAATGTGAGACATGCATATCATCGATACACAGGAGACGTTTTTCTTTGTGCCTCAATAAAGTCGTGTCCCTGTTGGGTTAGCCTTTTGTTCCTGCAGGTTCTACAAAAACATAGCATTAGCGACACTATGTTCATAGCTTGCTCCACTTTCTTTGGGACATTCCGTGGCTCGATCTTTTCAAAAGAATCTCGAGGCCTCAATAACTCCATCATTGTTCCATCTTTGAACAACTTGGCAACCTTTCGTTAGTATACCCACCATATTCATGGCTTGAAGACGGGTGTCATTGCTAAAGATGTCTTCATCGATAAAATTACCATATCCGACACTCGAAATCTATGTTGAAGCGTAGGGATGCTTTCCAAATGCCATCTTGGCGACCCATGATTAATCGGTTGATTCGATTCAATTCAGACGCCCAAACAGATCATCGGGGCCGATCATGCGAATGTTGTTTTTGCGTCATGGTGTTATAGGATCGAGATAGACGCCCTTTTCCATCAATGTCCCATAACAATACACAAAAACAAAAGATTATTATTTAATTATTTGTTTATAAATAATAGTTTGTAATTGAAAAGATAAATTAATGGATAGATTACCACTTCTTCGATGATCGTTGTTTACTATCGTGCCCATTTACGTGAGTATTGCAATGTAATTCTACTTTAAATAACGCTCGTGAATATTCCCGGATCTTAGAACCGACCACTTTATCTCGTGTAGTCCAATTTAATGAGAAGTATCTTGAAATAAACTCGAAATTACCTTTTCTTTCCGTAACAATAAACTCATTTCTCCGGTTTTTCTTCTTTTCTTTTTTCTACGATAAAGGATGAAACGTGTCCCTTTATTAGATATATTAAAAGTGAATATATAAAAAAAAATTAAAAGTTAGGATTTTGATCTCACCATATTTTCTCTTATTAAAAACCTTGCATAACCTTTGTTCGATCCACGATATATCGCGCCTCCATCGACTTTGGCTTGATCGCGATTTTTTTTCCTCCACCATTTCAATGACTTCTCGATTCTACAAAGATAATAGAAATATGATAAACACCGAAAAACTTAGGGCATTAGAAATTGAGGAAATGACATTGATCAATTTTTGCAACTATATGCACAAGACAAGTATATCACAAGGTTTGATCACAATCATCCTCCATAGTCCTCACAAACTCCTCCCAAACAAAATGGAGCCACCATAGGGCTATTCCGATAAAATCGACGGGGACTTGGGATATGACTAATATTTTATAGTAAAGACCCGGTTTAGGATCTCTCGTGTTTTTACTTCTCAACCAAGTTCGAAATTCTTGGCCATTACTCCTTTGAGACAATATTTTTTTTTCAATTTGGCAACCTAAATGCAAACTTTTCATAAAGTGAGGTCAAGACCTCTGAATGTAAATCTAAAAAGATATAACATAACAATTTAGTAAATTTAAGGGTCATACTACAACTTTCAATAAATATATAATTAACATACCGTAAGCTCGTCCCCATAATCTTTCCTTCAAAGAGTCGGTTTTGAAATCCTACGCTCCGCGCGCCTTCCTTGGTCAAAGACGATAGGATCACGCTTCCCGATTTATTTACAAAAATAAATAAACTCTCCAATGTAGAACAACAACGACTTTTCACTCTTTTCCTATTAAAAAAACCACTATCCAAAAAACTCATTGAACGATAAAAATCTAATAGTTCTCTATCGATTTCAATAACATAGTATTTAATTAGGTTCAACGATCAATCAATATATTTATCGATTTCAAAATTGCTTCAATTGTAATAAAATTACATGAAGTGTTTTTCCCTTTGCTACTGAGCAATGGCTTTGGTTGGACGGACTAACCAAAAGGATTCTCTTAATAGATGACATGGTGACTATACCCACATGGAATTGTAAAATGCGCTTAATCATCCTTTATAGGAGAGGAGGGGCAACTAAATTTATGTGAATTTTCAAGTGGAAAAGACTTTTCTTGGTGGTGGGAGCATCGATGTCACACTCTCTCAAGTCATCATATGCACCATGATCATATGAGCCATGATCTCCATCGAAATCTCCATCATCTCCTTGAATTTATATGGCAAACGAGACATGATCCTCGTAATTTTCAAATAATGAGGAAACAACATTTAATAAACAAAAACAAATAATATTCACAACCGAGATGTTTCATGTATTAACAACATTTCTATGTGGCATATTCGATTGTTCAACCGGATGTTTCATCTCTTAATTAATTCCGACATTCTTGGACCAAAAATATCGAAACATTGAAAGTTATATGACTATTTTCAAATCGTGAAAATCAACAAACAAAGCAAATGAGAATCGAAATCGAGTAACTCACATGACAAAAAACTATATTCCCAAATTATATGTGGTACATATTCTTTTGATGGCCTCACTTCTTACTTAATCATTTTGTGATATTTCGTGTTCGGTTTCTCAACAATGTAACTTTTGATGCCTAATATGCCCCATAAATCCAAGGACTAATATCACTATATAGTGATTTAAATTACACTAAATTAATTTAACGTCCCATTATTCTTATTTCAGACCTTTTTTCAAAAATTCAATTCCAATGAGTTGGTGCCAATATTAGAGAAGAGATGTATATATGTCATGGGTGCATAATTGGCACCACAATTTTCACACTACAAATGAATCAGAATGTTGTCGAGGTATCTTTGCTTATTATTTAATTATTTGTTTATAAATAATAGTTTGTCTTTAATAGATACGCGTTTTATGATTTTTCCCATCCCTAATGATCTAAATACCTCTCTCTCGCACAAATTCTAACGCTCTCCGAAATTACGTGTCCCTTTAAAAAATTAAAAGGTCAATAATAAGTAGTTACTACTCGGATTTTCTCTTACATAGTATACCGTAAAACCATCAATCAAGATTCTATATAATATAAATATGATTCAACGTTAGAAATGACAATCCCTAAGACTATCAAACTCCTCCCAAATGGAGCCACCATAGGTTATTTTATAAGTTAGAAATCCCAAGTAAATATGATTCACTTTTCGTTAGAGCAATCCCTCCGTAAACAAAAAACATTAAGATAAGACTACCTTTCAATAAATATATAATTAACATCTCTATAGCTAATTACATCAAAATAAACTTGCAAAGCTTATACTCGATCGATGTAGAATGAGCTTATCAAGATATAAAAAATACCTATATATATATATCAAGATCAATCAATATATTTATCGATTTCAAAACTGCTCAATTGTAATAAAATTACATGAAGTGTTTTTCCCTTCTTTCTGAGCTCTCTTATAGATGACATGGTGACTATACCCTCGAAGTGACTTCTCCCGGAGTCGCGGTGGGGTGGGAGCATCGGTCAGGGGCCATGATCTCATCGAATCTCCATCATCTCCGGATATGGCAAAAGGAGGATGAGGAGGAGGATGTTTCATGATTAACAACATTTCTAGTAGTCAACATTTCTATGGGCATTCAGTTAGTCAACGATGTTCATCTCTTCTGGATTCATCGACCAAAATATATCGAACATTGAAAGTTATATGACTATTTTCAAATCGTTGAAAAATCAACGGAGAAATCGAAATCAGTAACTTTCAGATGACAAAAAACTATATTCTAAATTATATGTGGTACATATTCTTTGATGGCCTCTACTTCTTACTTAACTGTTTGTGATTTTCAGTTCGGTTTTCAACAATGTAACTTTGCGATTTGGGGAGAGGAAATCCGAGGACTAATATCACTATAAATGATTTAATCACGAGAGCTAGGTCTCGGTTTTCACTTTCATATATATTTGATATATATAAAAAAAAAATGTATATATGTCATGGTGCATAATTTATTACAAATGAATATTTCTTTTGCTTTCTGGCGAAGCAAATGATTTTCCCCTAATGATCTAAGCACCTCTCTCTCGCGCAAATTCTAACGCAAATTACTGACAAAAGGTCAATTTACTACTATCACGAGAACATAGTATACCGTAAAAACCATCAATCAAAGATCTATAGCTAAATATGATTCATTGGTTTGAAACAATCCCTAAATATGATTCAATTGTTAGAGCAATCCCTAAGTGTTTTATTTAATTTTTTTTAGATAAAAACAAAAAAAACATTAAGATAAAACTGCCTTTTGCTCTCTCTATAGCTAATTACATTAAACTTGCAGCTTATACTACTCGTAGCTTATCAAGATATAAAAAATACCTATATATAAAAAGAATTGTCAAAAAAAAAAAAGTCTTGTTGTCAAAGCTCAAATGTGTAGTAGTGAATATACCGTTATGATTTTAAGAGAAAATTAATAATGATAAGTATTGAATCGTGCAGGTAAGAACAGTATCGAAGGAGCAAGTACAGACATTGAGGGCTCCTTTAGACGTGAGATGCAAGTACAATGCAAGGCCTTGTCAGCCAATGAATGGACGACACGTGGAGCTATACGATGGGGATATCGTTTCTCGAAGTGGTCAGCAGTAGCACCACCACAAACATTAATTATTATAAGTGCAAAATGCCATAAGAACATCGTCTCCATCTTTGTGCTTCAATAGTTCAGTTACGTTTTATATTATGTGTGTATGTTTCTCACTTGTTCAAAATTATCGATAATTAATTACTGAGATAGTTCTAAATTCAAGAATATACACATTTTTATTGTTTTGCTACTACGTGGAGTATATCGGAACAAATCGACATTAAGTTCGATAAAGTACATATATACTAATTTCGACTCCAAATTTTCTGTTTTTATATACTGGTATTTCGATTATTTTGATGTAATAACAATATATACGTGTGGATACTTGTTAAAAAAATCATTTGTAAATTACAACAAACTGGGCCTAGCCTACTAAAAGACCAGAGGCCTATTCTTCAAAATATTATTATGCCCATGGGCCTTAATGCGAGAAAATGCTCGAGATGAAAATAAATCCCAACTTGACACCTAGAGGTATATCTTAAATTTGTAAATATATATACTCCCTCCGTCCGAGTATAAGTTTTTCGTTTCTTGTGGGTATTTTAATTAAAAAATAATAATAAAATAATAAAAATAAAGGGTAATTTTTTATATTGGAATAAAAGAATATGTGGAGCAATAAGTAGAGTATTGAGTGATGTTTTTTATAATATTATATAAAAAGTAGGGATAAAAATTATAGGAAGTAAAATTACTTTTTCCATTTATAGAAGGAAAAGTTTATAGTGGCACGGAGGAAGTATAATTTATACCGAGTTTGATTCTATAAAGTTCAATAATATCGAATTATTTATTGGTTTCTATTTTAAATATTTTATATTTTAGAATTTGTTGGTGAATTTAAAAACGTAGTCATAATAATAATTATTTTTTATCTCTCATATCCCTTTGTTTTAGGCTTTTAGCCCACAAAGAAAAAATAAGAGAAAACTAATTAATATTCGATAAAAATTTGTGTGAAGTCGAGTTCATTGTTTAGCATAAAAATTATCATTATTATGCACAAAATTAATAATTATTAAAAAAACATTTTATATTTAAAACATCGAAAAATTTTGTGCATAACATTGATAATTTTTTACACATAACAGTGATAGAATTTATAAATAAACTTGGTTCACAAAAGTATTACTCTTAATAATCAATATGATATATGTCATGTGTTGAATTTTTGGATTGAGAACTATGGGTAAAAAAAAAGTTAAAATACTTAAAATATCAAATAATTAGAAACAAGAACACTACCCTAAAGGGTTGTTTTAAAACTCAACTTGATCTCAAGATGCACTTTTTTTCTTTAAAATAAAAGTTGGGTCACACTTACTTCTGAAAAAAAAGCATTTCTACACTATTTTCTTGAGAGTATACAGTCCCTAAAAGCATCAAACTTTTAGGATGGGAAGAAGTATCCATTTATAAATGAATTAAATACTGAAAGGTCTAAAGACACTAACCACATTACTACTAGATCCAAAAAAAGTTCAAATTACTAAGAGGTCCAAAAATATGTGGTAAAAAATCCAATACACCCTCTTTTAACATAAAACCTAATATGTCAACTTTCCCACCCACAAAAATTCACCGCTCTAAATTTTTCTCTCCCACCATTATCTTCTTCTCCCCAAGCCACTCTACCCACAAGGCAACGACGACGGCCACCCTTATCACGCTGCCGCCTACACTACCATCCCTAACGTCGTCGCGGCCTCCCAAGCGAAACGACGACGCACACCCTCCCCTCTCCTCCCCCAAAAAAATCAAAACGGCGGCACCGCCATCTCCCCACCACTAGCGGCGCCGACCCCATCTAGAAATGACGCGCGGCCCCACCGCCATACTGCGCCCTCGTACCAGAAACCAAGCGCCTCGCTGCCTCCTTTTCAAATTTTGTTCAAAATATGTTCTGATTTAGCGGTGGAGACGAAGAAGACAACCACCGCCGACAAAGACGGCGCGGTGGAGACGAAGGTTGAAGACGACCATCGCCAACGCGGATCTGTAAATCTTCAATGAATCATTAAGCCACTAATTTTCTCCTCTCTCTAGTCGTCTTCTTCCTTTCTCTCTCATAGTTTTTTGAAGAGCTGATCTAACGAGGGAGGAACCATGGGCGGAAGCATGATTTTGGTTGTTTTTTGTTCTGTTTTGGTGAATTTGGTTGCGGAATTTTAGATCTGCGATGAATTTGTTTCTGGAATTAGTGATGAATTTGTTTCTGGAATTGAAATCATGTATTTTTTTATTTATTGAAATGAAAGGTATAACAACTCTGAGAAGAACAGTTTGTTAATTTGAAGATTTTTATGAGTATTTGAAGAACTGTTTCTAGTTCAAAAGTTGTACATTTGAAGATTTTTATGAAGATCTGTATTTTTTGAAGATTTGGGTTTTTTGAAGATCTGTCTGGGTTTTTTTAAGATCTGAGTTGTTGATATGGAAGTTTTTTTAAGATTTGAAAATCCATTTTATGAAGATCTGGATTTGTTAATTTGTTAGTGTGAGGATCTGAAATCGGAGATGAACCTCTTCATATTTTTTATGAACATGTTCATGTGATTTGATGAACATGTTCATGTCGTAATGATGTACGAAAATATGTAATTTTGACATGATTTTTTTTGTAACTTCTGTAATTTTCCAAATTTCTGTAATTTTAGATATGTAAATTTATATAATTTTTTAATTTTGATATAAAAATTTCATATTGTAACTTTTTTTTCTTTAAATTGATTTTTTGTGGATGTTTAAAATTTTAAAAGTATATTTTTAACATGAATTTTGTGTTTCTCATGTCAACAATTTATAAAAAGTAGAAAAAATAAGAAAGAAACATGAAAAAAATGAAAAAAAATAGAGGGAAAAGAATGAGAAAGGAATAAAAGGATTATGTGGCAGTGGAGTCAGGTGGATGAGGTGACAGGCTAGTTGCTTCAAGTTGTAAGAGTCTGATGCGAATGAGGGTTTTTGACCCAAAAATACGTGGAAGATTATTCACGAAATTGTCCCAAATTTCTCATTATCAAAGATATTGTCCAAGAATTAACAAGATTCGCAAAATATTCAAGATACACAAGATATGGCAGGATTGTTCTAGTTTATTCATGTTTTAGTATTCAGTAGTATATTTCTTTGCTTTGTTTTATTTGATTTGAACATATCTTCTAGATTAGGGTAGATTTAGTCCTTTTTGGACGTTGCTAGTCTTTTTTCTAGGGAATCAAGCAGAAAATTAATAAAAAATATTTGGCAACTTTGTCAAAACCTAATTTTTTTTGTTAACTGGAGTTAAAAGAACAATTATTATTGTTCTTTGTTTATTAATCAGGTTTTCTGTCGCGGTTCTCATCAAATTGATCTTTTTCGTTGAGAGAGTTCGAGAATCGCGAGAATGGCGACACGAAGAATTACGAACTCACAAGGAGAAGAAGAAGCGCAGTCTGATTCTTCATCCGTATGAAAGAGTGATGAGGATTCTTCGTCTGAAGAATCCGATTCCCTAGAAACGAAGAAAATCAACCCTACCCGACGTCGGGATAGGGAAGATGTAAAAGGGGGAGGCCCAAAATTCCCTGCCCTACATTCAACGGTAGCAACCCAAATTCATGGCTAAGCTGGGCGAACCTGTACTTCATGATGAACGACATCGTACGTAGCAAAAAAGGTGAAGTATGCGGCATACCACATGGAAGGAGAAGCGAACGATTGGTGGCAATTGATTAGCAGGTTATATTGGAAGCAAGGACGGATCGTTCGGTGGAAGGATTTCAAAAAGGAACTTATGGCGAGATTTGGACCATCCGATTACACTGATTACGACGATGACACTGTTCTGCATACTGCTGCTCTACTGCCACAGTGCGGCATCGATCGGACTATGGCTGCAACCGCTAGTGAAGAAGATGATCTTGCGGCCGTCGAAGACAAAGGTCAGATGTTGCCGCCATGCGCTAGGGTACGAACAGGGCAAGATTTGGTTACAGGTTCTTTCGAGGAAGAAGCCTTTGAGGGGGAAAGGAGAATTTGGGCCTATGTCCCATTTGTGGCATCCTGGACTTCATACTATTGATGAAGTAAATGGGCCACTAGCTAAGGTTGTGATGAATGCCTCGATTTTGGATATTAATTCTTGTGGGCCTAGTAATAATAATTGTGCTTATGGGCCTGGGTATTCTACGAACCAACTTGGGATTAATGCCCATGATAAATCAATTTTAATTGCTGCAAGACTTGAAGAAAATAAAGAGTGTGGGCCTATTTCTATTGATTTTAATTATGAAGTTGAGGATAATGAGCCAATTTTTTCAGACGGATCTAAGGATTCTATTAAGAATTTTGAAAGACGACCATACCTATTTTTATAATGAAGGAAGAAAGCGTCCGTAAGTGATTCTCTGTTTCCCGTTTATGATACCGAGCCCGAAGACGAGACATATCAAGTTTTTGATACGGAAGTTGATAACGATGCAAAATTTTCGGGCCTTGATAAGGCGTTTGACGAAATTCTCCGAAATGATGATGAAGGTTATATCTCACATAATAATTATTATTATTTTATAATTAATTATAGTTATTTTGTTGATAGTACTATGCAAAATTCGCGCTATCGCTTAAAGATTTTTTGCCACACCCGAGCAGCTGATAATTTTGAGCTCAATAATTTGGTGACAATAAATTGACGATTAAATGAAGAGGAGCTATATTTTCATAATTGGTCCTTGAGGACAAGGACGAACTTGAAGGGGACGAGAATGATGCGAATGAGGGTTTTTGATCCAAAAATACGTGCAAGATTATTCACGAAATTGTTCCAAATTTCTCATTATCAAAGATATTGTCCAAGAATTAGCAAGATTCGCAAGATATTCAAGATACACAAGATATGGCAGGATTGTTCTAGTTTATTCACGTTTTAGTATTCAGTAGTATATTTCTTTGCTTTGTTTTATTTGATTTGAACATATCTTCTAGATTAGGGTAGCTTTAGTCCTTTTTGGACGTTGCTAGTCTTTTTTCTTTATATAGGCGTAGGACTCTTTTTTCTAGGGAATCAAGCAGAAAATTAATAAAAAATCTAATTGTTTTTTGTCAATCTGAGTTGGGACAACAATTATTATTGTTCTTTATTTATTAATTGTGTTTTGCAATCGCGGTTCTCATCAGAGTCATGTGACCCAAGTTATAATGAGTCTAAAATTAAGGGTAAAAAAGTCTTTTAAAAAGGTATTTTGGACCTAAGAGTAATGATAAAAGAGGATGGGCCTACTAGTAATTTTGAAATGGATTTTGAACCTTAGAGTGGGCCACTCTTTATAAATATAAATACAAAATCGAGAAGTGGTTCTATATATTTACAGTCTGTTGTTTTCTTGGAAAAGAAGAGATAATAAAAAAAAATTTCACAATTTCAATTGTTTGTTATTGTTTATGGTTTTTTTTTCGGTCTGCATTTTTTTTTTTTTTTGACCAAATAAATATTTCTGATACCAAGAATTACCCTTTACCCCGTTAAATGCATCTAAATAAATATTTTAAAAAAACAAATATACATATATATACAAATAAAATATATCACATGATTTCATACCATTAAACAAACGGGCTCTTTAAAAAAATTAGAAAATTGGAGGTTGATTCTTTCCACCCATCTCTAAACTCTACTTTTCAGTTGGTTAAATCATTCTTACGTAAAATAAGGAAACTATAAAAATGGACGGAATATATCAATGACTAAGTATATACCAGACTACCACTAATATCATTCATATGGAATTATGCATTAATTGTCATAATTATTTTGGGTTGAATTATTCAAATTGTTTTAAAGGAAAACCTGTTGATTACGACATATACCAACATACGCACGTATACAACAATACAAAATGCATCTTTCATGTACATACCACTAACAACATTGTGACATTTATATTAGACACGAAATAATAAACACATTATTATACTAATAATAATATGATAGTATTATTTTTTTGACAATTGATTGCAAATATTATTTTACTGTCATTGTTGTGTAGATTTTGATGAGAGGCGAGCTCAGATATTATCTAGGGAGAAAGAAGTAGTTAGGGACTTTTTTTTGTTTGCTAGCACTAATATGCACTTCTACCAAACTTAAGAATACTTTTAAGCATCTTTTGAATAGTCTATGCTAATAAAATTCCAATTTTATAAATATTGGACTTCAATATAAATTAATCTCCTATATGATTTAGTGGTTACTAATTAAAAAGGAAAAATAAATATTCAAATATAGGAAAAGAGCTTGTGTGAAACATTTTTATATATGAGACAATATCCTATGTCGTATTTAATTGGGTGTTATAAAATAAAAAATATAATAATTGGGTTGATACTCCATAAACCCATGGATCATCCTCTCATACATTTTTTGTTAAAACTTCTAATGTGTGCACTTTTTCTTTAAGAATTAATTAGATTTTTATTGGTCAGACATTGAACAAGAATGCAATACTTTCTCTTTCAAATCTTTTCAGTAGATGAAAATTGGACCCAAGCCCAACAACGACACTAGTAAGTCTACCAAAAGAGAACAGCATGGAAAAAGAATGTTGGACTTTATGAAAATTGAGTCAATATTTATGGGTGAAAATTTCCATGGTAGAAATTGTTGAACCCTCGACACTTTAAACATCAATAAATAAATTGCAAAGCTTTGAATGAACTTTTCAAGTTTTTATGAATTTTTTAACATATCGCTAAAATTTATAAATAATTTATTTTTCATACATGGTATATATTAAACAAATTTTAGAATTTTAGAATAGATCCAAATATACAGTTAACGTGATAAAGAGTTATTCAATTTCGAAAATTAGATTATTTGATGTTGCTCATTGGAGTGGTAAATCTTAAAAAATAATTATTAAAAATGTCGATATTCTAGTAATAAAATTGAGATTACTTATACAATAAGAAGTATTTTTTAAAGAAGGGTCATTGATAGTATTAAGTTAGATTATTTTTAAAGGAAAAAACAGTGGCATTAAGCGTCAATACATCGGCTTTCTTCACTGTTGCAAAAATGTTATTCGAAGCCCGAACATAAAAGATAATAGAGTAACAAAAAAGCAAAAATGGCCTGACCTAATTATGAATAACAAAATTTTCAACTCGCCTGGTCCAAACGAACGTACCCAGATATCCTGATCTACCTATAGCTCAGATCGTACTTCGGATGACCAAAGAATAGATCACAACCTAAATATCAGACTCAACATCCAGTACCTCAAACACAACTGGAATTGGCGACGCTGCCAAGTAATCGTGTATATGTGCTACAATTATCAGCCCTCTATATCTATTAATTACGTGCGAGACTTCTACTTTGTTCAACTATTAATTAATACTTTGCCTTTTCTTTTTTCTTACTCAAGTAATTTATACAAATAGAGATTAATTACTTGTAGGAGTATATAATAGAGGGGATCCACCTCTCAAGGTTAAACTAAGAAAAAAGAAAACCTCATATACAATTTCATAGTACTTCATCCGTCCCAACATTACTTGAACACTTGTCTTATTTGAACGTCTCAACATTACTTGAACACTTCCAAAATGAAACAAATATAATATTAATACACTTACAACACCCTTATTTTATTTCAGTTATACCTACTAAAACTCATGTTACTTGGTTTGCGTGTCATTTCCAGTGTTCAAATCATCTTGGCACGGAGGGAGTATATTTTATTTTCTCTGACTACCAATTGTTATATATAAAAAAAGTAGGGAGTAAAGCTCCTAGTATGTGAATTTAGCAACATACAAGCAGAGAGTTCAACTTTGAACTTTCCCTAAAATATTTCAATTTTGTCTTTTTAGTACAAAAAAGTATATCATTATTAGTATAGCGTTAATGTCATAATAATGTATGCTTACCCTAATACAGTAATACATGCAATTATTTTTGTGAGGAAGAGACGAGAAATTTCCCCCACCCATACCGTTGACCCCTCAGCCGAGTGGATTGTAAATCGAAGAATGTGTCCAAGTGACATAATACATGCAATTATTGAGAGTATTGAATGGAGTCGAAAAAATTAAAACATCGTTATCATGGAGAATAGGGAATTAAGGGTCAAGTAAACACTTTAGTCAACAAATGTTCCTAATTTTCTTAAATGAACTACTACTATATATAAAAATGACGCCCCTCAATTAATTCCACATTTCAGTTTCACAGACGTAAAAAGCAATTCCATTTCGCGTGCCTTAACTTTCATTTCGTTGACTGCGTACGCACCAACCAACCTACTATTATATTTATTCAGATATTATGCCTATGAATTTTATCAAAATATCTACATTTTTTTTTATATTCCCTACATTTAATATATGGTTAATTAAACTATTATATTTTACTTTGCATAATATAAGAAATGATCAAATTATAGTAGTACTACTAATAAGCAATCAACAGTAAAAATCAAAACCTTTTTTTTCCCACTCTTAAGAGAATATACAAGCAGAAAATATACAATTCTATTTACATTGTCACACTATTTATCAAAAACAAGGGTAAAAAGGGAAAATCGTATCTGTAGAAACCTGCAGTGTAGATATCTTTTCTTTGAAACCATCGGAAGAAAAAAAAACAGTTATTGATTATCCAATCAGCCACCGCGTAACTACCACGCGCCCCTGAATCAGCTTCTTCCCACGCGCCTATCCAGCGACGCCGTGATCGTCTGGTTGAAATCGTCGTCGGTCCACGAACCGGACCGCCGGCCCGACGTGAACCGTTTCACCGCGCCCAAACCGGGCGCTTCGGCCGGCGTTTCATCAACACCGGCTGGAATTTCTTTCCCTTTCGAGCTCACGCTCACCCGCCGCGGCTCAGCCGCCGGCTCCTCCTCCGCGACCTTCCTGCTCCCCGATCGCGACGGTTTTTTACGGCCTTTCTTCGATCTGAACATACTCATGACCTTAGAGTAGATTCCGGTCTTCTGCTTCTCGCCGCCGCTTCTAGATCTGTCGAACGATTTCTCCTTCATTTTCAACGAATTCGACCGGCGCCGTCCCCGCTTCGACCGGACTCTCCCCATACACGAGACCTTCGGAGAACCGGGTTCCGCCATCGACGTCGCTCTCCCGACCGGTTCCGTCCGTTTCGGAAACAGCTTCACAGTCGCCGGTTTACACGACCGCCTCCTGGAATCGATATAAGTGTTTTTCTGCGTTTTAGGTAATCCGATTATCGCCGCTTTGGATTTCAAACTGACCGAAAATCGCTGCGAATTGGAGTTGGAATTCGGATTTATGGTCGGATTCAAGTTCGTGGAATTGGAATTGCCTTTGGTGGAATCCTTCCTCTCGTAGTAGAAGGCGTTCCGATCGAACCAATCGTACTCCGCGTCCTTCGACAGCCAGAAGGATTCCGGCGGGAAATCCGGGTCCACGTTGACCGCGGCGCTGTCGACGATGATGACGTCATTTCCCGAGGGATCGTCGTCGGCGCTGGTCTCGGCGAGCGTCTCGCAGGCGATTTTGCTATCGGCGCAGCCGCCGGCGCAGGAGACTAGGTTTTCGAGATCGACTTGAGGCATTTGAAAGAAGAGACAAAACGATATACTTTTAGAGAGAGAGAGAGAGGGGGGGGGGTGCAAAATGATGATGGTGGGAAAGGTTGAACAAATTGTATATAAATGCAGGTAAAGTGAGGGTAGGGGGTTTCAACGGTTGACTGGTGATTTCGTTTATAGCTGTGTGCTGCTTTTTTCTAGCACCGCTTTTTTCTAGAAAAGTGAGGGGGAGGGAAAGAAGCTTCAAATTTTCATGTCAAAACCAAAAAGGTTATAGCCAAGATGATAGTTTTGTTGGGAATGATTTGCACAGATCTATTTGGGGTGAATATTTAAATATAAATATAATTTTTATAATTATTATTAGCATGAATTAATCCTATATTAATTCAAATAATAATCCAACAACATATCATCGTATATATTAAATCACGTAGATCCTACGACGTCGAATTTTCTGAGTTTTACGTGAGCGTCTCTTGGGATAAGCGTTGATCCGGTGATTAGACTAACCAAAAAAACTTCTCAAGTATTCCCTTAATCCTTGTTACATTATCCGGTCCGTGGTAGGATGACATGAACAATTAACAATATGTTGTCTGGCTTTTGTGGATTTACTAAATTTTCCAAAGACACGAAATTGTCTTGGGAATGAAAGAATCATCCCTATTTATAGAGCACAAGTGGTCGAAAAATTGTGGGCAAAATAATGTGGGAAAATCTTTTCTTGATCTCAAAAATCTTGAATATATCTCCTATAATCTTTTTCCCATAATTATAATATTCCACAAAATCTCACTTACTTCTTTTGTTATAGGATATTTTTTTTTAAAATAATAGGCAAGAATCCAAGATTTGGATCTTCTTGAATTTATGAGATATTCTTGTATTTCAAGAAATACATATCTTCCATAATATCTTTTCGAAAATCAAGAAAATCTTTCTTGCCCTTTTTATCTTTCAAAAAATTAAAATTTTCCTTATAAATAACCAAGTGAGAGATTTCTTGAATTTAATGAGATAATCTTGTATTCCAAGAATACATATCTTCATTCCATAACAAAATTCAAAGAAAATCTTTCTCCCCTTTTATCTAAAAAATTTCAAAATAATTAGGAAAAATAAGCAACAATATTTATTTTATTTTAAACACCTTTTTTCAGTTATTGGACTATATGTTGGGCTACTTTCGGGGGCCTTTAGGAGAATTAAGATTGGGCTTCCAATGGATCTTGAATTATCAATATTGAGCCACAATATTATTCAAGCTCATAAATATTAATTAATCTCACTACATAATTAATATTGCACTATCCATCTTAACCCATATTACGATCAATATGGCTCCGATTATTATTTCCGTGTTTAAGATTATCTAGCCCATTAATTAATTCAAGCCACTGAAATAACTTTCCATTAATTAATATCTTTTGTCATTAGTCAAGGCATCCTCAACATTATTATCCATCTTAGAAACTAATTTCACTTGCAAGATTTGGTATGATAAATCTTATGAACCTCCCAAGGGGCAAATCGAACAAAAGTGTTGCACACCATTCTCCGTATTAAATCTTAGCAATCACATGTGACCAATAATATTGCCCAAAGATAAAAAGTATTGAATCTCGTTGATTCTCTGCCCATGATAAGTCAAAGCAATAGTTACCAATCCCAATGATCCTATTTAAGAATTAAGATTAAGGAATAACGAACCAATGAGGTCTAATTCTTCCTTGTTCGATTCTAGTATCACTAAATTAACTACAATGTAACACGTCGATTTATTGAATAGCAGTTATGCAAATAAATATATGTAACATTCGATGATAATTAAAGCATCTTCATTTTGGACTTATTCTTTGGAAAGTATGCTTTTACTTTGTATAATCAAAAAATCAAATTTGGACTTATTCTTTCAAATAAATTGTTTATCATCGATGCTTTAAATATCATTGAATGTTACATATATTTCTTTATATAAATGTTCAATAAATAAATCGCGTGTTACATTGTAGTTAATTTAGTGATACCGATCACGAAAGATTAAATTAACGATCCGCTTGTAACTAAAAAGTCGCCATTCACGACCTAGATGGAAATGAACAATCCATCGTGAAAGGTTGAAGTGTAAAGGCTGGATTGGCTTGTCTTGACCAAGATATTACACTAGTGCATGGTGATGACCGAATAGGACCTACTGAGGAGGATAAATTCTTGAAACTCGAACAAGGAAGAATTAGACCTCGGTGGTTCGTTATTTCTTAATCTTCGTTCCTTAAATAGGATCACGTGTGATTGGTAACTATTGCTTTGACTTATCATGGGTAAAGAATCAACGAGATTCAATACTTTTTATCTTAGGCAATATTATTGGTCACATGTGATTGCTAAGATTTAATACGGAGAATCGTGTGCAAGTACGCTTGTTTGATTTGCCCCATTGGGAGGTTCATAAGATTTATCATACCAAATCTTGCAAGTGAAATTAGTTTCCGGTATGGATAATAATGTTGAACCGTTCCTTGACCAAGGACAAAAGATATTAATTAATGGAAATCTATTTCAGTGGCTTGAATTAATTAATGGGCTAGATAATCTTAAACACGGGAAATAATAACCGGGAGCCATATTGACTGTAATATGGGTTAAGATGGATAGTGCAATATTAATTATGTAGTGGGATTAATTAATATTTATGGGCTTGAATAATATTGTGGCTCAATATTGATAATTCAAGATCTATTGGAAGATCCAATCTTAATTCCCCTAAAGGCCCCCTAAGTAGCCCAACATATAGTACAATAACTGAAAAAGGTGTTTAAAATAAAATAAATATTGTTGCTTAATTTTTCCTATTGTTTTCGAAATTTATGGATAAAAGTGGAGAAAGATTTTCTTTGAATTTTGTTATGGAATGAAGATATGTATTCTTGGAATACAATATTATCTCATTAAATTCAAGAAATCTCCCACTTGGTTATTCATATAGTTTGTTTCAAAAAATTTGAAGAATAAAGGGCAAGAAAGATTTTCTTGATTTTCTTGAAAAGATATTATGGAAGATATGTATTTCTTGAAATACAAGAATATCTCATAAATTCAAGAAGATCCAAATCTTGGATTCTTGGTCCCTCTTATTTTTGAAAATCACCATAATATGATGAGGTGGGATTTTGTAATTATGGGGAAAAGAATATAGGAGATATATTCAAGATTTCTTGGAGATCAAGAAAAGATTTTCCCACATTATTTTGCCCTAAAATTTCGACCACCTCTACTCTATAAATAGGGGATGATTCTTTCATTCTCAAGTACAATTCCATGTGCTGGAAAAATTAGTAAATCCACAAAGGTGGTGCAACATAATTTATTTTCCTTTTGTTAATTGTTCACAAGTGTCCTACCACCGGATAGTCGAACAATGACTAAGGGAATACTTGGGAAGTTCTTTTGGTTAGTCTAATCAGCCAGATCACTGTCATCCCAAGAGGTACATTCACGTAAACTCGTAGAATTTCGCATGCGTGGGATTTACGTGAATTAATTATATGCATGATATGTTGTTAAATTATTATTTGAATTAATATATGATTAATTCATGCTAGTAATAATTATAAGAATTAAATTTGTATTTAAATATTCACCCCGAATAGATCTGTGCAAATCATTCCCCAACAACGATCTTGAGTGATCTTGATCCCAAGGATGTGTCAAGCTTCCCCTAAGTCCTTCATATCAAACTGTTTTGAAAGCCATGCCCTTACGTCTGATAACACCTTCACATTGTTCCTGATGATCAGAATGTCGCTCTCGATAGTACTAAGAATACCAATGCAGTTTAACCGCTTTTTTTTTGTACACACAACTTTCAAACTCATTTTGATCGAACCCATAAGACTTTATAACATGATCAAAACATTGGTTCCAAGCTCGGATGCTGTTTGAGTCGAGAAATGGACTTCATGAGCTTACAAACTAGGTGTTCTTGGCCTTTTTCAATGAAGCCTTGGGGTTGTTGCATATAGATCTCTTCATCAAGACTTCCGTTAAGGAAAACGTCTGACATCCATTTGCCCGACTTTCAAAAGTCAAGATCTTGTGACAATCGATAAGAGAATCTGGATGGACTTAAGCATGGCTACGACAGGCGAAAAGTTTCTCCATGTCGATCCCTTATTTACGAGTATAACCTTTTCGCCACTAGTCTTGCTTTGAAGGTTTCCACCTTGCCGTCCGGTCCTCTTTTTCTCTTGTACACCCACTTGCAACCAATGGGTTTGACCCGTTAAGTGGTTCGACTAGCTCCCACACTTTGTTATGAAACATAGAACCCATTTCGGCTTTTCATTCTTTGTTTGTCAAGAATCTGCGTCCTTGTCTTGGATTGCCTCATCATATGTCTATGGGTCGATTCGTCTTGTCCAGAATCAAGTCCAAGACTCTCCTATTCCCATGAATCTCTCGGGGCTATCTCACAACCCTCCCACTTCGATGAGGTTCCTAGGTTGTGTAAGTGTGTCGTTTGGTATATCATCTTGTCAATTGGCATTGAGGTTTGCCCTTTTAGCTCATTTAAAGGTAATCTCACTGGTCTTCTTTCGTTCATATAGTCTTCTTCCAAAAATCTAAAGTGGGTGCTTATGACCACCTTTTGATCTTCGGGACCATAGAAACATACACCCTTTTTTGTTCCCTCGGGGTATCCTACAAACAACCTTAATTATGATCGGATCCATTTTTCCTAACTTGTCCAACACGTGGGCGGACACCCCCAAATTCTCATGTGTCTCTCATCTTGGGCTTGCGCCCGGGTCCACAATTCTTTGGGAGTTTTGGGAACCGATTTGGATGGCACCAAGTTGAAATGTAATTTGTTGTTTCAAGGCATGACCCCGAATCGACTTGGGAAGATCCGCATAACTCATCATAGATCTAACCATTTCCAAAAGAGTTATGTTTCTTCGCTCTGCAACCCCGCTTTGTTGAGGGGTTCTCATGCGATGGTGGGATGCAATCCCTTCATCAGATAAGTAGTTCAAAAACTCATCGCTGAGGTATTCGCCTCCACGATCGGATCGTAGAGACTTGATACATTTTTCCCTATGATTCTCTGCTTGAGCCTTAAATTCTTTGAATTTCTCAAAGGTCTCAGATTTATGCTTCATAAGGAAAATATAATCGCATTACCTTGAGTAATCATCAATAAAAAGTGACAAAATACTCATAACCTCCTCTTTGCTTTGGTTGACATTGGACCACATACATCTGTGTGAACGATCTCTAACACTTCTTTGGCTCTATTCCCCTTGACTCCAAATGCCCTCTTGGTCATTTTACCCTCCAAACATGATTCGCAGGTTGGAATTGGTTCAACTTGGAGAAACTCTAGTGAACCGTCTTTCACCAACCTTTGGATCCTCTTTGGATTTATATGACCTAATCTTAGATGCCAAAGAAGTGTCTCTGCTCACGCCCGATGAACGTTTTCTTTTCTCGAAACAGATTGATGTGTTATAGGATGCATTTAAGTGAGTGGTGTGCACGATTTAATTGTATAGAGATTATTCGACAACGTTCCATGACGATAAATTTATCACAAAGAGAAATGGTAACAACTTTATTAAAAGTAACCGAATATCCATCATTAAAAAGTTTAGAAACTGAAATTAAATTCTTTCTAAAACTTGGAACGTAAAGAACATCTCTTAAAATTAAAACTTTGTCTTCAAAAGACAGGGTGCACTTCTCCCATCGCTTCACCGCCACTCTCAGAAGATCACCCAATGTGATGAGGATCTCACTCCCACTAAGTTGTTCGTCCGTTTGAACCCCGTAAAGTTAAACAAACATGATCGATGGATCCCGTATCCACCACCCATAAATGGGAGGCATCTGTACATTAAACAAGTTTCAACAACTAGTCATTGAGAATTACCTTTCTTTTCCTCTCCTTTTGGGATTGGACAGTGACCTCCAATGTCCTTTCTCACCGCAATTAAAACATATTCCTTTTGGTCCTTTCTTGACACCCAAATAGCTAACTTGTCTTTTTTCACTTTTCTTAGTGATGAGTTTGCTTTGGTTCTGACCACTTTCCTTTTCTTGAGACTTGCCCTCCACTGGCCTAGATCTCGAGAAAAGACTTTTGGTCACCAATGCTTCGTCTTTCTTTCCTAAATGCTTCTCTATTTTCTCCAAGGCTCCTTGTAGGATATCCATAGTAAACATGTAATCACTCATCACAAAACTACAATAAAATCCATCGAAGCTTCTTGGTAGAGTTAGCAACAGAAATTCGATTTGGGCCTCATCACAATACTTAGTTCCGAGATAAGCCAGTTTTTCAAAATGGTGTTTAATCCTGAGAACATGCTCCCTTACGGGTGTTCCCTCAACCATCTTTAGCCTTGCCACGTCGTCATTTTTAAACTGATTGATCATGCGGTCTTTTGTTAAAAACATTTCTTCAAGACTTTGCATAATTTCCATTGGCAGACTCAACACCTTCATGAATGTGTCTCAAATCATCGACAAAAAAGTCAAGATTACACGTTTCATGGGTTCATTGGCCCGCTCCCCAAATATTATACTCATGTCTTTCCGCGTTAGGTGATTCAACAAAGAGGCTTTACGTGGGCTGGGTACATCAAGAACGCAATAATGTTCTTATGCAGGTAGGACAAAACTCATATTTCGTTTCCAAACATTATAGTTTTCGCCAGTTAATTGGTGTTCTTTGAGTGTATATAACAGTGGATTAACCCATATTACAGTCAATATGGCTCCCGGTCATTATTTCCCGTGTTTAAGATTATCTAGCCCATTAATTAATTCAAGCCACTTGAAATACTTTCTATTAATTAAATATCTTATATCCTTGGTCAAGAACGGTTCAACATTATTATCCATACCGGAAACTAATTCCACTTGCAAGATTTGGTATGATAAAGCTTATGAACCTCCCAAGGGGGCAAATCGAACAAGCGTACTTGTACACGATTCTCCGTATTAAATCTTAGCAATCACATGTGCCCAATAATATTGCCCAAGATTAAAAGTATTGAATCTCGTTGATTCTCTAACCATGATAAGTCAAAGCAATAGTTACCAATCCCACGTGATCCTATTTAAGGAATGAAGATTAAGAAATAACGAACCACTGAGGTCTAATTCTTCCTTGTTCAGTTCTGAAGAATTTATCCTCCTCAGAGGTCCTATTCAATTATCATCGATCATGCACTAGTGTAATCACTTGGTCAAGACAAGCCAATATGAGCCTTACACTTCAACCTTTCACGATGGATTGTTCATTTCCATCTAGGTCGTGAATGGCGTACTTTTAGTTACAAGGGACTGTTAATTTAATCTTTTGTGATCTGGTATCACTAAATTAACTACAATGTAACACATACGATTTATTGAACAGTTATGCAGTAAATATATGTAACATTCGATGATATTTAAAGCATCAGTGATAAACAATTTATTTCAGTAAATAAGTCCGAAATTCAGTTTTGATTATACAAAGTAAAAGCATACTTTCCAGTATAATCCCAACAAAGACAAGCCAATCTGAGCCTTACACTTCAACCTTTCACGATGGATTGTTCATTTCCATCTAGGTCGTGAATGACGTCTTTTTAGTTCTGAGGGGATTTGTTAATTTAATCTTTTGTGATCTGGTATCACTAAATTAACTACAATGTAACACGTACGATTTATTGAACAGATATGCAGTAAATATATGTAACATTCAATGATATTTAAAGCATTAGTGATAAACAATTTATTTCAGTAAATAAGTCCGAAATTCAGTTTTGATTATACAAAGTAAAAGCATACTTTCCAGTATAATCCCAACAGGCTTGGTTGGTAATTAGATCATTTTAGACTGGAGTAATTTATTTCACTTTTATGTTTTATCTTTCATTTCAAGTATTAACCCCCCTTCCCATTTTTATTTAAATATTTACTACTTATACGAGTTTTAATATAATTACACTAGAGCTTGCAAATACACCCTTAATTTACATAAATGTTACTCCCTCCGACCTATTTTTTATTATCCGATTGCACTTATTTTTTAAGCTATAGTCACGGCTTTAATTTCTAAAAGGTGCGTTTAAGCTATGAGTAGAGTTTGCAAACACCCCCTAAATGAGATAAAATTGAGATTAGTGTGAAAATATGGTGGCATAAGGTGTAATATTGAGATATTTGAGGAATATAGGTGTGCTTGGTTGAGAGGGTTGAGGGGTATACTAGGGTGAATACGAAATGTTACTATTTAAAAAATATTAGATTTAAAAAAAATAATCCCCTCTAACCCATTATAATTGTCTCGTTTTCCTTTTATGGACGTCTCAGTATAACTTTCATTCCATAAAAGGAAAAAGTAACTTTATTGCCCATAATTTTTATCCTCACTTTTTACATAATATTACAAAAAATGTCACTAACTATTTCACTCACTTACTCCACACACCTTTTCCTCTCTCCCAATATCCAAAACCATCCTTACATTTTTATTATTTTATTATTATTTATTAAAAAAAATAACAAAAATAAACTAAACTGATGATGTAAATGCAATATCTATGGAACAGCTGTACTAATACTTTTCAGGATTAGAGGTAATACTGTGGAGTTACTCTTTTGCACTGATGGGTTCAGGAGAGTATTCAGGTCCACTGAGTTCTTCAGGATGAACAAATGTTCTTGAAGTTCTTGAGCTTTCTTGAATACTTGAGATGGTAAAAAGTCTGCTGAGTGGTTCAGGATGGTAAAGTCTGCTGAAAGGTTCAGGACATAAAAAGTCTACTGAGTTTCTCAGGATGGAAAGAAGCTCTGAGTTTGTTAGTGATTGTTACAAAGCAGTTACACGCGCCAGATTCTGTTACAGGTGGTTAGAGGGGTTTGGGGTCTATATATTGTGATGTTTAATCATTAATTCACACAACAACAAGAAAGAGCTGATATACTTGAAATCTTTATTCAGAGATTAGAGAGAGAAATCATTTGAGAATCATTGAGAGAGCTTAGTTCAATTAGAGATTCAAAGTTCATAATCACATCGATTAGAACTTGGTGAATGCTCTGGAGTTGAGCGGATTGTATCTTATATTCTTTGATTGAGTGATAGTGAAATCGTCCCTGATCCTCCGTGGATGTAGATCACTTTGATCGAACCACGTAAAATCATTTGTTGTGTTCTTGATCATTTTATCGTTGTTTTTTTTCTGGATATCTGTGTTAGGAGTCTTAGTTACAGATAGAAAAGGTATTAGTTGAATTTGACTCTTGTTCTAACAAGTGGCGCCGTCTGTGGGAAGAAGGATTCAACTATGGCAACATCGATGAAATTGGAAGTTGAAAAATTCACAGGGAAGAATGACTTCGGATTATGGAAGATAAAGATGAGGGCTCTTCTCATACAACATGGATTGGCGGATGCTTTCAATTCTGCAACTCAATGGGCATCTTCAAGTAATCAGGCAAGAAGGATGAGATCCTCGTGAAGGGCACATAGTCACGATCATTATTCATCTTGGGGGACAAACCACTCCGGGAAGTAGCTAAGGCCAAAACAACCATAGAGGTTCTTCAAAGATTGGAATAATTGTACCAGACCAAGTCAGTTACCAACAAGTTCTATGTTAAACAGAAACTTCATGCCTTCAAGATGATAGAGGATAAGAATCTTGGAGATCAGTTGGATGAATTCAATCGGTTGGCTGATGATCTAGAGAGCCTTGAAGTAAAACTTGAAGATGATGACAAGGAATTGATGCTCCTGAACTCTCTGCCCAAATCCATGGAGAACTTCAAAGATGCATTGTTGTTTGGAAGACAGGGTCAAGTCAGCTTTGATGATATTCAAACTGCATTGAAGACCAAGTTCCTACAGATTCAGGTTGACAAGAAACAAACTTAGGGCACAACTGAGGGCCTGAATGTGAAATTCAAGAAAGGGAAGAAACCATTTCAGAAGAAGAAGAATCAAGAGGGAAATGGGCAAAACAATACTCAGAAAATTCCTTCATATTGGGTTGAGAAGAGGAAGTGCTTCTCATGTCACAAACTTGGACACCTGAAGAAAGATTGTCCTGAAAGGAAAGGCAAAATTGATGAGAAACCTGCAGATGCAAATGTGGCAAATGAAGGTTATGAGAGTGTTGAGGCTATGACAGTTACTGATGGGAGAATCAGTAATGAGTGGGTTATGGACTCAGGTTGTTCCTTTCATATGTGTCCAAATGAGCATTTGTTCAGAAACTTGAGAAAGTTTGATGGAGGGTCAGTATTGCTGGGGAATGATCAGGCATGTCAGGTTAAGGGGAGTGGATCTATTAAACTGAAGATGTTTGATGGAGTAATGAGGATTCTCACAAATGTGAGGTTTGTTCCTGAGTTAAAGAGAAATCTAATTTCTCTTGGATCTCTGAATTTACTGGGGTATGAGTTCAATACCAAAGATGGTTTCATTCATGTTACAAAAGAAAGAAGGATTGTCATGAAGGGAAAGAAGGAGAATGGGCTTTACATTCTTCTGGGAAACTCAATTTCAGGATCTGCAGATGTGACTATGTCAAATCTTGATGTCAATCTTTGGCACAAGAGACTAGGACATATTGGTGAAAGGGGTCTGAATGAGCTAGCCAAGAGAGAGGCATTTGGAGAAAGCAAGTCAGTGAAGCTGGAATTTTGTGATCACTGTGTGTTGGGAAAGGCAAAGAAACAGACCTTCAGGACAGGTGTTCACAACACTCAACATCCTCTGGATTACATACATTCTGACATATGGGGGCCATCAAGAGTTGAAACTCATAGTGGAGGTAAATACTTCATGACTCTGATTGATGATTATAGTAGGAAAGTGTGGGTGATCATCTTAAAGCATAAGTCAAATGCACTTCAGAAATTCAGGGAATGGTTGACAGTGCAAGAGAATAAGACAAGGAAAACTCAAAAATATTTAAGAAACGCATAATGGTTTGGAGTATGTTTAAGGAATTTCAAAAGTATTATCTTGAAAGGGGTATCACTAGGCATAGAATCGTTCCGGTAATCCTCGAAAAATGGGTTAGGTGAAAGGATGAATAGGACCATCCCGAAAGAGTCGGTGCATGCTTGGCGATGCTCGGATGCCTAAGATTTTTACGGGAGAAGGCGGTCTCTTCGCTTTGTTTTCGATCAACAAGTCACCCTCATCTGCTATAAAGTTCAAAACCCCAGATGAGTTATGGTATGGAAAACTTTCTGATTACCATAATCTGAAAGTGTTTGGATGTTTGGCTTTTGCTCATGTTAGACAAGATAAGCTTGAACCAAGGGCATTGAGATGTGTATTTGTTGGGTATCCAAGAGGTGTGAAGGGGTATAGGCTGTGGTGCATTGAACCAGGTCAAAGGAAATGCATCATCGATGAGAGATGTAACTTTCAATGAGAATGTTATGGGATATAAGCCTGATGGACCCAGCTCGGGATGTTGATGGAAACTTAACTGATGACAGTCGTTCGGTTGAGGTGGAGCTTGTGTTTGAACAGACAGGATCTGGGGCTCAGATCAACAATGACCCAGAACCAGCTGAGGAAGATGATCAGATGGATCTGGATCAGGATGAAGATAATCGATATCTTTGGGCGTAGGTTTTGATCTCAGGTATTATAGTCTGGCCAGAGATAGACTCATAAGGCAGATACACCCTCCCGCCAGATTTGGACATGCAGATATGGTGTCTTATGCTCTTGTCACTGCAGAAGAAATAGAGTACCAAGAGCCGCAGAGCTATAAGGAAGCTATCTCAGGTGATGATAGTGATAAATGGATTGTTGCTATGACTGAAGAAATTCAGTCACTGGAGAAGAATAACACATGGGTTCTGGTGGATAAGCCAAAGCGGCAGAAGGCGATCGGTTGTAAATGGATTTTCAAAAGGAAAATTGAAGTAAGCACTTCAGAAAGTGTGAGGTTTAAGGCTAGACTGGTTGATAGGGGTTTCACTCAGAGGGGAGGAATTGATTTCAATGAAGTGTTTTCTCTAGTTGTGAAACATTGTTCAATTAGATTGTTGCTTTCAATAGTGACTCAGGAAGATTTGGAGCTTCAGCAACTAGATGTTAAGACTGCATTTCTACATGGAGATTTAGTAGAGAGTATCTACATGCAACAACCGAGGGCTTCATTACTTCAAGAAATGAGAACAAAGTATGTTTACTGAAGAAGTCCTTGTATGGGTTGAAGCATAGCCCAAGGCAGTGGTACAAGAAGTTTGACAACTTTATGTTATCAGTAGGGTTTCAGAGATGTATGTTGGGGAATGAGTTGCACAGATCTATTCGGGGTGAATATTTAAATACAAATTTAATTCTTTAATTATTACTAGCATGAATTAATCCTATATTAATTCAAATAATAATTGCAACAACATATCATGCATATAAAAAGACACGTAAAACCTACGCGATGCGGAATCTACGGGTTTACGTGAACGTATTCTCCGGGATGGCGGTGACTTGATCCGGACGGACTAACCAAAAGGACTTCCCAAGTATTCCTTAGCCCTTGCTCGATAATCCGTGGAAGGATACTCATGAACAATTAACAAAAGGAAAAAATAAACTTTGTTGGCACCACTTTCGTGGATTTGCTAATTTTTTCAAAGACATGGAATTGTACTTAGGAATGAAACAATCATCCCTATTTATAGGAGAGGAGGGTCGAAAATTTTAGTAGAATATCAATGTGGGAAAAGACTTTTCTTGGTCACCAAGAAATCTTGAATATATCTCTTATATTCTTTTTTCCCATAATTAAAATATTCCACAAAAAAATCCACCTCCCCAATTATGGATATTTTCGAAAATTTAGTGTTACAAGAATCCAAGATTTGGATCTTCTTGAATTTATGAGATATTCTTGTATTTCAAGAAATACATATCTTCCATAATATCTTTTCAAGAAAATCAAGAAAATCTTTTTTTTTTCACTATATTTCCAAATATTTTGAAATTCTATATAGATAACCAAGTGGGAGATTTCTTGAATTTAATGAGATAATCTTGTATTCCAAGAATACATATCTTCATTCCATAACAAAATTCAAAGAAAATCTTTCTCCTCTTTATCCATAAATTTCAAAAATAGAGGAAAAATTAAGCAACAATATTTATTTTATTTTAATCACCTTTTTTCAGTTATTGGACTATTTGTTGGGCTACTCAGGGGGCCTTTAGGAGAATTAAGATTGGACCTTCTAATGGATCTTGAATATCTAATATTGAGCCACAATATAATTCAAGCCCATAAATATTAATTAATCCCACTACATAATTAATATTGCACTATCCATCTTAACCCATATTACGATCGATGTGGCTCCCCCATTATTTCCGTGTGTTTAAGATTATCTAGCCCATTAATTAATTCAAGCCACCTTGAAATAGCTTTCCGTTAATTAATATATTTTGTCATTGGTTGAGAACGGTTCAACATTATTATCCATACCGGAAACAAATTCCACTTGCAAGATTTGGTATGATAAAGCTTATGAACCTCCCAGGGCAAATCAAACAAACAAAGCGTGCTTGCACGGGATTCTTCAGATTAAATCTTAGCAATCACATGTGACCAATAATATTGCCCAAGATAAAAAGTATTGAATCTCTCTTTGATTCGCTACCCATGATAAGTCAAAGCAATAGTTACCAATCCCACGTGATCCTATTTAAGGGACGAAGGTTAAGAAATAACGAACCACTGAGGTCTAATTCTTCCTTGTTCAGTTCTGAAGAATTTATCCTCATGTAGGTCCTATTCAGCGCATCAGTCATGCACTAGTGTAATCTCTTGGTCAAGACAAACCAATCTGAGCCTTACACCTCAACCTTTCACGATGGGTTGTTCATTTCCATCTAGGTCGTGAATGACGTACTTTTAGTTACAAGGGACTGTTAATTTAATCTTCTGTGATCTGGTATCACTAAATTAACTACAATGTAACATGTACGAATTATTGAACAGTTATGCAGTAAATATATGTAACATTCAATCATATTTAAAGCATCAGTGATAAACAATTTATTTCAGTAAATAAGTCTGGAAATTCAGTTTCGATTATACAAAGTAAAAGCATACTTTCCAGTATAATCCCAACAATCTCCCACTTATACTCAAAGTCTGCTTTTAAGTATACTACAACATATCTCGCGTAGTCCGTGACATCTAATGTCACCTACATGAACCTAATAATGTAGTTATGACAGTTGTGTGTATCTAGAGAAGCAAGGTGATCAGGTCATTACATATCTCTTACTATATGTGGATGACATGCTCATTGCTAGTAAAAGCATGAGTAAGATTAACAGTTTGAAGGCTAAACTGAGTGGAAAGTTTGACATGAAGGATTTGGGGGATGCAAAGAGGATTCTGGGCATGGATATCTTAAGAGACAGGAAAGCTGGAAAGTTGTTCTTATCTCAGAAAGATTATCTTCAGAAGGTGCTGAGAAGATTTCAGATGCATCAGTCAAAGGTTGTGAATACACCCCTGAGCCAGCAGTTCAGGTTAACTAAAGCTCAGTCACCTAAAACTGAGTTAGAGAAGATACATATGAGTAAGGTTCCTTATGCTAATGCAGTAGGAAGCATCATGTATTCTATGGTTTGTAGTAGGCCCGACCTAGCACATGCTGTCAGTTTAGTAAGCAGGTTTATGGCCAACCCTGGAAGACCTCATTGGGAAGCTCTGAAGTGGGTCATGAGATATCTGAATGGATCTACTGATTTAGGATTAATGTTTGAAAAAATAGGAGATGTGGGAAGTCCACTTCAGGGGTTTGTTGACTCAGATTTTGCTGGTAGTGTGGACACAAGAAAATCTCTCAGTGGATATGTGTTTATATTGTATGGTACTGCTATCAGTTGTAGAGTTGTTCTTCAGTCAGTAGTGGCACTCTCTACAACTGAAGCAGAATACATGGCTATGACAGAGGCAGTCAAGGAGGCAATGTGGTTGAAAGGGATTGTGACGGAATTTGGGATTATTCAGAAGGTTGTGACTATCAAGTGTGACAATCAAAGTACTCTTCACTTGGTTAAGCATCAGGTTTTTCATGAGAGGTCTAAGCATATTGATGTGAGGCTTCATTTTGTTAGAGATGTGGTGGAGAAGAACATTATTGCTGTGAGCAAAGTCCCTACTGAAGACAATGTTGCTGATATGTTCACAAAGGCCTTGCCCAGTTCAAAGTTCAAACACTGTCTGAGTTTGATTCAACTCAGATCAGTGGGTACCCTCTGAGGTCAGAGAGCTTGAGGAAAGGATGGGATGGTTATTGCATTGAGGTGGAGAATTGATGATGTAAATGCAATATCTATGGAACAACCGTACTAATACTTTTCAGGATTAGAGGTAATACTGTGGAGTTACTCTTTTGCACTGACGGGTTCAGGAGAGTATTCAGGTCCACTGAGTTCTTCAGGATGGACAAATGTTACTGAGTTCTTCAGGGCTACTGGATACTTCAGGATGGTAAAAGTCTGCTGAGTGGTTCAGGATGGTAAAGCCTGCTGAAAGGTTCAGGACATAAAAAATCTACTGAGTTTCTCAGGATGGAAAGAAGCTCTGAGTTTGTTAGTGATTGTTACAAAGCAGTTACACGCGTCAGATTCCGTTATAGGTGGTTAGAGGGGTTTGGGGTCTATATATAGTGATGTTTAATCATTAATTCACACAACAACAAGAAAGAGCTGATATACTTGAAATCTTTATTCAGAGATTAGAGAGAGAAATCATTCGAGAATCATTGAGAGAGCTTAGTTCAATTAGAGATTCAAAGTTCATAATCACATCGATTAGAACTTGATGAATGCTCTGGAGTTGAGCGGATTGTATCTTGTATTCTTTGATTGAGTGATAGTGAAATCGTCCCTGATCCTCCGTGGATGTAGATCACTTTGATCGAACCACGTAAAATCGTTTGTTGTGTTCTTGATCATTTTATCGTTGTTATTTTCTGGATATCTGTGCTAGGAATCTTAGTTACAGATAGAAAAGGTATTAGTTGAATTCGACTCTTGTTCTAACAAGCAATTACACCGGAACGGAGGGAGTATTAGATTTTTAAACAGTAGCAATACTTTAAACACACAGCAGTAACACGCTGAATGCACAATAATTATATTTGAAAAATGAGAGAACATAATTTTTTGCCTTTTCTTATTCTAATTACTTAATAAATATTACGTCCTCACAAAATGTGTACCTCTATTATAAAAAAAAAGTAGTTGCTTATTGTTTAATATCCCAATATTATCTCGACGTAAGTGATTCGATGATATATGTCACACTTATACCACGACACATTATCATAAACATTCCATTTCATATAAACAATTGCAATATCGTCCACAAGCTTGGTTGCAACTTGCATTTCTCAACTTGGTGTAACCTCGAGTTTAACTTCACTTTCTCCAATTTTACCGGAACAAAAAATGATAAGACTTTCGAGATTGGATAATTTCTAAACATCAAAAAGATAAATGCATTAATGCAGGTTTAAAAAATTTAACTTATCAGTTAAAGATCTATAAAATTAAAACAATCCAAAAAGAAATTACTGGCCGGCTGCTATAAATCTATAATATATATATAGTGGTATCATAATAAGACATACAATTATTACTATAACATAAAAGCAGTGATCTAGAATCGAATTAAGGTGATTTTCATATAATTGTATGTTTGACTTTGTGTAGTTGCAAGTTTGATTCAAAGCTATGAGTGGATGTGAAGGAACAATTAGAGTTAGAATTTTCATTTCCTTTTTTAGGTGGTTCACTCTGAATCTTCTTTGTGTGTGAACAATCATCTTATCATATTACTCTTGATATAATATTATATATGTATTTGTGGCCAGAGAATCTTCTAGACGTTTAGTTTTGCATTTTTAACATTTTATGAGGTTTTATTTTATTTTATTAGTATATATTATTGTATAAAGATCAAAGTACATTTGATTGTTATAAGAAAAATTTTAAGAGCCTAGGGAATTATTTCAATTATTAATAATGCACATGGTAGATTGTTTGGGTGAATTACAGACTTTGATTGAAATGGTTCATGAATAAGAAACAAAGCATGTGATTGTGAAAGTCGGTGTTCCGAAACATGTCACACCCTAGGCCATCTTTCTCTGTTATTTAGATTTAGCCTTTAGGTGCAATGAGATTTGTGTTCTGAGAAAATAATTTGGAAATAAAATTAAAATGATATAATTATATGTGGTTTATATAATTTTTGTGTGTATTTTTTTTTTCTTTTTGAGTTTCAAAATTGTACATATAAAGTCTCAATTGTTGTGCATATGTAGTGTCATTATTTAAAAAATTTAAACAATAATCTTTCTATACCTAACAATGAAATAAGAGTTCACATTTTTTTTTTTTACCATAAATTAATTAGGTCAATGTACATTGTATATATAGCAATGGCTAAACAAAAATAACAAACAAAACTTAGCAATAACTTCCACTCATAAAACTACCTCAACTTAATTTGCTAAATGAAAATAACCATAACTTCCACTCATAAAACTACCTGAACTTTTATGCTTCTTTATATGGAATTAGATGACGAGTGCAATTAAAGGGAGAAGTGTTATTCTCCCTTTGAATAGAACTCAAATAAATTAGGTAGCAATAATTGATATTCCTATCAAACAAAATATTAAATCACTTTATAAAAGAAAATTTTACTTTAAAATATAAATTTTCTCAAACTATTACTCTAATATATAATTTTTTTTATTACTTTAAGATACAATTGCACTTGTACATTCAAATATAATGTGTAAATTTAGCTACATATGTATAAATGCAAATATATATATATATATATATACTTTAGAACAATGAATCTCTCAAATTTGCACCTTACACACTATCAGTTAGAGTTGAAAATGAAAATATAATTGAACCGATTTATGTTTGTGTCCCCGTACGCTCCAAACCTACTTGAATATATATGTCAAAGTCAAACGTTATGCCACATAATAAAAATAATATTTTAATATAATTTTAGAAAACAAACGCTATCTTGTATTCCCTCCGTCTCTATTTTTAATTATTCGATTATTGTAGACACGAAAATTAAGAAAAAATTGGGAATAATAATATTAAATGGTGTAAAGTGGATAAAGTAAGTTTTGTGGAGGCAGAGCTGGCCTTGGGGTGGCGCAACCGGTGTCGTCGCACCGGGCCCCACCCCAGACGAGGGCCCCAATTTTTTTTTTGTTATATATATATATATATATACAAATATGTCGAAAAATATTTCAATGTTTATTGTTGGTAAAGTTGGTCGTCCGTGCCTAAGGGTCTGGGTGTGGTCGCGAGATCGATTTTTGTTACCTGCATTTTTTGTTAATCTTAATATACTGTAGCCGGTGCATACCCCTCCCTTTATTCCTTTATTCCTTTTTCCTTTTCTATTCAAAAAAAATTTATTCATTTTTTTCCTTTTCTATAATTACTTTTTTTTTTTTTCAAATTATTCTTTTAATCGCACTTCTCCGTTCAACTTCTAATTCTTTTTTTTTAATTACTTTTCCCTTTCTTTTAGTCTTTGACACCTTATTATTTTTCAATATCTAAATATGTGTAGCCTATATATTTTTACAAAAAATTAACGATATAGAGTATAGTGATAGTCAGTTCATTTTTATTAAATATGGAACTATATTGTTTAAATTTTATATTATAATATCACACATTTTGTTATTATAGATCTTGTTTATTTGATTAGTTAACAAAATCGTATTTTGATTAAAAATTACATTTTACATTGTACAAATAAAAAGGGCCTAATACTTTTTTGGCACAAGGCCCCTTTAATTGTTGGACCGGCTCTGGATGGATGAAAATAATAATATTAAATAGTGTAAAATGCATTTGGTGGAGAAAAATAATACTAGTATTAAGTGGGTGTTTGCAATAGATTGTACTTCTCATTAAGTGATTTAAATTGATTATTGTAGCAAAAGTAAAAGTGGTGGGTGTTTGAAAATGAAGTGCTTTAATTCAATTTTGAGAAATAAGTAGTGTTTGCAAAAAATTACTTTTTTAATAATATTTTACTAAAATATCCTTGTAAATATTTTAAAATTTCAAATTTAACCGACCATTCACAAACCAAAACACCATTAGAAAAAAATTTAGAAGACCTTTGAACCTAGAAACCCAGAACAACATTGAATTAAACACCATTTCCCTCTCTTTAATTGCAAATGTTTTCTCTCTCTCTTCGATTGCAGAATGTTTGGTGGCTTTTACGAGATGAAATTACTTGCTAACAGCTCTATTAGCGGGTTACTCCTATTCTCTTCTTCCAAAATATAATTATTGCAAAAAGGTTATTTGATCAATTAAGGAATTCCTTATTTTCCATTCATATGCTCACATGATCTCTAATGGTAAGCAGAGGTGAGATGAGAGGCAATAGATAGAGGAACAACTGGGTTTTATTGTCTTAGGGTGTTCTTTGTGTTTTCATCTTCTTCTACTTCGAGTGGGATCAGTGTTTTCTGTTTTAGGGTATACTTTTTATTTCAGGTTTGTCAATGATCGTGAGGATAAATTTGTAAAACTAACTACTCCTATTATTTAAATATTCAAAAGCAATATTTTTCAGAATTAGCTTTTAAGTGATTAAAAAAGTAAATTTTAGAGTTTGCAAACATTTAATAAGTGATTTTATTTAAAAATAAAAGTGATTCTACATTGCCACTAGTGGTTGCAAACAGGGCTTAAATAGATTGAAAGTTGTTTTATTTCTTTTTTAGAAAATGATCAAATAAAATTAGGACGACTATTTACGAAAAGTGGACAATCAAAATTAGAACAAATGGAGTAATTAATTACTTCACATTAGAGTTTCCAATGAATTGATTATTATAATTTTTTTTGAAGAATGATTGAATTAACTATTTTAAAGTAGCAATTATATACATTTGCAATATTATAGAATTGAGATAATTAATAATTTAATATGACGAATCCCTTTTAGTTTTGAGAAAACGAATTAAGTCATTCAGAAGATATAATAAAGCAAACATTTTTTAGGCACACTTTGCATGGCCAAATCCTCACGGTGAAGGCGACATAAGTTAAGCGTTGACACTTTTAACACTTTGGGAGGAATGAGTGATGATTTATCTTTAAACCTCGCCTCTACGATCGTGAATCCGTTTTAAATATGAGTTTTTGTCAACATTTTTTCCTTTCAAATGGAAGAATTTAATTCCATGAATTCAAACATGATCCTCGAAATTTCCAAGTATGCACCAAACTAATTAATGATTGGGCATAAATTATGCGTTTGCATATATGGTTTTGGTACAAGTAGATTTGATGATATTGTTGGAAGATAAATTAGGTACAACGCAATTCAGCTAGGCAGCTATGGGTTAGTGTTACCTTCCGCGTTTATGTGCAGTGCGTGTAGTACCATCACTATGGATTTGTTTGTTTTTGGTCCATTTTCTACCGACAATTTTTAATATATAAGACACAAATAGGTATGAGATAGCGTATAGACTAGCACCAAATCAACATTCACTTTTTTTAAAATATTAAAACATCGTAATCAAATTATGCTTCATTTCACTGTAAAACTATCTCATGCAAGTGTGCCTTAAATTTAAAAAAAAATTATTTTGATCTCATAACTTATCTATTATTCATTTTTCGTCCCAAAAAATTTAAATGTTCAATTTTAATCTTATAACTAGATGTGATACTTGATGAAACCGGCCGCATTAAGAAGCAAAACCGCGTGAACCGGCTCTCAAGCCTTAAATTGGTTCAAGTCATAACATAATCAGTTAGGGCTTTAGTCCCCCGCGCGCCACTGCCGGATTTAGCTTAGGACATGAATTTTAAAAAAATCAATAATTTTCTTGTGTAAAATAATAAAATTATATATCCCCAAAATAATAGAACAAGTCATTAATTATTTCAAAATAAATATTTTACGTACTATTTTTCGTATCCCCAAATCCAAAATTCTAAATTCGCCACTGGCGCGCTCTCTCACGTGTTTTGAGAAGCTTCCAGATCGGCTAATATTAAATTGACGTATTAGATGGTAGGGCTTCATTAACCATTGTAACATAGTGTGTAATTTTACAATTTTCCCCTTTAGAGTTGGTTGGGTTATCAGTCAATTAGAGAATTAGGGTTCTTATGATAGAGTTAGAAAATTAAAATTGATTCTTGGGTATTGATTGATATAATTTGTAATCAGTTCTCGATTGAGTGTAGTGGATTCGCGTCTTGACCCTCCGTGCATGTTGATCAATCTGATTGAACCACGTAAATTTGTTGTTCTTTAGTTTCTTGTTCAACTTTCGTTCGGGTTTACAATTAATATTGTTTAGTTCTGCAACTGATACTCTTCCAAGTACGAACTAATACAGTAGCAAGGTTTAACATTTATCTTTCAGCTTATTTTGATACAAATAAAAGAAAAATATTATTATTGAGGATTTGATCAAAACGAGTCATGCCTGTTGGGCAGCCCTTCCCGCCCATCTATAAACAGGTTTTGTGCATAATAATTGCATTAGCATATATATGCCGGGAGGTGGGTCTTAATGATTTGGGCGGACTAGCTGACCGGCTATATATATATTTTTTAAAATAAGAATTTTAATATTTCTTTGCTAAAAATTAGCATTGCCGATTTGCTGCGTCACGTAACGTGTGATTTTGTTCGTTAAGTCTTATATGCATCTAAGTGCATTGTATAATCATAGTGTATTTTAAAAATGTGCAATTTATTATATTGAAAGATGCAACTTGCTTATATTGAACCGTGTAACTATTAATATAAAAAAATAGTTGCACGATTCAGCGTAATAATATTATATATTTCAATATTAAAAGTTTTATGTTTATAAAATGCACTATCAGTGCACTGCCCACTTACATGTATATGAGACCCACTTTTTTTTTTTTAAACGTGAAAACTCAAAAGTTAAAGACGGGAACAACGTTTTATTACTTGCAAGTTGGAAGCAAAAGAAACGTTAGTTAAGAAAAGTGAAGTCGAGAAATTTAACACCCAAAGATTTAAATATAAATTCCTTGGAAAAAAAAGAAACCCTAGAACTACATAGCAGCCGAGGCCTGAACCGCCACCGCCGGAGTTGTTGGTGAATTTCCCGACGGCGGAGTAGGGATTTTGTAGAGGCAAAGGGATGAACAAAATTTTGACTGCGGAGGCGGCGGCGCAGCTGCAGGAGGGGATCAATTTGGTGCTTTCACGGTGGGCTGCACTTCGGATGGCCATCGAGAATGAGTGGGGCGGCCGTGATTCTCGAGAGAAATCACAGCAATTCAACCACCATCTTTTCAGTCTTCTCACCCAATCAAAAGGTATTTTTCATTCCTTTAGGTATTGTTTTTTCTAAAGCATATGATGAGCATGATGAATGGTTTGTTTTGGAGTTGTTATTAGTATATCTTTCTAGAATTATAATTTGAACTAATTGCATTTTGTATTGGTTGCAAATTTTACCAATTGTATGCCCTGTATTTGGCCTTTCTGATCAATGTTTCACTTTATATGAAATTGATTTTACTTGTAAGTTGTGACGTGTTGAAATATAATGGTTGATCCCCTATGTCAAGACTTTTTATATGAGAACTAAGCTAATATAGTGAAGCTTTCTATTCCTTTATAAGCAAGAAATTCATTGTTTAATTTGTTGGTTTTGGTGCACAGAGCAAGTATACATTGATGATGTAGAGGATGCGCTTGATGAGTTCATGTTATCTCTTAATACTGAGATAGAAGATGGCAGCATTGGCGAGGTATCTCTTCTTGATTTATTTGTCCCAAATTTTAGATATTATTTTATGGTAATCTATAACCATATAGTGTCTGCCAACATTGGTGGGAATCTTGAACCTTTTCATTTGCAAACCTCATTAGCTTTTACAGTACATGTGCGTATGTTTAAGATTCAACTGTTACCCCATGTGTAAGAAATTT
This sequence comes from Stenogyne calaminthoides, assembly GCA_037126765.1. Taxonomy (NCBI): domain Eukaryota; kingdom Viridiplantae; phylum Streptophyta; class Magnoliopsida; order Lamiales; family Lamiaceae; genus Stenogyne; species Stenogyne calaminthoides. The sequence continues at coordinate 34,675,550 of JBBCBC010000003.1, read as the reverse complement.
GAAAGGATTGATCAACTTCTTTGACACGTGAACAATTTTCAGTTAATGAAGTAGAAAAGCTAGTATCACCTGAGTACTTGGAGATGTTTGACGAATATTGTCAAAAAGTTCAAAATAGTCCATACTCGCATATTATATAGTTTATACCAAATCAAGAACCGAGGCATTAGAAGAATATGATACACTTGACATATTCACTATGTGGTGACATAATCCCTTCCATCGTACAAAATTTCTCGGTATGAGGATGTAAGACTTGGAAAATCTCAACTATTTAATAAGCACATATTTCAACTTATTCTGATTTTTATACTGTCTTGTTTCATTGTTTGTATACTTAGCACTTACTTATTGTCATGTTATCCTGCAAAATATCATCCAGATTGCATTAAAATTGATGGAGATGCATGAAGAATGTTTAGAAGGTAATTTTGACTCAATAAGGACGCTTCAGGCAACAAGTGCTCCTTCCATTTCATATACCAGACAGGTGGGTCACTTTTGAATCTTTTTTTGTTGTTGTTGAGCCAGTTCCAATAAATTTGTCCTATAGCAGTTCTGATCCTAACAGGATGTTATTGTTTGTTAGCAATTTAGAAATGTTTACAAAGCAAAAATTAGACTAAAAAGGCTATGGCATGGGTTTAGAATCAATGTATTGGATGAAGATGATGGCTTAATTTTAGCTGACATCTACCTCCCAAGAAATGGTTAGTTAGATTCCAATTTTGGAAACTAGTGGGAGTTAAGAATATGTCACTATGATTGAAATCACTTGGAAAGTTGGAGAAACTTTGAGGAATAACTTGAATCCATAAGAAAGGATACTATCAAGTCTGCAGCTCTAATTCCCTTAAAAAAAAAAACTGTACCCTAATTTACTTAATTACTGAATACACGTTTATGAATGGCTGGAATAATATTTATCTAGGAAAATTTACCATATATATGGTCATGCTAACGTTTCTGCTAATGAAAAAATATCAGTATATATCCTTGTATCTACTATTATTCATAGCTTTCTTTGTTTCTTTTTGTATTGTTGTCAGGCTAATGGAAATGATGAGGAAGACAGTGAAGATGATGACAATGATGATGGTGGTGATGATGATAACAAGTCATTTAAAGAAAACAAATCGTCTGAAATGGAAGTTGATGATCCACAATCCCAGTCTAGTCTCAATCAAAATGGTACGGCTATAAATGATGAGTCTAGTCTGCAACAAGCGCCTGAAGTTGGAGATGGATGGACTCTAGTTTCGTCCAGGCATAGTAGAGGTAGAATAAACTAAGGATCGATAAAAATGAAAAGGAGTTTCTTATTTTCCATCTCCCCTTTTTGTCCCCTTTCTTTATAGTTGGTTTTCGAGATGGTCAATGGCTCTATGTGATGGTGAAGTTAGGACGCACTCTTGTCTTTCTCATACTTGTAAGTTATTGAGATTTACATCGGTTAAGCAGTATGTTACTATGTTCAATGCTGCAGATTTTATATGTATTTCTTGAATTTTCATGATTCTAGTAATTGGCTTTGTTAGAACTTGTTTTCGTGGGCATTGTTGGGAACTAAATGTTCATCTCAAAATTTGAATGGTATAAGAACCAGTCTATCATGATAGTAAAAATATTTTCTATATAAATGAAAGTTTTAAGTAATGAATTAAAATATTTAGAAAGTGGTTTTTGCTTGTAGTTGTGAGGTTGATACACTAAAATCATAATCCCTCAGAACTCAAAATTGCACTCATCAATTTCGTATTTGTTTGAATTACTAATTATTTTTCTTTTGGGTCTTTGTGTTTTTATTATTTTTTTGACACAGAGATCTATTGTTGATGAACATATATAACAGAACAGAACATTTGCATCCATATCACACTATAATACAATTCCTAATATAGAATTCAACAATTCTGAGCATAATTGATTTGCTCTGAACCAAACTTTACAAGGAACTCAACAAGTGATTCGAAGTAATTTGTGAACTCAACAAGTGATTTGAATGACATTAAGGGCATGTATTTATTCTCTACTCAAACATGAGATTCATGAGAAGTGTTTTTCTTTTTTACTTTTCTATTAAGAAGTTGGGTCACACCAGCTTCTGAAAAAGATACTTCTACCCTATTCTTAAGAGTTTGAAAATAGGCATTAAACCCACACTAAAAACAAAAATTATGAAAGAATTAACCTGCTGTGTTTCACCTATCTAGAATTGTAATATGCTTTTGTGGAACTATTTTGTGGTCAAAATATTATTTCAAGATTTATCTTTTGTACAAAATAACTTTCTCGTGCAAAGAATCAGACATTGGAGATGTAATTACTTTCAATTGCACAGCGTTTTGCATTTTCATTTTTTATTCTTATACAATTTAAGCTAGGTTACGTCTCCTTAAGATTTTAAAGATAGTCACATAATAATATCTCAAAAGCATAGCTAACATAAAAAATTACCAGATTGCAAGTACCACAAATGACTGAAACAATCCGTAAATCATTTCTCCCAACACCCAGTAAACCAGTGATGCAACGAACAACCATTTAAACTCTTAACAGGATTGATAAGAGAATTAGTAAGGATTGTAACGACTACGACCACGCCCACTGTCGTTGCTACGTCTTCCCCCGCTTGAACTCCCTCCCCCGCTGTGGTGACGGCCCCCTCGTTGCTGAGGTGGCGGGGTGTGCGACTGCATTCCGGGCTGTTGCCTAGATACGATAGCAAAATAAACATAATTCATGAAAAAAGCAAATATGAAAACTATCATAGAAGAAATGGGTTATGAAATAATAAAAAATGACCCCGGAATGCTAGGATTAGCTTCGATTAGATGGTTTTGAGAAGGGAAGAAATGAAGGGATATGGTTGGAGATATGGAATGATACAGCTACAAAAGATTTGATTCCCCACTCTAATGGTATCGACAATCACCACCCCCTCCGTTCAATTTAACTGCCATTAGATATTTGATACTATATTTTTGTGACAGAAACAGTATTTACAGCTTAGATGTCCAAAATTCCTATCAACTCTCATTTGGTTTTTATGTTTCAGTTCATGGTTGTATGATCATTTTGGTATGTTCGATGTAGCAATTTTCAGTATTATTGGTGTTTTGTATTTTAATTTTCAATGACATGCCAAGATATATTTCTAGAAGACAAATATTAAGATCAATTAGAGTACCAGTAAACAGAAACTCTCAAGAAGAAAATAGCACTTACAGGACATATCCAATCCTCCCATCAGGCAAAAGCATAGGCATCATAGCCATGCCTGGGGCACCTCCTCTTCCATACATCAATGGCTGCATTACAAAATGCACAATCAGCAGATAAACATGACTGAGAAACAGAATTAATACACTTCACCCCCATTAATGGCCATTATTGTTGCTATTTAACATAAAAATAATTAATTCAAAATAAAGTTAGGGAAGAATCTTAGTCAACTGTTATGAATTATCATTTTCAACAGTACAGAAGGCGTGATTGGAGTTGAGAACCTTCACCCAATCAGAAAATGCTCCTTAAAAGAGTTTATACATGCATGTTTTACTTAATCAGGTCCGCAAGGAAGCAATTTCAGATTTCAATACAAAATCTTACTAGACGGCCATCTATTTTCCTTCCTACCTATTATCTTCTTCCAGAAACATTGAACCTCTTTCTACCTTGCAATAATTTGCACTTAAGTTCAATGCAAAAACTTTATCAAGTCAAAACTCCAATAAGAAAATCTAAACAAGTCTACATGAGTTTGAGATGTCAGCATATTAGACACGAGAGGAAAAATAAAACAAAGAAATCAAAAGGCTTCTTACTTGGGCAAAGCTTGCACCATATCCTGCCCCTAGACCATAGGGTGATCCAACCAACCCATAACCCACATGAGGCGGGTATGATGGAAATATAGCTGCCTTCTGTGAATTCGATCCACCCGTACTTTTCTGATCAGCCTGTGGCTTTGCAAGTGAGCATTCTACTACTTGGCCTGTCAAAACGGATCCAAATCCAGGATATAAGAAGCAGAATATTCCCAATTGGAATATTACAATCAAAGAACAAATGTTTTGGGAAAAAAAAGGGAAATGGGAATTACCACCAATCTCATACTTCTCTGTGTTCTTTAGCGCTTTCATTGCACTTGATCTTTCTGCAAAGTGAACAAAACCATATCTGCTCTTCTCTTGTCCTGGTTTGGCTGGAGGAAGAACAACTTTTGTGATCTTTCCATGATGTTCAAACAGATCCTTAAGCTGATCCTGAGTTATATCTTTTGGCAGGTTCTTTACATAGACAGCTTTCACCTATAGACATGAAGCAATCAGTATCTGTAAAAACGTGACAAATTTACCGAAATCATGTTAATAATACCCAGATTTACCCTACTTGCTAATTTATCTCCATTTAAACAATATCTTTCATATAGCAGTTTTCTAAAATTAGAGCTGCAATCTTTCTTCTTAATAATTAGTTGTTTGATTAATCATGTAATATGAAAATTCAAACTATTTCGCAGTAAAATGAGGAACTGGGGAATTGAGCATTAACATATCTTTTGGGGGGAAATGTGTACTTGACAGTTTGACCAAATTTTTTTGGCCAAAATATCTCCATTCCTGAAAACAATCCAAGTTTTCACTTAAGACTATTAGAGAAAAGCACCTTGATACAAGATAATGGATTTGAAGTCACATAATTGCTAGTGGCCTTAATAATTACGTAGAAAGAAAAGCAGGACTGTATCAAGAACAATGTTTCAAATTGAGCGACCACTAGAATTTTTTTGAGAATCACCAAGAGAATGACCTAATTTGCAAAAAAATTGAATAGTGACTATTATATCTCAGAAATCAAGTCATCAACTAAAGGTTTCTCTGTCAAGTTTTTAGATTATATTCATGAAGTTTAGTGACCAAAAAAGGGAAGCATCGGAACTCATAAATATAATAAATACAGCACTAGAATTGGGTCAGAACTATAAAGCATTAGCTTTCAGGAGATTAAGGGAAAAGGGCAGGAGATGTGATTCACAAGCCAGTGCTAACTTAAGCAATGGTACTCAACATAAGTTTTAAGCAAATCAAAGAACTTATAAGATTAATTAACAGCCAAGGACCACAATTACTGCACAGAAACAAAAAAGAATACAAACCTGAGAAGAGGAAGATTCTGCAGTTTTTGGATCAGCCCAACTAACAGTAGGAGCATTATCATTAAGCTTGAATTTTGGAGTAGACATCTTTTGTCGTGAATACTCAGCACAAGCATGATTGTGATACTCGATAAACACAAATCCACGATTCCGACTTGAGTTTTGTGGGTCCTACCAAAATTGAGATTCAAAACAAGACCCAACTGTAATTCAATAGCCAGAATACTAGCAGTGTGATGTACCAAGAAAAAGAAGAAAAGGCATCCTAACCTTTAAAAGTTCCACCGCAACAACCCCAGGCCCTACTTTATTCACAACCTTCTTCATATCCTCCTCTCCCCAGTTCCTGGGTACATTACCAATGAACAACTTATGCTTTGCTTGAGATGTAGAGCATTTCAGCTTCCTCCCCTGAGAGATTTCCAGGAAACAAAGATTAATAAATATAATAACACTGATTTTCCATCAAGACACCTTCATATATCGAATTCGTATTTCCCTCATAGCATTGAAAAATGTATAATTTTTTTATTTATAATTCTACGTTCAATCTGTGTCTCTACCTTCAATTCACTATTATTAAGCTCCTTAATAGCCTGTGAAGCCAAATCTTTGGTTCTGAATGTTACAAAAGCATATCCCTTGTTTTCATTTGAGTCCTTTCCCTTCATTATCCTGACCTGCCAATAACATTCAAGTCAATGTAAATTGCTGAAAGAGATTAATTCCTGATATGTGAGACTGAACACTTATTTACCTCAGCAACTTCTCCGATTTTTTCACAAAAGCGCTTGAGGTCATCTTCAGAAGTATCATGGGAAATTCCACCAAGGTACACCTCTGAACCATGTGCAGGAAGTGCAAGAAGCTCAGCGTGCTTTTTCTTCAACTCCTCTTCACTTTCAGCATTTTCCATGTCATCATCATCACCATCACCATCAGACTTCTTTGAATCATCATATCGAGCATTATTTTCCTCCTCTTCCTCTTCCTCATCTTCTTCGACTTCCTCTTCTTCAACTTCTTCCTCTTCTTCCACTTCTTCTTCCTCCACTTCTTCCTCTACTTCTTCATACTCAACCTCTTCCTCCATCTCATCTGGATCCGTCTCGTTGTGAGGAATTTCAACCTCTTCTTCAGTCTCTACAGGCTTCTCAGTTTCAGCAGATTTAGTAGCTTCAGCACTTGCTCTGGTCCTTGGCATCTTATACCCCCAAGATACGCTCTGAGAAAAACGGAACCATTTGCAAAAGAAAGAAGAAAAATGTGGATTGGCAATAGCAAAAAGAAAGGGTATAAGGAGCTCCAGAGTAAGAATCTTGAGTGAATTGGATCCATGACGTATGGCTCCAAGGAGTTTCAGTGTTAAAACCAGGGGTGAAAAAATGTAGTACAAACAGAAACAGGCAAGAGAGAATGCTGAGCATGATGCTCAACAGGTGCAAAATCAATGAAGCATTGAACATCTTGAAATATAGACAATGATGGATTCCGGAAAAAATGGAAAAAGGCCAAGCATTCAGTCTATATTAATTTCATAGGACCAGCACAATCACAGTCAATATGAAGGGAAGGAGCAATTAACATGAAATTGAGTAACAGAAAACAAGGATATGAAAATCAATAATTATCCAATAGGACACAATACAGAGAATGGTCTCACTATGAGTGTATTCCCAATAAATCAAAAGCTAAAGGTTCCATATTTAGAATGACCATTGCTTAAAAGATTAATTCCACTTCCTGAATACATGTCCAGTCTGTAACTTCCCTGCAGTCATTTAATGCAAGGAACCGTGAATGTGATTAATGAGCAACCTCAAATGCATTTTTAACGAAATCATTGCTCATATCAGAACAGTTCACGACCTTTTAACATATTTATGAAGTTGAATTGGATAAGTATGCATAGCACAACCAGTTGATCAATACTTTGAAAAAGTAGATATCATTATATTAACATGCCACATAAAGAAAAAGAAAAAAAAAATTCAAACATATTAATGGTGGTCTACTTGTGGTCATCAAGTGCTACCATTCTATAATTAATTTCTACTCAGTACTCAGACCATGAACGTCTTACCAGAAAGCCACTACTCTCTAATGCGTCACATACTTGCATTGAAAAATTGGTAAACGCAAAAAGATTGTAATTACACCCAGAAATAGCTACACCTCCATCAGTTAATTAACAGGAAGAATTCAAGCAAATATGTGAGGATTAAGGGTTCTGGAAAGGGAAGAAGTGAAAGCGTGTTGAGGGAACAGCTAACAACAAAGCAGAAGAACATCCTCTAGATATCATAACGGAAAGTAAAAGGCACATTCATTTAGGAACACAATTTTATTTAGAAGGAAGTTTGTGCTGGAGAAAGTATGAAAAAAATTACTGAGGTAGAAGTAAGCAGCAACCAAAAGTAATTCTTAGCAATTTATAATTTCACAAAGATCAAAGAGGAAAGGGATCACTATCACATGGAGGATACTTCTGAAGTTCAAATGTAACAGATGAGTAGGAAATTGATTCAGTCATAGATCATTTAAGACACCTTTATAGTCAAACACAATGGACAAGCAGGAATTGGCGCAATATAATTGAACATCTGCGGAAACTACCCATCTTATCAATTAGTATTGTCATCTTCATTCAGCAAGAAGTGCACGCCTCGGGCATATATCTAACTCTCTAGCATGCATCTAAAAAATAAAATTGCACACCATCTTCAAGAAGCGCACGCCTCAGGCAACATCAAACCCTTTGTGCTTCAGTGTGACTTGGGCCTATAAAAAACTTGAATGAATCTAGAAACATTATTCTACTCATTATACCACATAATTTCATGTGCTAATCTTGGGTGCTGCAACTTTTTTTTGTTTTATGTTTGTTATAATAACTTCAAACATCAATCAACAAGCCTAAGGCTACACTACCACAGATTTATATGTCAGATTTGAATCACAATTCAGTTACATCTTTGTCACCTCATATCTTGGTCAGTTTGAGTTAGCTCAGTTGTACAAAAGTCATTTACATCGAGTGGTGAGCATCAGTGGTGGTTCGGTTCAAAATGTACAAACCAAAAACCAAAATGGTTGATTTAATCTAAACCGACCGAAATGATATATTTTATGAAATTTCAGTTTTACCTGTGTTTGTACAAGCCAACAATCCACACGGGTAACAAGCTAACAATTCAATCGAGCCTTAGTAATTATTCAACCATAACACAAGAAATTACAGAAATCTTCCAAACTAGTTAACCTTAACACCAAAAAACTACTGAAGTCTTAGAAATTACAGAAACCACTCAAAATAGAGAATAAACAAGCTCCTCCGTCGGTTAAACCTGGAATTTCCGATTCAGATATGTAATTGCGCGAGTTAATAAACAGATAGAGACTATGGCATACCTTATGGCTTGAAGGATGGGGGCTGGCGACGACAAACGGTGTGCCGGTGAGCGGTGACGACGGTTAGGAATTGGGAGTTGAGAGAGAAGGAGAATTGGAGAAGGGATACAGGTCGGAATGGCGCACACTTTAAAGAACGGGGTAGGGTTTCTTTTTCCGACTCATCTATTTATAATCTATGTATAAAAACGAAAATGTATCAGTACTCACACACCCCTCATTCATGAATGTCGCTATTTACACCCGATATAATTTCATACCCACCTTATTAAATATCAAAAGAAATGCGTTTGTTTTGAAACTCATAACGATGGATTTTGGATTTTGGGCTCCCAATCTAATACGAGTTTGAAATTTAAAGTCTGATTTTTTAACTCCGCATTCAATCAACACCTACAAATACCTATAAAATTGATTTGGATCCTCTCTATTTCATTTTTGTAAATTTCTTATAAATTTTTGAGAGAAAAACACAGAATAAAATAACATAAGAAAATGTAAAGTGTGGGACCCTTACATTGTGTCTTTCTCTCTCCGAAATTTACAAGAAATTTACACAAAAAATGGAGAGGCTATAAAATCTATTATTATTCTTCCTAATGCATGACACTTTATTACTCTTATTAATATCATATAATAATACAATATCAATCATTATTAAACATTGATTTAACATAAAGTTAAATCTCACATTACTCAAATTCCAAAACAAACACATACATTTACTATTTATCAAGAATTTTAATCTCTATATTCTAAAACCTTGACTTACTTCGCACAGTTAAATCCCAAAACAAACGCAGCCTAATCTACACTATTGTTCAACTCATTTATTTGGGATTAAAGACGCAATTTGTTTATTTGTTTATTTGTAATTTACATTAATTATATCCATTTTATTATTGAACTATTATGTACCCATTTGCAAATTCTATAAGTGTTGTAGAAGCGCTTATTTTTTAAAAAAGTCGTGTCTAACAACTTTAAAAATAAGTGTTTCTGGAGCACTTTTAAGAGTCACTTATTATTTTTTTAAAAAAATTATGTCTAACAAGCTTTAAAAATAAATACTTCTGAAACACTTTTAAGAGTTCTAAAACAGGCACTATACCCCTTGTCTCGAAAAAAAAATCCATGTCCCCTTTGTATCTTTGTATCGTTTTTTTCTAATTAAAAAAAAAAAACAACAACATTTCAAAGTTTTGGTCGAACGCTTTAAGCGCATGAAAAGTTTATAACTAAATTGCAACATAAAATTAGGGGGTAATTACTGGCAGATACAAAATTTTGAGAAAACTTACTGGCAGATACAAATGAGATTGCATATACAGTCAAAATTGTATTTGAAAGTGCAATTGTATTTACATATATGCAACCATTTTGTATCTACTAGTAAGTTTTTTAAAAAATGTGCTTATCAGTAATTTACCCTAAAATTAGCATGAGGGTAGGAAGAAACGAAGTGAAAATGCACAACTGTGTGCGCGTTCTTTGCTAACCAATACCAGCCAAACGGCACCCTATGTGTAATGTGTTCAATTGGAGCTGGGTGAATATATGATTGAAAATTTTCCAATGCGTTCAGCTGAAATTTGAGTCGAACCTAGCCTATATCGTTTGATCAACTATGTCTAAAACGTCCGTCTAGAACATAATGCACAACCAACCTCCGCCTGATCAAAAAATTCTTCAGTATTCGACCCGTATGGCTGAACAATTTGAAAATATCCATAAAGGCCGAACATGTTTGACATGTTTGGCCGAACAATTTTCCAATGTGTTTGACACGTTTGGCCAAACATAGAGCAATTGTTCGACCATGATTGATGGCATTACCGTGTCTAAAAACACCTCGTACATGCTCAAAATATTTTGATTAGAAAGGTTTTAAAAATACACTTGCATTGATGTTCTCCCAGTTTTCTTGTTCCTACCTTTTTCAGTTGGATTATATGTTTTATTAGGTTGTAAGGTTTTGATAGGTTTATTGTTTTTGCAAATATTAAAGAAATGCGATGAGATAAATCTAATTTTATTGCTATTTATAAGAGGTTAACATTTTCATTTTACATGTCTATTTTTATCTCAAAATTTATGAGGTGTGTATATTGTATAGAGTTTTATGGGCTAGTAATGACCACCCATCCTTTATTCCTTTATACACTTGTTACTGCCCAGTAATAACTCATCCAAATCAAAAGAATCACACATAATTAAAATCACAGTAGAATCATGCACATTAAAACCGAGATTACACCGCAAATAATGGCGTTAATCTAAAAACAAATGAAAAATTTCCTCTCATAAGCCAAATGCATGAATTTCACCTCCATGTCTAATTTTCTGCATGCGATTTTACTTATCCACAGTAGTCTCATTTGTTCGTTTTCTCGATCCTTTCTTAGCATCACTAACCTTGCTAACATGGTCCCTTTTTGTCCTTGTGCTTCTTGATTGAGTCCTTTTGATCTAACTGAAAACTTAAAATACATGCAACATATAATGAGTTAAGTTAAAAAGATCAGCTTTGGATTGATTATACAGTATAGATACTACTAAGTGGTGGTGCTACAAAAAACTATCTTGCGATGTAAAACTATGATTGCAGTATTAAAACGAAAAGCTCACAGTAAGTGTCATTGATAGCATAGCACTTCTTCACAGCGAGACCATTGTGTTGACTTCACAAATATTTTCTTGCAAGGGCACGCACTTTTGTATCAAAATGTGATGATGTGATGCGACTTCCAGGAAGATAAAGAGGATTCAAAAGAGTCTGAAAAATGTGATCAGCATATTTTTGTTGAGACTGAAGATGATATGAACATAAAATATATACCTTCACTAAATAGGACACATTTTCATTTTCTCATCATTAAGCCCTCCAGCTTGGTATGATATGATTAACGTTAGAAAACAAATTTTGTGAAAAAACCGTACCAGTTGGGGAAAATCTAAAAGAACATAAAAGAATGAATTACTCAGAGTATTAGAAGAAGAAACTTAAAAATGTCATTTTATGATGTCATGGTAATTAGAGATATGAGGATGGTTAAAAGGAACAATTTAAACAACTAAAATGGATGACTCGGGGCATAATGTGAAGTATTATATCTACTATCGTAGTGTTGAAAAGTCCATGTTGGACCAAGAAAACTCTATACGATGCTGCATCATAAGATAGTTAAAATATCCAATGACCATATAAAGAATTAATTATCAAATCTAATTATACATGAAATAAAGCATTAAGTGTGAAAGTAAATAACTTGCCTTGATATATAGCTCATGAACCTCCTGGAAGAAGCTCTTGATTCCGTCATCATTTCGAGAATCGTGAAGCAGCATTAATCGAGTATGTATGACAATTAGTGTTTAAGGAAAGTAGGAAAATATAAGGCAAGATGGGACAGCTTAATGAACTGATATGCGAGAAAGAACATAAAGAATCAGATAATTAACTGAGAAAAAGTATCAAGTACAATTCAAATTGAAAAATATAAGGGAATGCAACTAGTGTTAAGTGTAAATAATCCCAAGTCCTATGGTTCTATACCCAATAAGCACTGAAGCAAGACCATATTAAGAGCAAAGCACTAGTCCAAGCAACCAAATCAATGTTATAAAAATCCAAATACTTCAATTGAGTGGGAGAATCCTTTGGGAACGAATTGGAACTAAAGATGGCTTGGTGAATTTGTGGAGTGTTTGTATTAACCCTACTAACATCTAACAATAACTTTGTCCGAAAAAAAAAAAAAAATGTTATAAAAATCCAAATACTTGCAATCCTTTGTTGATCAAGTGATGTTACCCTAAAAATAATAACAGTGATCAGGTTTCAAAATATAATTTTAACTTTAGATTACATGGTCCAAATCATTGGATTTCAAATTCAACATAGCAAATAACAACACTAAGTTATTAGGAGTCCATCAAACACATGAAGCAATTTATATCCCACCCTAGGTCTCATCCAGAATTCTCCCTTCTCAACTACTACGCATCTTTTTTAATCACAAAATATAATGGCACAGTTGAAATCCTGTTCCAGACAACTATAAGTTAGGCATTCAACCATTCAAGCCCATTATATTTTAAAAGTAAAAGCAATCTTCCACTGTAAAACATGATTGAAACAACACATAGCAACTCAATACTCCCATAATTTGTATCTACATTGCCATTAGGGAAAGAGGAAAATAATTTGAAGGTGAAAATGCATAGGGAAAGAACTGTTTCCATTGCGCATAGCGATAAATGCAGAAACAACACTACTTATACCGTGAATGAATTTTCAATAGTAACGAGTACCATCACTTTAGATAAAATGAATTTACTCATTAAGCTTTAGACAAAATGGTGCCAATTTCTTCCAAAGTATTTCAATAAGAAAGCAAGTAAGGCATCAAATAGTCAGAACAAATGAAAGGATATGACCAGCAGTAACGTAGACTGACACCACCAAGTCATTGAATCTATCTATTGCTCTTAGAAACCTGCTCCATAAAAACAATACATCAATCCCAGAAACAACAGAGCAAACAAAACACAGTTTCTACTATCAGTCAATCATTACAAATTCCACGAATAAAACACACCACAAAAACAACCACACCGAATGAAGCAGAGATCTCACATAGCACTTGTAGTCCACGCCATGTCCTGAACAATGTCTAAAGCCGCATGTAATATAAACTGGTGTTGATGAGCAGCATCCTCTTTCTACCATAACAATAGATTGCCAATTCGTAGAGAGAGAGAAAAAAACATAATTAGACACATTCCAGAACAAATCATGAAATGCAAATAATAAAAGGCAATTTGAATTAAAAGTCGAAGAAAGCATACTTTGGGGACAGTACCAACTTCAGCTTCATAAATGGGGATGTCATTTTTGCTGACTATCATAAAACACGCAGTACTTGCCATCGATCTCTCTCACAGTTCTTCTTTTTCTTCGGTTTAATTTCTCAACGGATTCCTAATCAATATTTTCAAATAAAAACGTTGCTAGAATTTAACTTTTACCGGTGATTTAGATCGATGGAGCCCTAATTTGAATTGGAAAATTGATACGGTTGAGACTTGAGAGAGATGGTGAATTGGAGAAGGCTGCAGCTCGGTTAGATTGGAAATCTGGAATGGGATAAAATATATGTTTGGGAATATTAAATAAGGCAGACGACAACTGTCTAATTTTACTGGTTTTTTTTTAATGGAATTCTTTTTACTGCTATTCATACAAGGGTGATATTGTCATTTCACATCCTTGGATAAATCACAATTCACAATCTTGTAACTTTGCCAAATAGTCCAGTAAATTTTTTTTATCAGTCATGATGGTCCTTCAAATTATGATATGTCAAATTGACGGTTGTTACCACTCATTCGAATCATCTATCATCTAGAAACTAGAAAGTAAAATTCTCAATCAATTTCATGTTTTCATTATACATACCTCTCCGTAAATCGTAACTTCAAAATGGTGAATTTCATTTATTCCCGTGATTAATTTTGAGTGATTTATGGTGAGACCAGATACCTTTAAGTTTCAATTTTGTATGCTACCACAAATTTCTAGCCATTTTTCGGTAATTTTTCCAGCCAAAATTCAAAAGAGAAGAACCAAAATTGAACAAAAAATGACCATTTTGATATATTTTTCTTTCCATTTTGTACGCTACCACATATTATTTGCCATTTTTTGGTATTTTTTTCCGCCAAAATTCGAAAAATAAGAACCAAAATTGATAAAGTAAATTTTTTTAAAGAATCAAAATTGAAACAAAAAGGTCCATTTTAATACATTTTTCTTTCCATTTTGTATGCTACCACATATTTCTGGCAATTTTTCGATAATATTTCCGGCCAAAAATCAAAAGAAAAGAATCAAAATTGATAAAGTAAAATCTTACAGGACTACTTATGAACACGAGTAAAGTACATGATCATTTGTAACTTTATTTTCTGATCCTATGCCTTTTTTTTATCGGTCAAATGATGACTCGAACTCATAACCTCACATCACATTATAAGCAGTGGTGTTCTAATCACTTGAACTATTTCACTCGGTGTCCTAATCCTACACTTATGACTTAACATACCCTAATTTTTTTAAAATTAAAATGAGCACATGCAAGGTTGCAAGGTTTTGAAAAGACAACCGTCAGCGCAAAGTTAGCTAGCTTAACACCTTACACGCTGGTGCTCTTCTTGAATCCATATTTATGTTATGCACTAAGACCTCTCTCTCACAGGGAAAGTTGCATGTTAATTAATTGCTGGAAATGTGTAATTATGTTGCTCATCTTTTTTTGTTCATGAACAATTATGCTGTGTAGACAAGACAGAAAATTATGGTGGTGTTATAATAATAATAATGTAAAATTTTAAAGGTGAAACTAGTTTTTTGAGGGCAAGCATTGATTAAAAATGTTCTTTTTAACAGATTACTATCAACTCTTTAATTTTACGATTCTACCCCTATAAATTGTGAAGTACCCAAGCCCAAATTATGTTCCATTTATTTACAGTGCCGTAACATTGTTGTTTCATCTCGTGTTTCATTACATGTGATACACGTCACTAAAAACACAATTGCAAAAATTGAGAGCCCAGTAATACCTCTCATCCAAATCAAAAGAATCACATAATTAAAAATCATAGTAGAATCATGCACATTTAAATCAAGATTACACTGCAAATAGTGACATAGATCTAAAAACAAATGAAAATCTCCAAGCCTCCTTCCCTGCATGCAAATTTACAAGCAAACTTCACCTCCATGCCTCATTTTCTGCATGCAAATTTACGCGACTAAGAACGCTTACATCCTTCTTCTTCCCGGCGATCTCATCAACACGAACATCTGTTCGTGCCCCATGTTTTTTCGATCCTTTCTTGGCATTTTTTATCCTTATGCTTCTTGATTGAGTCCTCTTGATTCCTACATTAGTAGTATCTCCACCTTCAATTATATCCTTAACTGTGGCATCAAGAGGGCTATTATCGTCTTTTTCCCTCTTTCCATCCGATATAATGTTTTCAATTAAGGCAAGAAAACCATGAGCATTGTTGTTTGTCCTTGATTCAACTTCAGCAGTTGAGCTGCTGATGTGGTTCTGCTCCGGTTCTTCTTCAATATCTTTTGCTTGTTTCATGTGATGACCGTCTTCGTCTGTGGGCTCTAGCTGCAGCGTGGGGCCCGATTCGACTAAACAATCTTCTCTTTGTCTCAAGGTTTTCTCCACCAGTGTCTTGAGAAAATTCATCACTCTGACCGCGTACATCAACGCCGTCAGGGGATCCGACATCTGCATCCAACCAATAATTGGATCAGACATAGCTCGATAAAAAGACTAAAATACCCTTTCCGTAAAAGACAAAGTCACGTCTTCTTTCCACGCGTCCTCATACCGAAAGAATGTCTTGATCTTTAAGGTAAATTACCAAAAACACTCTCCTCGAGGTTTGTCCTAATTATTAAAAGAACCTTGTGGTTTTTGAACAATTGCCAAATATCTCCAAAAGACCAAAATTTTTGTATTGATTGATCGAGAAATGCAAAATCATTTCGCTTATATCTCATTTCATTTGAACATACGGCTACATCTCATTTTCCATAAGCTAATGTCAAAATCTTAATTTTCCTAAAAAAGAAGCTGCATTTTTTTTTTTTTTTCAAATTGGAATAAGTTGATCAAGAAAATGGTGGATTTCAACTGACCTGAGTCATATTTGGAGCAAAAACCATGGCAATGTTACGAGCATTCATCTTGTTAAAGATCTCGAACTGAGCAACGTCGGCCATAAGATTAACAGCCCAATCCAACAGAGCAGCTTCGGTGGGTGGTAGAAGGCTCACGAGCTGTGAGCACTCCTCTTCCGATTGAGCTTCCATCACCCGCTCCGAAGACAAAGAATCCAATATCCCCCTTGGTAGTTCTCTAAACCATGCCTGTATTTTAAACGGTATTAGTTGCTTTACTAAAAGTATTAGTTTCTTCACTAAAACGTATTAGTTGTTTTATTGAAAGGTATTAGTTGGTCTATTAAAAAGTAAAGTTAGTTTATTGAAAAGTAACGGTTGTGCACTAGTTGAAGACAAGTACCTTGATTAGGCCTGCTAAACAATGCACGTCGATGTTTTCTGGGATCACCCCGTTGTTTAGTCGCTCCCTCACGTACTCTTCCTGGCTGTTCTCTGGATTGATTCGGAAGATCCCTTCGGACTGTGATTTAAAATCGAACACGATGAATATTGACTTAACAAATGGAAACAGAGTTAAGGAAAAGAACACAAGGTGCTCGTGTTTTTACCTCGAGACCACCTTGCAAATACAAGCGTCTTTGCATCATCAGTAGTATAGTCGGGACACAATTGCCTCGTGGATCGAACGAAAGCTGCATCGACTCCGTTGAAACTCCGAAGACTCTTGTACTATGCAAAATAAAAATATTGATGTCAATAAGATTGGAAACTAAAATTTTGATAACTATAAGTACATGAAGAAGTTGAAGTTTGTTTGGATGATGAAGCTGGTGAATGATTTCAATCATAATGGATTTTCTTGATAATAAGTGACACAATTACATGAAGAGGCCTATATGGAAACACTTCAATTATAATTTACATTCTCACAAGACACGAAACATATGATATAACCCCAAAACAGGCAAATTCTTAATCTACCAGAAATTTATTAATAACTAATACTACTTACAATTTATTCATTATTTTTTATTTTTAGTTAATACTACGTCAACAAAAGTTCCATAAAATAATCAATAATTATGATCCATTAGTATTAGAAATAAAAAAGAATCTCTATATATACCACAAATTTTATCATATTTATCACAAATGTTAAATTCATCTAATAAAAGTTTTTTATTTATCAATACCGATATCTATCCACTTATCCACAAATTTAAGATCTCGATAATTTTGAACCTCGATCAAGAACCCTCTTCAAGATTTCAAGAAAAAGAGAGAGAGAGAAATAATAATTACCTTGCACTAGGAGGCTTCCTTGAAACTTCAGGTTCAAACTCAACAGGAAGGCCAAGAAAGCCATTAAACCTATCAAAAGTGACATGTGCAATATGCCTTACATTTGTAGGCCACCCAATATCCATTAATTTCTCCTCCTCCTCCTCCTCACTGCTTGTATTCTTACAACCCACAAAAGAATTTCTAACAAGAGTCAGAACAACTCCCAAAACAGAGTCCTGATCCTCTTGTCTACTTCCAAAACTTGTACTGTACAAATCTACAGCACAAGTGGTAATAAGGGGCCCATAAGTTTGTTGGTGAAACCCATCATTGCTGATTGGTGAAACCGTGCTTGAATTCGAAGGAATTTGGGACATCGAAATTAGAATATCTGTCATTTTCTTGGATTTGGAATTGGGATAATAATGTTGGGTTTGGTTTGGTGGAATGGAATGGAATGGAATGTTGGTTTTTGATTCTTGGGAAAAATAGGGAGTGGAGTTTGATTCAAGAAATGGGTTATGAAAGACATCATTCTTTTGTTTTATATTCCTTGCTTTATCTACACTTTCTTTTTGCTCATTCACTAACGTACATATATTTCCTCTCTGAAAAGCTCAGAAACAGAGAGAAATGGGATTTACTTTTTTATTATAAGATAATAATGAGAACAATGAATTTGGCCATGGCGTAGTAGTTAGTCTAGTCATGGATACATAATTTAAGATTTTTACCATTTGGTAGAGCATTATATTTTAGGTTCGGATTTTTACCATTTGGTGAAGCATTTGTTTTGTTAGGTACGGATTTGTACCATAAGGCATTATTTCCCTAAAAACTATTTTAATCATTTGATTTTTTTTTTCACATTTTTCTCTGCTTGATTTCTGTTTTGATTCCAAAAATTTCTCACAATTTTAAATTTACTTTTATTAATTAATTTTGAATTTATATGTATACAAAGGATTATACTTATGTATTTATATTTAAAATTTGATTCAATTATATTTAGCAATTATATTTTTATATTTTTTTGTCACTATGTAATTCATAGTGTTATAAATAGACAATATCTATATTATTATTAGAGACTTTAATTAGTTAATAAAAATATTGAGTTTATTTCATTTTATAGTGTTTTATTTTCGATATTATATCTCGAATCGACAAATTATTATGTGCAATTACACTGTTCTGCATCAGATGTGTTTATCATTTTTCACTCATCCCTAATTTTACCAATAAATTATGTAAAATCAAATAATAAAGAATGGGGCGGAGTAATTGATAAGAATAATACGAATGATTATTCACATTGTATTTACCATGATCAGATATGCTCAAGCGTGGATAGTTCAAATGGTTAGAGCTCCACCACCTAAAACCTTGAGGTCCCGGTTTGAGACACGGAGAGAGAATATTATTTTCTCTTATGGGATGGTGGTTCTCCTATTGTTGGATTGCGGTTCCAGTTGCGGTGCGATTGCAGTTCCGAGTTGCAGTTTCAGGCGGTCCCCCTCTTGTGGTGATTGTGATTCCGATCTACAGCGAGATGAAATAATGTTTCCATGTGTTCGATGGTAGAATGAAATTATTGTAATTAATTATGTTAGGAAATTATTGTAATTGATTGACTAAAAAAAAACATGATGAGATATGATTTATATTCTCACACTTTATCTGCTGTCATAACATTAATTTACTTAATTAATAAATAAGTTATATAACTACTCAACATTAGAGACTACGATAAAATTTTATGATGATCTTTTGTTATATTACTTCAAGTAAGAAAATGGTGAACAATAACCTATATATATTAACAACTTTAGTATCAATTTTAGTCATATAATATATACAGTCAATTATTGTGCAAGTTATGTTCCATTGCTGCCTGTGTCTCTTTTTATTTTTGCAAATAATTGTTTTGATAAATGACAAAAATATTGTGTGAATTAAAATTCAATGAAACCCTACCATCCTTTTTAATATCAGTGTTATGTATAAAAATTATCACGATTTAAAAAATAATTAATTTTAAATAGTGATAATTTTTATATATAACAATAATATATTTTATATGTAATAGAGATAGTTTATTGACATGAATTTTACTCTTGGTAAATTAAGTCTAACTCGGCTTTTAAGTATGCTTTAAACATATAAAAAAATGATATTGTGATTATCTGATTTTATTTTAACAAAATCGAAGACTAATATATACAAAGGTTGTCTATTCTCATATGGAATCCGTATCAATCTACATAACATTTATCATCAATTAGTTGGAAATTAAGAAAATGATTAATTTACAACTAATGTAATATATGCAGGAAGATATTCGATATGTTTGGATGTGGATGACTTGGATACAATATCTTCCATAGAAGCAATATCTAAGCTAGGATCCATGGTTACTCGGAATTTTTGAATAATGCGATTATTTGGATCTTCATTGGTATTTGGAGTGCAGCGGATCTGGGTGAGATCTGCATCCGACACGCGCACGCCATGGTCCCCCAATTTAAAATATTAATAATAATTTTGGAGATGCAAGTTTGATATCTGGTGATAAGTGTGTTAGACCGAAATAGAAGTACACATGGGGTCAAATTTGTAAAATTTATTTTGTTTTTTGTCTTGAAATAAATTTAATTTATATTAAATTAATCCAAATTAGCCCACAATCAGTAAAAAAATATTGTCTCTCTCTATTACTCACACGGTCACACTACTATCAAACTGTTAGTGGTTCACATATTTTATTACGATGGTCATATCGTTTTGATTTTATATTTGTTTAGGTGTTAAAAAATTGCATAAGTTACAAGGACTCATATTTAAAAAAAAAATTGTGGAAATATTTATATATACAATAAAGATATAAAATAATTTAAAAAATTATAATCGTACCAAAGTATCTTACCCAATTATTTTTAAAAATATGTGTCCCAGCACCCGCACCGTATCGTACCCGTATTTTCGTACCCGTGTCCGTGCAACCTAGTATCTAAGTAACATAGAGCGTGACTTTCGATTAAAGAAAATACATTACGTTAATTATATGAAATTATAATTAAGACAAAAATTCATATGAGACGGTCTAATGCATGAAACGGAGTATAATTTAAAACAAATAATACTCATTATTCCTCCCAAATTATTAAAGCGTCAATGTTCAAATTATACTATATCTCACTATGAGACAGTCACGCAGGTGCGCCTCTATAATTAATTCCCAAATTTCATTGCTTGGATAAAATATTAGTCTGCCATAGAGCTTAAAAACATAGATTAATGAGAGTTTCGAATTATGCATGGTTTGTGTCTATTTAGTGGCAAACATAATTGCCCCAATTTATGGGCACGTGACAAAATGAAAATATGGAGCAACAATTATCTACGCATTCTTCTTTTAGATAATTATTATTATTTATACCATAATAACAATGAAATGCAAAGAAGTATGAGATTTAATTGTTGGTTCTGGGTTTCATATTAAATCATCATCTATTTTATATATGTTATAATAAAAAATTATGTATATATGAAGTGGAAACATAATGTAAATTTTTTTCTTCATATAAGTGTCTCAGCCCAAATAGTTAGTGCCACAAATTCATCCAAAATACATGTATAAAACTATAAATGACAAATTGCATATGATATGAGGACCACAGCAATATAGCATAAAAAAGTGAAACAACATAAAAAGGTGAAATTAAAAGGGGATTGTAACGGGCTGTTTGGAAAGCTCAAAGCACAGTGCGTAAAATCGCAATTAATAAACAAAAATAAAGAGAAAAGGTGGGCTTCAGTTTTTGCAATGGCCCAAAAAAGGGAAACACAACAAACGCTCCCCTAACATGATATGGCCGTTGCGACCGTGTGCACTATTATCCAACTGTTCAAATTTTGAACGCAAAACAGTGCAACTCCACTTTCAGCTAATTTAATTTTTACTATAGTGAAGGACATTATTTGAATAATAATAATAATAATAATAATCCTTCTTCAAATCGAGCCCTGTTATAAATGGATATAATTCAAATTTATCGAAATAAAGTAAGATAGGTTTCAAGTACTAACTCTGATAGTGGTAAATGTGATTTTATGAAAAAGGTGGAGAATTTATTTAGATCTAAAACCTCAAACTTTAAGGAAGTTCATTGATCTTGACTTAATTTAACCAACAATTAAAAGACAAAAAATTTTGTGAACAATAATAGAATTAACGCGAACTTGGATTCAAAGCAGATCTAATAGATCCATGAGTTGGAAATAACTATAAAATAGATAATTTACTACCTCCAGTTAAATTTAAATGACATTTTAATAGAGTTCAAGGATTGAATAATTTTTTTTGAAAACCAAGAATAATTTTTTTGAAAACCAAGGATTGAATAATCTTTTATTATTTATACAATAATGTGTTAAATATATATGGAGATGCGGACGCAGAACTTTTGTTTAGCCAGAGATATAAAAAATTTTGTCCGAATGCATATTATATAAATGTAAAAATAATTTTAACAGTTCTAAATGTAAAAAAATTATTTCTTCAAACTTAGTGAATGATAATACATATCATATGAATGCGTTCAATAGTTTTGACTTTTGAGTAAATAGTGGTATACAATAACAATATATGAAAATAAATTTAATCAGATATGATCTATCACCAATACTATATTAAAATCAAATTCAAATTTTATATAATAACCATAAAAAAAAAAAAAGATTATTGAGGCGATCTCATTCGACATATGGACAAACAAATTATGAACTAGAGCAAAAAAATTAATGGGCTCAAAATAATAGTAGTAGTTTAAATTGACATATTGAAAATAAAATGAACTTCCAAAAAATTTTAATTGATAAAATAATAATTTTTTAAAATATATTTAAAATTAAATATATATATATATAATTAAAATATTTATTAATTTTAAAAAATATATTTAAAATTAATATATATATATTAAAAATTATTTTAAAAAAAGACAAATTCTCTTGTGCACCACATGTAGGGGTGAGCATCGGTCGGTTTGGTCACCAAATCGATCCGAAAAAGCAAAACCGAACCGAACCAAATCGAAATTTTATAATTGGTAACCGAACCAACCAAATAAGCATGATAACCGAACTTTAACCAACCAAAAATTTTACGTTCGGTTTATTTTTTAACCGAACCGACCAATTTTTTTTTTTTAAATTATTTACATGGAATTCGAACGTTTGCCTCTTTCTAATCTGAAAAACTGATGACCAAAAAGTAAAATTTCTAATCTAATATAATACACCATGATCAAAACAAATTCTTAAAATTAATTGACATCTAAAACATGGGAAAAACCACACACTAAATATGTACTTTATGCAATCTATCAAATATCAATAAGTTTATCAAGTTCATACTTCATAGTGATAACATAAAATCAAATTCAATTTTTCATCAAATACATACCATTAGTCCAATCCATAACAAATAATTGAAATAAGTGATGACATAGTTCAACAAAGACAAAAAAAATATATATAAAAAAAATATATATAAATAATTAATATTTTATTTTTTAATAATATATTTTCGGTTTTCGTTTTTTTTTTTTTCGATTTTTGACCGAAAATTAACCGAACCGAACCGAAAACTAAAATTCCTAAAATTTGAAACCTAAAACCAAATAACCGAACCGAACTTGAAAATTCGGTTTGGTTCGGTTGGTTAATTCGGTTTTCACCGAATTTTGCACACCCCTAACCACATGCACCAATAAAATTAGTACAATTTAATTTTAGAAGTTCTTTTTCTAAATTTTTTCAATTTTAGTTTTTTTTTTCTTTTCAATTTCAATTTTCTTTTAATTTTAATTTCATTTTCCCCCAACCCAGACCCAAACCCAAAATGATTAATGGATTCACTTTCGATTCAGTGGTTCATAGGTTCACCCTACCTAAATGGTTCATATATGATTTAGGGTTCATTATTTAGATGTTAGATTGAACAGTTCATCCAAATTAAAATTGAATCAATTGCACCTTGTGCAATTGGTGCACAGAAGAGTAACTCTAAAAAAAGAGTGGGTTTCTTGTGCACCAAGTGCGCACCGTGCACTCGGATATAGGAGTGACCCATTAAAAAAATGAGACATCACCATTAGTGAAAAGGAGGATCCACAATAAAATGGGCAGGGTCAAAGTGAATGCACGGATCTAGAATCTGTGCACCAAATGTATATGAATATATCTAATTATTTCTCCTTGTTAAATTTGATGTGAAAACATATTATTAAACTCGACCACAAAGCAGTTGCTGTAATTTCAGTTCAGATCTAACGTAGATTTACACATATTGATAGAGATGCAGTGATTATTTGCATATCGATAGTGAAAATTACTGTAGCAAGAAAAGCAGTCCCACGCTTAAAACATTTTAAATAATTGTTGTTGGATACAGTTGAGACAAATCTCATCAAAATAACACGAATGAAACTACAAACTCATCATTTAAAGATAAATATATTGAATTACACAATTATTGAGATCTAACAAATGGCTCAAACAGTAACCACACTGTTACATCTGCGATGATGATAAAGAGCAAAATAAGACCACAAGTTTAAGCCACTCATGTTAATAAAAACTAGCTACAAATTTATAATACGTACCACCATGCCTATGTCTTTTTTCTTGTTTCCGTTCACTTCCACCGTGTTGTCCACCACCAAGTTCATAAACTAATCAAAATCCATGAAGGATCCCAACTACCATACGGTTGGCGTTAAACTGAAATATATCACAAGACTCAACACATCAAAATCGACCAACCTAAAGAAATGCATCACAACCTTTTGGAATTTTTTCACGAAAACTGCCACAGGCACGAAATGCAGGGGATAGAAGATACTTTGTCCTAATTATTCTACTTTAATAGAAGATAACACTAAATGATGATTCAAAGAATTTGAGTTTTGAGTTTCTTGTATTCATCATGGGGGACATTTTGCATTCTAGATAAAGAAATACAAGAGGTAGCCCAAAAGTTTCTCTTCATAAACTCAATATACATGATAAGCAAAGCACCATCAGTTTTGTATTTCAAATTGCAAAACATAGATATATATGAAGCTCAATCAGTATTAAAACAAATAATGATAGCAACCAGCTGCCATTCAAAACATTGGCTGAGATCCTCACATACACTGATTACTTTCCTATTAGAGGTGTACTATCTTGCTTAACCCTTTCATGGAACTAAACATGACTACATACATTTTTTTAACTTTGGAACATAAAGAACGAAAACGACGTGATTTGAAATAAACTTAACATGGCAACACTGCATTCAACAAGACATTGGCATTCTATAAAATGTATTGCAATCATTACAGGACTATGTCAACTACTACTAACCTTTTCTACCTCTTGAGTGGGCAAGTTTTTCCATTCGATCTTTGTCATGTTTTGCATATGCTATTTTTGTTTCAGTAGAAGATGCTTGCCGTTTGATCCATCCACAGTAGAGGAACGAGAAGAGAGTAATTCTGTCATTGTGAAAATAGTGTAATAACTATTAACCTCAAGTAATTAACAGTCAGCACCCATTGGATTGAATGGGTGATTTCTTATCATGTAAAGGGGGAGAGAATTTACATTAGTCTTTATGATAGAGTCTTGTTGGAAGTGAAACATATCACTCATCAATTGCTTCTCGACATACCATTGATGAAACACCAAACACTCAAACTTTGTAATGGCAAGATCAATGTCTTTTCACTCATCAGATTTGCCTTCTTTTAGCAAGCCATGCACGATTGCAGAAGCCTCCTTAGTTGCTTCATTTGTAGAGTAATGTCCTAATATGGATACATACTTTAGAGTAACATCATCAACCTTTGGATCAACTAACTTAGACAAGACTATGTTCCTCCATTCTTTAGATTTCCCAACTAAGCAAATCCCATGTAATAAAGCAGCAAAAGTCACCCCATCTACATGGGTCCCGCCTTTCTTCAATGTTTTATTAGTTAGCTCAAACGCTGATTCAAGCATTCCGTATAAACAAAGACACACAATGATCGAACTGTACGAAGCAGATATGGGATGCCACCCATCAGATATCATCCTCCCAAAGATATCAAGAATCATCATCTTAGATTCACTTGGTATCCTTGAAATGTTGTTTGATAACCCATTAACCAAATAATGAAATGTAACATCATTGGGATTACACTTGCTCATCACCATTTCTTCAAAAAACAAACATGCTTTCTCGACTTTTCCCTCTTTGCAACAACCCCCTATCAGTACAGAATATGTCACCACATTAGGTTGTACACCATTTGATCGCATTCCCCCTAGAAACTTCTCAGCTCCCGCAAAATTTCCACGACGACAAAATCCAGTTATAATCGAGGTATAAGTCACAACATTTGGTGCACATCTCCGTTTGACCATGAGGCAAAGCACAGTCAACGCACCAAATAAATCATTCTGCTTTATAAACCCATCAATTATCGTAGAATACGTGAACTCATCTGGATACACCTTTCTTTTAGTCATCTTATTAACGCAAGAAACAGCATCTTTCGTCATCCCGAATTTGCAGTAGCCCTTAATCATAGCATTAAACCCAACAACCCCAGGATCCACACCTCTTTTCATTACGTCATGAAAAAGTGTATTCGCTTTGTCAAAATTACCACTTCTGATATATCCATCAATCAACGAGGCATATACATACGCATCTAGAGATACATTTTGACTAAGCATCTCTTGAAGAAGTTGCTCAATATCACCAAATCTGCCTCTTTTGCTAAGCCCATTAATCAAAACATTGTAAATGCACGAATCGGGAGTTACTCCCCTTTCGATCATATTATTTCGAATTGTCAATGCAGCATCAATTTCATCAGAGACAACTAAACCGTGTATAAGACCTCCATAGGTAATCAAATCGGGTTTGTGTCCACATTGGGTCATCTGAAAAAGCAAATGTGAGGCTTTCTCAAAATCTCCCTCTCTGGAATAGGCATGTACAAGGGGCGTAAAGGTTAGCTTATTAGGTACAAATCCACTTCTGATTACCTCTTCTAGAAGATGTTCTGCTTCTTGCAATTTCCCATCCCTACAAGCATTAGAAATCAAAGTATTATAAGTAACAATGTCGAATTCATACATCGTATTGCTTGTGGTCTCCAAAGCTTCCCGAACATAGCCATATTTGTATTTAGCATCAACAACATTGTTATACACTTGAGTATTTACCTCCACGCCACTCAACTCCATTTCCTCTAAGATTTGATCAACCTTCGCAAACTCCCCTCTTTTGCATAATCCATTAATAATCGTCCCATACGTCTCTTGGTTTGGCAAGAAACCTTTCGTTTTCAAGTCCTCGAAAAGCTCGTGAGCTCTCTTAACAACACCCTTTTTGCAGTATCCATCAATGAGAACATTATAAAACACAATATTCGGAATGCAGCCCTTACCCCACCTTTTCTCGATCAATCTTCTACCTTTTTCCACCTTTCCTTCTTTACACAATCCGTTCACCATTATACAAACACTATAATTATCCAAAGAACTACTCTCACTATAATCATTTCTCTTCGCCATCTCCTCGTATACACCCCAAGCAGCATCCACCTTCCCATCCTTTACTAGCCCGTTGAGCAAAGAATTACAAGCCCATAACTGAGGCAACTCATTGACATTTCTCAACATATAGGAATACAACTCAAGAGCTTTTGAAACCAAACTGTTACCAGCATAGGCACATATTATAAAACTTAAAGCCTCAGTGGTAGGCCGTTTCTCATCGCATTGCAAGCACTCCAACAACAAATTGTCGACTTCTGTGAACACTTTGGACCGGGTCAACATCTTCAGGAGCGAAGAATATGCGAACCCATCTATGGAAAGACTGTTATGAGAGACGAAACTAAAAAACTTGAGGCCCAATTCACAGTCACAAATTTTGTCGAACACCATGTGGGCAACTTCAGCAGGAGCGATTTCCTCTTCAAAGAACCGATTTTTGAGGGCCTCCTCCCACTGTATATCTTCACTTCTGAGAATTTCACAAACTTCATTTGCTAACTTCTTGATTTGGGGTGTGATGAGAGTCTTTCTGAGTGGTCTGATTTTGGGTTGGGGGTGATTTAGTGGTTTGATGAGGGAGATAATCGCTTTCGACATGGGATTGAGAAGAAAGGTGTGTTGTACAAAACAGGAATCTAAAATGACCTGTTTGTATAAGGGTTTCTTCTTTTTACTTTAGTTAGTCCTCATTTGTAATATAAACTGGTGTTGATGAGCAGCATCCACTTTCTGCCACAATAAATTGCCAATTCGCAGAAGAAAAAAAAACATAATTATTAATTAGACACATTTAAACAAAAACCATGAAAATGCAAAATATAGTAAGTACAATCTAAGCTAATTAAATTGAAAAATCGAAGAAACCATACTTTGGAGACAGTACCATCTTCAGCTTCATAAATCGGGATGTCAGTTCTGCTGACTATCATGAAACACACAGTACTTGCCATCAATCTCTCACAGTTCTTCTTTTTCTTTAGTTTAATTTCTCGGCTGATTCCTAATCAATATTTCAGTTACAAACATTATTAAAACTGAACTTTTACTAGTGATTTAAGGCACATTTGATAATCAAACACAATGGAGATTTGGAGAAGCAGGAATTGGTTTGGTTCAATGTGATTGAAAACCTAAGGTAACTCATCTATCAATGTCATATGAAGCCTGAGCTTGTACAAGCCAACAATCCAACAATAACACAAGCAACAAGTCAACAATTCAATACCAACCATAACACCAAGAAACTACAGAAATCTTAGAAATTAGTCAAGCATAACACCAAGAAATTACACAAATCATGGAAATTACAGAAATTACTCAAAATTAGAGAATAAACGAGTGAGGAGCTCCTCAATTGGTTAACCTTAGAATTTCTCAAGTTAGA
Source organism: Stenogyne calaminthoides (assembly GCA_037126765.1). Taxonomy (NCBI): domain Eukaryota; kingdom Viridiplantae; phylum Streptophyta; class Magnoliopsida; order Lamiales; family Lamiaceae; genus Stenogyne; species Stenogyne calaminthoides. The sequence goes on along the minus strand of JBBCBC010000003.1, from coordinate 34,646,993 downwards.
GACACCGATTCAGATAGCTAATCCCGAAAAGCCACTACTCTGTAATGGGTTACATTTAAAAATTTGGTAAATGCAAAAAAAAAAAAAAAATTGTCATTACACCCAGAAATAGCTGCATCTCCATCCGTTAATTAACAGGAACAATTCAGGCAAATATGTGAGAATTAAGGATTCCGAAAAAGGAAGAAGTGAAAACGTGTTGAGGGAACAACTAACAACAAAGCAAAAGATCATCATCTAGATATCATAAAAGAAAGTAAAAGGCACATTCATTTAGGAACATAATTTTTTTATCTTAGAAGGAAGTTTGTGCTGGAGAAAGTATGAAAAAAATTACTGAAGGGGAAGTAAGCAGCAATCAAAAGTAATTCTTAGCAAGTTATGATTTCACAAAGATCAGAGAGGAAAGGGAACCCTATCACATGGAGGATACATCTGAACTTCAAATGCAACAGATGAATAGGAATTAATTCAGTATCATAGATCATTTAAGACACCTTTATAATCAAAACACGAGAAGCAGTAATTGGCTCAATATGATTGAACATCAATGGTAACTTCCCATCATTGTCATTTCTCATTTAGTATTGTCATCTTCATTCAGAAAGAAGTGCACGCCTCGGGCATCTATCCAATTCTCTAGCATACATCTAAAGAAAAATAAAATTGCACGCCTCAGGCATCTATCCAATTCTCTAGCATACATCTAAAGAAAAATAAAATTGCACACCATCTACAAGAAGCGCACGCCTCAGGCAACATCAGACCCTTTGTGCCTCGGTGTGACTTGGGCATACAAAAAACTTGAACGAATCTAGAAATATTATTCTATAGAGTACCACCACATAATTTCATGTGGGTGCTGCTTTTTTTTTCGTTTTATGTATAAGAGTGGTGTGGGATAATATCTTCAAACATCAATCAGCAAGCCTAAGACTACATCAGCTGAGATTTATATGTCACGTTTGAATCACAATTTCACAATTCAGTTACAACTGTCACCTCATATCTTGTTCAATTTGAGTTAGCTCAGTTGTACAAATGTCAACTATATCGAGGGGGTGAGCATCAGTCGGTTCAGCCCGAAATGTATAAACCAAAAACCAAACCGAAATGGATTTTTCAGTATATTTCATGAACTCTCAGTTTCAGCTTTGCTTGTACAAGCCGACAATTCAATCAAGCCTTAGAAATTGCAGAAATTTTAGAAATTATCCAACCATAACACCAAGAAATTACAGAAATTAGTCAACCTTAACACCAAAAAAATACTGAAGTTTTAGAAAACCCTCAAATTAGAGAACAAACAAGCACCTCCGTCGGTTAAACCTAGAATATCTCAAGTTGAGTAATCCCGATTGATATATGTAATTGCGCGAGTTAATAAAAAGAGAGAGTCTATGGCACACCTTATGACTTGGAGGATGCCGGTGACGCCGCTTAGGAATTCAGAATTTGGTAAAGGGCTAGGTTAAAGTTGAACGCTGTCGCCTGGAACTCAAATGGCGCACACTAAGAGTAGAAACAACGCTGCAACGTTTACTGCATTTTTGTTCCACTCATCTATGTTATAAAACAACATGAGTGCTTTTTTAAATAAAAATATACACATGTAAAATGACAATATATATTGCTTAAATTTAAAAGTAAATATATTATACAATCTAAAAAGACACACACTTGTATATGAGCTAAGTTGTACTCATATATCAGGAGTATGAGTTTTTGTCCTTTTTTTAAATTAAACTTGAAACTTTTTCATACCTAAGTTACTACTAATTTATATAAATAATTTTAGTTATTACTAATCAATTTATTTGTATAAATAATTTTATTTTTATTCTGCCAACTAATATGTAGGGGAAGATGGAGTGTCGATAGGGGTGAAGAAGAGGTTCAAAATTCAATTAACAATGATTCATACGACTCTATTTAGGGCAATTGTGTCAAATTTTGCAAAAAATTGTCGGAAGCTAATTGTTGTTTCAGTTACTTAGTACGTTGGGATGCAAAATTTTCAACAAATAAGTTAGCCAAGGAATTTCGTTCTAATGATAAGCATCTGGTGAGTTTGGTTCTTAAAAAAAAGAAGAAAAAACAGACATGCATCCTAGTAGCACAAAAAACTGCCTCACTCTTTAAACATTTCAAATGACTGCGTTGGATACAGTTGAGACAAATTTGCCTCACTCATCAAGATAATACAGAATGAAACTACAAATTCAACATTTAAGATAATACAGAATGAAACTACAAATTCAACATTTAAGATAATATGGAACTACAAATTTGATTGAATTATACAACTATTGTGCCCTAGCAACTGGCTCAAGAGCTTCAACAGTAACCACACTGTTACCCCTGATGACCTGCAATGGTGATGAGCAAAACAAGACCATTGTAAGTTTGGGCAAATGGCATTTATTAAAAAAGAAAAGAAAAAAATTAGGAATTGATAATATCATAATACTCACCACCATGCCTATGTCGGTTTTCTCGTTTCCATTCACTTCAACAGTGTTGTCCACCACCAGGTTCATAAACTGATCAAATCCACGAAGGGTTCCGACTACCATGCGGTTGGCATTAAGCTTAACTGAAATACATCAAAATCAACCCAAAGAAAACAGGCATCATGATTTTCTGAATCATTGAAGTTAGAAGACCTAATAGTAATCATCATGGTGGCATTTTGCATTCTACTTTAAGAATTGGTGTATCATCTAAGAAAGAAGTTGAGTTTTGAATTCCTAGAATTCATCATGGGGACATTTTGCATTCTAGATAAAGCCCATGAGTTTCTGTCCATAAACGCAATTAATATGATACATGGAGAGTACTATCAGTACTGTATTTCAAATTGCAAAACATACATAAGAAGCTCAATCAGTATAAAAACAAATAGTAGCAACCAGCTTCCATTCTAAATGTTGGCTGCGTGTAAGAGATCCCCCGGTACACTGATTACTTTCCTATAACGGATGATTGAATATCTAAGTAAAGTACAATTCACTATTAAGTTAAAATTTGATGTACAACATTTTAAATTGTACGTGTTACTGCTTAACCTTTTTATGAAACTAAAAATGACTGCATAGGGGAGCATAAAATTTTCTAACTTACAACATAAAGTAAGAAAACATCACCATTCGAAATAAACTTAAAGTGGCAGCAGTTCATTCCACAAGACATTGGCATTCTGTAAAATGTGTATTGCAAGTACTTTATTTTTATAGGCCTATATCAACTACTCCTCACCTTTTCTGCCTCTTAAGATATAATCAAACTGGGCCATCAGTCTCAAACATGTTTTTTTAACCAAAATGTGACTCATCTAAAATCAGAATTGCATAATTCCAGTAACTATAAAAAATAGATTTTTCAATATTAATGAATAGCAACTTCTTCGAAATTATTCATGAACACAATCCTACAGTTTCACTAATTAATATGAAGCAAACAACCAGTACAGAACCTCGAGATGAACAGATTGAAATATTTTTTTGGAAAAACATTATAAATCTCAGCTCGGAATAAATAAATAAAAAACAACGAATATATGAGCCCTTACTCTGTAGCTTCTTGTCCATGTACCTGTATTCGGAAGAAAAGATGAACAATTAGCGCAAAATACAAACGAAATATATTCTGAAGGAAAAGGAAAGAAAAAACGCGCAGAACACTAAGAATCGTAGAAGATGCCTACTTTTTGAGATCCGGAGGCTGCCCTGATCTGCTCATGTTGAAATCCTAAGCGAGATTGGAATTGGAGTTCGTTCTGGGTTTATCGCGCTTCAAATTCCAAAACCCTAGAAAGAAAACAGTCCCACTTGTGGCGAATTTTGGAGCTTAAAACTTTTCTGTGTATTAATTAATGGACTATGATTTTGGGCCTTGGGCTTTTCCGTGTTGGACTAGATTTGGACCTTTGGTTGGGCTTATGATTGAATTGATTTATGGATATCGAGTGAGTAAAAATTAAAACGTCGATGAAAAGTCTAGATAATTTTGACAGGAGATCATCAACTATTTAGACAGAAAAATAAATAAGAATCTATAACTATATAATACAACTACAATTGTCAACTTTTGATTTTTCGCCCTTTTTCCTCCACCGTTAGATCTTCACTAATCGATCTCAACCGTACATTTGTTACATTACTTATTCATAGTAGTTTAGACTAATAAGTTAATAAAATTAAAATTAATATCATCTTAATTACTAGCTTATTTCGAGGCAAATGTTTAGTTCTCCCATCTATTTAAAGAGAAGTTTTACACTCCATTTTTTCAAATCTTATTAGTAGTTTTTTTCATTTTAGTTTTTGTGTATTAAGAATTAGATTGTTTTCCTCTTTCTTTTAGAACAATTCTTAGTGAATTAGATGTAGTGTTAGGAATTTTATCAGTTTTATATGATACTAATGAGATTTTAACCGAGCGTGTATGTATTTCAAGCCAATTATTTATGAGACACTAATCACATTGTGTTTCAGAAATCTCCTCGACGAAAGGAAGAATCTACAATTCATGAAAGATAAGGACATCGGATAAATCTTTTGGTGATTATTTTTGTAATGTTTTGAATTTCTTAATTTTTTGGTTGTATAGGTATCAAGTTTTGCAAGTGATCATTCGTTAACTTTTGCTTTGTAACTTAAATAAATAGTGGTTATAGTTGATGATTCAATATCCTTTCAATTCAAGAATGATAAAAAAAAAAACGTATTTAGGTAAGATTATTGTATTTTGGGAAAAAAATATCTTTGTTTCTTATTTATTATCATTGTTTCTTATTTTTTATATATGTGTGACAAACACATTAAATTAAATGAGTATACTCTATTTTTTTTATTATTATAATTTTTTAACTAATTTCTTTTTTATTAAGTTTTCAGCCAATATATAAATTAATATCAAGTTTTATTGTCTTTACTATTATTGTTGTTTTTATATTCATTGATTATTTTTAAAATTATTAACATAATATACTTCTAAAATTTATAATCTATAATTCTATAATCTATATAATACACTTACGGATTTTCATTTTTAGTTTTCCCGCCCTTTTTTTTTGCACCATTAATCTTCTTTATAGATTAATCTAAGTAGTTCATTGCATTGTAGGATGGTGAAGCCATATATTAAATGTTATTTTAATCTTGACACTCAATTTATATGTAATTAATAATGTATGTTCATTTATGCCCAATAATTATGTAGATTTTTTCTCTTAAGCATCAATCATTCCTAAATTTCAGTCGTCTCAATTATTACTTTGCTCAGTACATACACTCTATATGGAGATGGAGATTTGAGGTGAATTTTTAATTCATTTTATTTTACGAACATGCTTATGTTGTTTTTTTTTATGTGTATTCATTTGTTCAAATTTCGTGATTTATATTTTTTATATGTGCTAATATATTTTTATATTTTAGGTGTTGGTTTAATTTGGTTAACGATTTTGTGGTGCTGAACGCTTGAATTCCCAGTTAAACGTTCCTACTAATTTCTTTAGTATATATACTCATCTGAAATTGTCGTATAGTTATCATATAAATTTAAGATTATCTGCATTTTTTTCTATACAATTAGATTTTATGTGTATTTTAATATTTTCTTTTATTTTTTATATTGATATTTTATGTAATTTAGGCTTCAATCTTTGGTAAACGATACTCACTCAAATGTTTGATAGTCTTTTCAATTGGTTATGAGCAGTTTTTGAATCTCAATTTCTATTTTTGTAGCTTCATGCAGCGGAAATCAGTTTCTTCATTGTTCCAATCTTTTCAATTATATTTTATTTTATTCATAATATATTAGTTAATATATACTTCATAATTGATTCTTTTTTAATTTTTCGATTCACAGATTATTCTCATACTCAATTGTAATTCTTATGTACATAAGTTGACTGACAACAATATAGATTGTTGGAAATATTTCATTATATGAGAATTATGTAATTAGCGGACTGGAACTTCAGATTGGAATTATAATTATTATTCAAAAAATGAATTATACAATGAAATCATGTAATTAATGTGGATTGAAATAATGTATTAGTAAATTTTTAAAATCATCTCCATCTTTGGATATATTATTTTAAAGAATAAAAATATGTTATTGTCAATCTGTAAACAACTTTACCACATAAAATAAATCAAATAATTAATTAACCATTAAGTTATTTGAAATGGTGACGGTGAGTAAATTACTCATCCAACCAAAATGTTGAAACAAATGCAATAAATGAGAAACATAAATGCATTACAAAATTAAGAAAATTTTCAATCGATCTTTTTTACTAAATCCTTAATTTTAGCCATTTGATTGTTAGTTTACAAATAATCATGATTTTTCACTAAATATAATTACTTATTACATAATTATTTGTTTGCATGTGGAATAATTATTGTAATAATCGTTTAATGCTCCTTGATTTGTGTATGTTTACCAAATTTGATTTTTTTTTTGTCAAATTTGATTTTTTTTTTTTGTCTATATAGGAACATGAAGAATACTCCTAACTTTTTAATACTATATGTTCACATGTTTTCTGATAATATATATATATATATATATATATAAATGTTATGTATCTGAATTGTTGAACTCAATTTTCCAGATAAATATTATTTATTAATATTTTATTTTAAAATAAAACACAACATGAATTGTTTGATATTTAATTCACCTGCAACTTTTCTTATTGGATTTTTTTGCCTTTTTAATGACCATTGATCAAATATTGCTTTTTAATCTTGATTGTTCGCCTTTTTCTTATGTTAGATATGGTATCTTTGAATTTTTCATTTAATACTCTCTACAAATTTCTGACCGTCAATGTTCATACAAGAAATCTAGACCGTCGAAGTAATTGCTTGATTATGAGATCCATCTTTTTTTCTTCTCCTATGATGAAATCGATTGTTTACGTTTATTATTGTTTGTCTCATGATTCGACAAACATACATTTTTTTTTAAAATTGTAATTTATATTTTATATTTGGATTGTCAATGATAAAAAAAAAAAATTCCATCTGAACTTAATGGCTTGGATACGGGCACGATATTTTGCCACAAAATTATTATTCTATTTGCTTCGCAATACATGTATCTTTAAAGTCCAAAATACATTCGTAATTATTTATGTATTTAATTTCTCCCCATCTATTCATAGTCACAAACTCTCCTACGAAACTTCTTCGTAGTATGAAATTAATACCGTAAGTGTATCAGTTAAGTGTAATGACATCAGTTGATGAGTGTTATGATATTAATTTAAAGTGTCATAATATGTATTTAATACTATGAACAAGTTTCATCGGAGACTTATTCCTTCATAATTTATTCTCATTAAGAATATTCTTTTTATTCTTATCTCATAATTCAAATTCTTCAATTATTTCTCATATCTTTCATATACCATAAATTACTCTTTCCTTACTTGACGGTGGGTGTAAGTATCCAAATTAATATTCTTTAATGATGTTAGATAAATAGAATCTAAAAAGTTGTACTCAGAATGAAGACAATGTTGCTTCAAGAACATCATTTTTCAGCAGACACATTTCACTCAATGTTATCAACACATTTTATTATGTGTGCATGTTTATGAACATCAGTCTCTGTTTTATTGCATCTCTATTGATATATCTAATTCTCATATTTTGGTTAACATTTAACTTCTTCATGAAAGATTGTGCTAAATTGTTCATAGAATCAAAATGTTAAATTCATTACCGATTCTTGAATTTCTTTAGAAGATTCGGAGTTGTTCTAATTTCTTAGAAACTCCTTTTACTAATAGTTTTTTCAAAGTTCACTTTGTGAGTTATTTCTAAAACTCAAAAATTAAACATAGGTAAGAATTGAAAAGTTGTATAAAAATTGGGAAGATAACCATGATATTTGATTACAAGTCTTGGAGGCGCTCTCTCTCTCTCTCTCTCTCTTGCACACATAAAACCCATTTATTTATTTATTGTCTGAGCTTTCCTTGGAGCCATGTTTTTTTGTTCTTTAGATTTATTATGAGGTTTCTTTATCAGCCCAATTTAGTTGTACATCCTTTTTTTTATCATTGGTCTTTTGATTCTTTGTAGTTTAAAGCCTTGATTGTCAACCCAATTAAATAAAAACATATGAAAATTATTCCTCATCTATCTCTTTCTCTCTTAAATTATTTATCAAATAATAAAATTTATGTGTTATTATAAATGTTATTACTAATACATAATAGAGCAAATTAAACGTGGTCGTCTTTTTGCATTTTGGGATAAGATTTGGCATTTCGATTGCTCGGTATTTGGTTGATGTAGCTTATGTCTGCAAATCATAGCTTATGTCTGCAAATCATAGGTTAGTTTAAAAGTATAATGCAGCTTTGATTTTCATATCTCCTACTGTATGTTTGTGTTCGTTTGATCCTACATTTATTTATCTATAATGTACTAATTGAGATATTGTTTCTAATATTGATACATATTGTTAGTTTTGGTGTATTTTAAAGATAAATTTTAAAATGTACTAACTGAGGGACCTTTGATTTGATTTGTTGTATCATTTTCAATAGTTTTGTTGATGGTTGTTTTTATGTATTTCTTCCAAATTTTTTAACAGAAATATATTTTAAATAATTTTGGATATTAATATTTTTTGTGTACCTTTTTTTCGATACCATCAAATTATTATATCCATTAATTACAATCGGAGATGTATGATGCGGAACCTTGTCAATTTATGGGCTTGCAAGATCAAGGTGAGTTTTGACAATCAAAATGATGTCCGTGTGTGGAGTGGAAATGTGTTGATGTTAGGACCTTGAATACTTTATTGCTTACTGCAAAACCTATTGTTTACTTTGTGTGTTACCAGTACCCCAAATAGGGAAAATTACTCATAAGTGTCATTTCTCAACAAGTATTACTTCAGGGTGCATTCACTATTACTCAGGGTGCATTCACTCATTGCTCTTACTCTAAGGTGCTTAATATACCAATTTTTCCCTCATACACACCAACTAATTACACCCCATCGGACTAGCCACGAACACCCAACAAATTAAAATGTCATTTTCTTTCTCTCTCTCTTCCATTGCATCATTCCCCCACCCACACCAAAATCAAAATTCTCTCCCACTTTCCTCAAACATCGGGCTCTCTATTATCCTCCCAAACCAAAATCCCATCTGCCCTCTCCCAAGCCCCTCATCTCACACACACACGCATACACAACACACAAGTCCTCCCCCTCCCTCGCACTAAGCCGCCACCCGTTGCTGCTCCCCCCCAGCCTGAGCCACCCAACCCAAAGGCACCCCAAGGAAAACCCCACTCGAGCCCGCTGTTGCCCCCACGCTCCCATGCGATGCCTCAATTTCTCCGGATTGACGATTATGACAGTGAATTTGGGTGGATCGTACAGATCCGCCATCGGCTGCACATAATCGCCACCACCTGGCGAACGAAAGGGGATCTGTTCAGGTAGGGTTTTTTTTTCTAGGGGGGCTGGATGGTGTATCTGTTGAATATTGGTGGTATAATATTTCTGTAAACCAGATTTTTTGGGCTTTTGAATGTTGATGTGATATAATAGTTTGATCTGGTTGTTTAATTTCTAGGGAAGGGGGTGTTTGTTCGTTCGGTGTATTGGTTTTTGGACGACGGCTAATCGGTGGTCGGGTTAGGGGTTCACTTTTGGCACTTAGGTGGTGATCGGTGGTCATGGGGGTGGACCTAGGCGGAGGAGAAGGTGAAAACAAATATGTGGGCCGCGGATCTGCGAAGGTGGTGGTGCGGCTGATATTGCTGCAATTTTGGGGGTTTGTTAAATATTGTTGCAACTTTTGTAGATTCATAATTTTAGACCTGTTTATATTTTTTGGTGTTTTGCAATTTTTGGGGTTTGTTGAATATTGCTTCAATTTTGGGGGGTTTCGGCTATGTTGCATATATTTTGTTGAACGGGAGATTATTATTGTTATTAAGCAAAAGATGTTTTCAGTTATGTTGAATATATTTTGTTGAATGAGAGAATATTATTGTTATTGAGCAAAAGAGAAAGAAAGAGATTTCTATATCGTGTGCATTTTTTTGCGGGTATGCAAGTGTAATTTTTTTTACGAGAGTGCAGAATTTTTTACGAGTGTGCAGATTTATTTTGTGGGTGTGCAGATTTTTTTTACGGGTGTGCAGAATTTATATAAAAAAAAAAGATAGATGATTAAAAAAATTTGGGGTGTGCAAAATGTTTTGCGGGTGTGTAGAATTTGGTTAAGAATATACAATTTAATATATATATACGATGGTGTAATTTCTTGGGCTAATATTTTATTACTGAAAAAAATTAATTAAATAAAAGAAGAGATGATTAAAAAAAAAAATTGGATGTGCAGAATTTTTTAAGTGTGTGCAGAATAGTTTCGAATATGTAATTTTTTTTTTGCATAATTTTTGTTGCTAAAAAAGTTAATTAAATAAAAGGACATATATTTAAATGGGATAAAAAAATTAATTAAATAAAAGGACATACAATAAAAATTCAAAATTTACAATTTTAAAATACAAAATTACTAAAAATGTGGGGTGCAGAAAAATATCAAATTTAAAAAACTGCACACGACTATCAATATAACACATTATTATATACATAAGAGTATTTAAGACTTTTTGGCCCATATTTGGTATCTTAGAGTAAGTCTAAAAAGGTGTAGCACCTTAGAGTAAAACCACTTGAAAATGGTACCTAAGAGTAACTACCTCTATAAAATATTGCAAATGGCGAAAACTGCAGTGATATTTTTTACCATAATATTTATCCATGTCATGAATTGGATAAATTTAGCTATTTTAGGTCAAGTGTGGTATGATTTACTGTCGTTATAGCATATAAAATTTTCAACTGGTACTTAGTTTTTTAGGAACTATCAATCAAATAGAGAAATGTGTGCACGTGATTTTATTTTATCCCCTGAGTAATGGGTAAGTTAAGTCATTAAGAATTTTATTGTTATTCTTTATTTTGTCATTTTAAAACCTAATAATAATATAATGGATAAATCTCATAAAATTTCATTTCATGTTTCATTAAGGTATAACATAAAGATAATATCTATATAAGCTACTTATAAGAGTTTTTTTTTAATAAAAATAACAACTTTTATTTATGCTTTTTTAATGATTTATTATCAATATATCTACATCACGGTGATTTTAAATTCAATTCATATTATACTTATATTGAGAGACAAAATTCTAGACTTTTAGAAATCTCTTCAATTAGTTCTGATGTGTTCAATTTTTATCTAGATGGTGTTTTGATTCATAGTTTGAAATTCACGAGCTACTTATGTGAACCGTGAGTTCTTATTTATTTTATATATTTAATTTTAAAGCTGCATCTGTTTACTTATTTTATTTATATGTTTATTACTTTGGTTGTATTTTAGTTGAGTTTACAAGTTATTCAACTTTACACAAAATAGCAAATGTATCTCATTCATTGATTGATCAATGATATAAAATAACGCGTGTGTACTAAAATAAAATTAACTAGCTATTCCAACTTGTGTCCTGACAATTAAATATATGCAAGTCTTCACTAGCTAATAATTTAATGTTTAATTGTTGTTTAATAGTTTGAATATCTTTAATCCATGGAATTTCGTGTTCATAGTTTCACTAATAGGAGATAGGAGTCATTTTATTCTTCCTACCAAATATTCACAGTCACATGTTACTCCTTAAACTATATCATTGCTTCGAAATGAGATTCTTATAGTGATTTTCCTTATCAAATTTTTGAGCATATATAATATTATACTTTGTGTAATGTGCTTGAATTTTTTCCTTTTTTTGCACAAAACATACATTCCACATAGTTATCTTTGAATATCTCAACTGAATGGATTTGATTATTGGAATAACTTTGTGAAACTTTCCCTCAACTAATATTTGTAAGAAAAATAAATATTATGTTTATATTATTTCTGCATTTAATAATACTCCCTCCGTCCCATAAATATATGTACACCTACTTTATTGTCGAGTTTTTGTGAGCGAGTTATTTATTAGTATTTCAAATGATAAAGTAATTTTTAAAGAGGGGTATTATAGATCTACCTCTCATCTATTGCATGCATTTTTAAAAAATATTTTATCATTTCAAATACTAATAAAAAACTCGCTCGCAAAAACACGCAAAAACAGTAAACGTGCATATATCTTTGGGATGGAGGGAGTATCAATTAAATGTGAACTTCCTAAACCATTGGATAGAGTTGAATATTCAATTGATACCTCTATGGTGCACACCTTTCACTTTTGTGTAGAATCCCTTGCTCTGGAGATCATTGAATTTTTAGTTCATGACAAGAAGAGTAAAGGTTCAGAAACATGTTAACTATTTGTGTATGTTTATTTTTATTTTATTTATTTTGGCCTTTAGAAAAATAATGTGATTTTGGTTACATGCAAATATATATCTGAATTTTGATGGCATACATTTGTGTGATGTACAAAGGTTGCCAGAGTTTCAAGATTAATCTATGTATATAATACATATGTATATTTCATATGTTTAATTGTATCATTATATGCACAACATTATATATCCATGTATATAATATATACAACATTGTCGACTTGTGAAGTTACAATTAGAAAAAGATAAACAAGTATTCTTACAATTTTGAGAATATATGATTCACAGTTAAATCTGAAATAGGCTTCGAGCTACACGAGTGTTGAATTGAAATTTAACAAGATGACAAAAGAAAATAAAGAGTTATGTGAGTCACCTTCCGGATTTCACCAAAAATTACTTTGATTTTGTTATCAGAAATTTTATAGCATTTGATAATTCATAATGTTATGGTATTAGCAGCTTACAAATTGTTAAATTCAAGAATTGAAACTTTTCATATTGCATTATTATGATAATTCTTTGGAAAGGTTTGAAGTACCTTGGCCATAAAAAGTTACTTTTCTACATTGAATGTGTATATGTTCCAGATTTTATCAAGATGATTGACTTCGGGTTTCCATTATTTTGCATATTGTCCAAGGTTATAAGATACTTTTTTCTTGCATAAAAGGTTGGTCTCTCTCTCTCTCTCTCTAGTTACTTAAATGTGCTATAATATTTGCTTTCAATTTTCTTGAAATTGCTGAATTCAAAATCATTGTTAAAGTTTAAGAAGTTTTTTTTTTTTTGGGTCGTGGGTACAAGAAGGAAACCAGATTCATATCTTAAGGGAAACATATTTTTTTTGGCCTATAATTAGGGGGTGGCAATTTAAGGACAATAAATTTCAATCTGACAAAAGTAGCACATTAAATATTAGTTCGATAAAAGTAGGTGTGTACATCCAATAAGATTTAGTTTCAGCAAAACTAAGCCAGTCAGTGTGGAATAATAGTATGTATGCAAAAAAAATAAAAATTAATGTCCTAATTTAGCTGAGAAAAAGTTAAATGTTTTATTTTGACAAACTGAAACTTACTGTTTTTAAATTGCAGCCTCCCCTAAGTTACATGAATTTAAAAAATATTTTTCTCATCTAAATTGACATCTGTCATTGTCAAGTTGATCGAACAAGAAAAAGTACAGTAGTAACACTTATTTAATTATTTAAGATTTAAATTTTAAATGTGTTATTTTTTGTTTGTGAAATAATCTCTCCTAATTTTTATCTTTATGTTTTTTTAAATTTAACAACTACTATCAATTTACATAATATAGTGAATAATTATTTCATGATTGTACTGTTGGGGAACGTAACCTCAACATGTACAAGCGAATATTTTTTCCCAATTACATTATTAATGAATGTATGTATGTATACATTTACCCTTTGCTTATGAGTTATAACATGTTTGTCATTTTTAAATTATGTATAAAATTAATTAGCATTATAATAGAATGGTTTCACGATTGCCTTGATACACAAATGTTACATTTTAAAATTTCACTATTTGAAGTTAATGCATGTTGTGGGTTGTAGGCATATAAACTTTTATAAAATGTTAAAAACTGTAATTTTCAGTGGAGTAGTTTGAGACAGCATTGAACTTTGTCCAGTCCAAAGAGTACTTCCACTGAGATAAATGAAGATTTTAGCTGATATTGTGTTTTATGGCCCCTGTCGTGCTTAAGAGGTGGATTGAGCTAGAAAATTTTATCTTGCTTGGAGGCGGGCCTTGACGGGCGGTCCTCCTCCAAAATAATTTTTTTGTGCATTTTTATTATACATTTTAACAATTATAATTTTGTGGTTTTTTTTTTTTTGGATATTTTTTGAGCCTTATGTTTATGGATAAAAATTTAATTTGTTGACGACTATGTTTATAAATTATTAGGATTGACCAATAGAAAACTTCAATTTGTACAAAGTTATATTTGTTTACATATATTTTGGTAAAAGTGGAATATTTTTTGTGTATGGATATTCTAGAATCTCAAATACATTTATATGGAAGACATTGTCTTCAGGTTTAAGGTCTAATAGCAAGATTGTTATTAATGTAGCATCCAGTGGTATAGCTTCACTTCTTCGTCCGGAGAGACGTACTGCTCTTGCCATCCTAATAAATGTTAATGAAGATTCTACATGCAATATTAATCAAGGTAGTCATCTTGCCGAGCTTTTGATAAATACTGATCTCATTATATGAGATGAAGCACCATTGATAAATATATATTGTATTGAAGCTCTTGACATTACTTTGAAGGATATTATGCAACTGACTGGTCCATTATCTTCTGCATTGCTTTTTGGTGGTAAAAGATTGTTGTGTCTGGAGGTGATTTTCGATAGATTTTACCAATTATATCAAAAGGAATGAGACATGATATTGTTTATGCTACAATAAATTCATACCTTTTGTGGAATGTTTGTACGTTGTTGAAACTTACAAAGAACATACAGTTGCAAAATTTGAAATCGTCATAAAGTTTTCAAGAACTAATTTTTTTTTCCTGATTGGATAACATCCACTGGATATGGTAGTATAAGATCACAAACCAAATATAGTTCCGTTGTACAAATTTTGGATGCTATATTGTTGAGAGGGGGTGATTATCCTATCGGTACTATTGTCGATAATATCTATCCTGATTTAAAAAATATGATGGACGATCACAATTATTTGCAGAATAGAGAAATTTGTGCTCCAACCTTGGATGTTGCTAGGTCCATGAACAATCACATGGTTCGATTTAATGAAAAGGAATCACGTGCATATTTGAAGTCCTTGCCTTGCTGACTCAAATGTTAATCTTTCTATCCTGAATTCTTGAATAGTCTAAACTGTTCAGGTGTTCCCAACCATGAATTGAATCTCAAAGTTGGAACACCGGTAATGTTATTGAAAAATATCGATCACTCAAGGGGTTTATGCAATGGGAGCAAGGTTTGGCTTTATGTTTTTAATGGTTGAATTTGTATATATTCTTAAAATTTGTATTGTAATTTTTTTAATTAAATATTTAGGTTGATGATTACAAACATGAGTTCCATATATCCTTGAAGCTAAGGTTTTAAATAGGAAGTAATGCTGAACAATTGGCTTGGATACCCAGACTTACATTAACTTCTTCTGATCCCAAATTGTCGTTCAAATTTCAATCGAGTTAATTTTTTATGATAGTTTCATATGCTATACCTATAAACAAAAGTCAAGGGCAATCTTTTACTCATGTAGGATTTTTTTTTTGCATAAGCCTATTTTTAGCCATGGACAATTGTATGTAGCTGTTTCTCGGACAACAAACTGACATGGCTTAAAGATCCTACTGAGCCATGATGACAATGGTGATCGCAGTATCAAGATAAATGTGATTTTTAATGAAAGTTTTATGTAATATATAATTTTGTTTTAAAAATATTCATATCAATTTTCATCATATTCACAATGTTTTATTTTTGTTAAAGTAATTTCATATAATTATTTTTATAATTTTATATAAATAAATTATTATAGTTTCTATAATACTATATATGATGATATTTTGTTTTAAAAAAATATTCTCAACATGAAATATTAGATACTATTTTATATACATATATATATATATATATTTTATATTTGTCACTTTATATATTATAATAAGATACTTACGAAAGTTATATGTTGTAAATTTCATAAATTTATTTAGAAAAGAATACGTCAACTTATATTATTTTTAAATAAAAACATATTTTTGTCATAAAACGAAGGCTAATTATTACACAAATATATGTATTTTGATATAGATATATAACAATATTAAAATTATAAACCTTATACAAAATAGATAAAGTCATGAATGAAAATTCTTCAATGTAAACGATTTTCTTTTAACAAATCAATATTGTTATGAACAAAATTAAATGTTATTTAAAAAATAAAATTATATTAGTTTAAAACTTATATTATTATAAACATGAAATTAAATAAAATAAAAATTATCAATATTTAATCAATATTTAATTAATATTTTATATTAATACAAAATAATATTTTAATAATTAAAATGTTAGATAATAATAATGACCGTGCGTTAGCACGGGTGCAATATTAGTAATAGATAGTAGATAGGCAGTAAAAATACATTTAATTTAGATCAATCTTATGGTTAATCCAACAAAATTTTTCTTCTGAAAATTTATTAGGAGATTCAGGAAAATATTCGAACAAGCATTATACATACTTCATCTTCTCGTGTCACTTTTAAAATTTTGTACAAAATTAAATAATGTAAAAAGTTTGACAAATTTATCCTGAAAAAGAAAGAGAGGTGAGAGAAAGAGGGTGTGTGGGAAAAATATATTTTTATATAAAAAAAATAGGGGTAAATTAAAGATAATTGTGAAAACATAGCAAAATGATAATCGTTTAGAACAAAATTTAAGTTTAAAAGCGAAAATAATATGGAACTGAAAAAGTATACTAATTTATAAATTTAATAAAATGTAAAAAAAAATAGAATTATGAATTAGAACAAAGTATTTCAAGTTTACAAACCACAAAATGTGGAGATTTAACTTAGCATGAGGGCGTGTACCAAAAAAAAAAAATTAGCATGAGGGGCGAGTCAGACTCTCTTTAATTATACACATATCTTTTTTATTTATTTTTCTATAATTAGTAAGCACCCCCTAAATTTTCGAATAAAGATATTCGAATATCCAGTTATTTTTCCCGATTACAAATAAAACTCAAATATAATACTATTAAAAAAATTTAAAAATAAAACATACAAATAAGAGAACCCCCATTTTTAACCCCTTTTCATTTAAAAAATTATCTTTTATCAAAGTTTTTTATTTCATTCTTTTTTAGCCAAGAGAATAATTTTTTGGGCAATTATACCCTTAATGAAGTCAACAATTTTTTTAAAAAAAAAAGAGTGGTACGGAAATGCCTGGGTCTTTCTAACCCTGGAGGAAGTTAATCAGAAGAGGTTCTTGGGGTACGGGGTTAATATATTGTAGTACGAAATTAATAATTGTGGTACAAATGTAAAATTGATGGTACGAATTGAATTAAATTATGATACAAATTGAAATGATGGTGGTACAGTGTTAAAATAAATGTGGTACGGGGTTAAAATAAGTGTGGTACGAGACTGATAGTGTTACGGAGTTAATAGAATGGTGGTACGAACTGAAACAATATTTACGGATTGAAGTAATAGTGGTACGAAGTTAATTGAAGGGTGATGCAATTTGAAATAATATTGAATGCAGGGATGTATATATGGTGATTTAACTTAAATAATGAAAGCATAAAAAGGGGGTAAAGTTGAAAAAAAAAATATTCTCTTGGCTAAAAAATAATTAATTATAAATTTTGTGACAAAAAAAACTTTTATTTTTATGTTAGGCTATTTATAAACTCATCCCCTAAAAATATGATAATATTCAATATAATTTGATTCTTTTACAACTTTAACAATTCTATTTCCCCCATTTTTTTTACAGTAAAATAATTGGACCGGCTCCACATCTTGTTGTCTGGACGTAAAAAAAAAGTTCAACAAAAACTTGTACAAATTTTGTTTTTACTTCATGGAATTTGATCATATTCATAATACGGATCAAGTTTAATAGTTTAAAAAAGAGGCACACTTGTATAAGATAGTCTTACGGTGAGACGGGGTATAAATTGGGCATTGACGTTTTAACACTTTGGGAGGAAAGAATGTGACTTGTGTTAAGTTGTACCCCGTCTCATACATGAGACCGTCTTATATGAGTTTTTGTCTTAAAAAAATGTGTTAAAAATGAGTAAAATTGATCAAATAATTTAAATTCATAACATAGACCTGATTAATTGGAGAACAATTAAAAAAATTGTAAACAAGTCAACAGGCCGGTTCGATCCAATTCCAAAACCACTACTTTCTTGTAGATTAATTTTTGTGGGTCCTAATTAGCTGAAAATATTGAACAGGTTTTGACAGCTTTTGATAGTTGGAAGTTTTCACAGTCAAATTTCATCCGTACATGCTAATTTGTACATTGTCCAACTATCAATTAAAAAAAAAATTTAGATGGTTGGATAGATTCCTTTTTGTTCTCATTTTAGGTTAGCAATAATAAATGCATGGTTTTTATAGGTTTCACTAACAAATTCTTGATAACTGCGTCAAATTAGAAACTTATATATGTGTAAAGAGAATTAATTTCCACCGTGAATAGATGGAGAGACCGGTTCCATTATATATAATATGAGAGTACAACAAACTTTGAGATTTACACGGCTAGTTACAAATATATGTGCACAACAACCTACACAATTATCTACAATAAATCAAACTTATATGCTCTTATCTCTATCCGGAATATTTCTAGTGTTCTCTAAAATATTCCGTATTACCCCCCCTCAAGCGGAGTGTGGGATTTTCATCAACACGCAGCTTGGAACGCAAGAACTCGAACAAGGGTCGAGCAAGGCTTTTTGTGAATATGTCCGCGACCTGAAGATTGGAAGGCACGAAGCGAGTATCAAGCTTTTGACTGGTGACAAGCTCTCGTATGAAATGACAATCTATGTCGATATGCTTGGCACGTTTATGAGCAACGGGATTTTGGCTTAGAAAAAGTGCGCTTTTGTTGTCACATAGAAGCAAGGGTCGTGTCGGGGGTAGTGCACGAAGCTCACGAAGCAGGTGAGTAAGCCAGATCATTTCTTGAGCCGTGTTGGCTAGTGCACGATATTCGGACTCACAGCTCGAACGAGCTACAGTTGGTTGTTTCTTGGCACTCCAGGAAACTAGGTTGCCTCCCAAGAAGATGGAGTAGCCGTAAGTAGAGCGTCGTGTTTCCACACAACGGGCCCAATCCGCATCAGAATATCCAAGTATGGAGTAATCCGGTGAAGGAGAAAACGTGAGACCAAAATGGACATTTTCATTTGGAGGGCGAGGGACTAAATCCCAGGTGCCATTTGAATGAAGTGCATACATCTCTTCTCTCATCGCAGTAAGCCAGTGAGGCAATTTGAGTGCTGACTTGAATCCCTTCGGTTCCTGAGAGGCAGAAAGAGAGGTTAGTAAGGCAGTAAATGCAATATCGACAAAATACCTCGGTTTTACAATTCCTGATTTGGAATGGGTCTGCATGGGGTGTATATTGTCTGTGTCGACAATTGGGACAGGGACTGGAGGAGGATCCACATGAGGTTGTGGTGCGTGAGGTTCGGGAACTACGGGCTGCATGAGGGCATTTTGTTGCATGGGAATTTTTGGCTGCATGGGGACGTGTAGGTCGTGAGGTTGTGAGATTTCGGGCTGCATGGGGACATTTGGCTCAATAGGTTGTGGAGTGGGGTTACGTGCGCCAGCACGTGAGGACAAAGAGCACATGGTTTAGTTATTGTGTTGTTTTTGTTTGGTGGCAGGCTACGTGAGAGTTTAGAAGCTTTTGAATTTGATGCGCTGGAGTTCACAAGAGAAGGTTGTGACTTTGCCTGTGGTTCAAAAAATTCAGAAAAAATTAATGTGTTAGTATTGGAACTTTCAAGATTATTTCCAGCAAACGGGAAAATGGACTCATCAAATTGGGCGTGACGAGTTACATAGAAGCGAGAAGCGATATGATCGTAACATCGAAAACCCTTATGCAAACTACTATATCCTAAGAAAATGCAAGGTTGACTACGAGGAGCCAATTTGTGAGGTGTATAATCGCGTAAATACGGATAGACACGACAACCAAAAACTTTAAAATTAGCATAATTAGGGATGGAGCCAAATAGAATTTTGAACGGGGATTTATTTTCTAGTAGATGGGATGGCAAGCGATTAATTATGTAAACAGCGGTAGCAAAGGCATCATACCAAAAAATCGTAGGAGCACGAGCATGAAAGAGCAAAGATAGACCAGTTTCAGTTATATGCCTATGTTTACGTTCAACACGACCATTTTGTTGAGGGGTGTATGGACAAGAATATCGATGCAGGATTCCATGCAAGGCAAAAAACTCACGAACTTGATTATTAGTAAATTCAGTTCCACCATCACTTTGAAAAATCTTAATATTAGTGTTAAACTGATTACAAACGAGAGCATGAAAACGCTTAAGAACATCAAAAAATTCGGATTTGGCATGCATAGGATATAACCAAGAGAACTGGGAAAAATCATCAACAAACACAACATAATATCGATAACCATCTGATGAGACAGTGGGAGCAGGTCCCCATAAATCACAATGAATTAAACTCAACACACTGGAGGCACGTTTTTCATTTAGAGGAAAAGGCAAACGTCTACTTTTAGCTAATTGACAAGAAGAGCAAACTGTAGGTTTTGGCAAAACAGATGTGACAGCCAAGTGACCCAAATTATTCAAAAGTTTAATAACTGAAATAGAAACATGTCCTAAACGAGAGTGCCATAATTCAAACGAAGACTTTAAAAAAGTAGAAGATAAAGCAGCAACCAAAGCCGGAGTTCCATGTTCCAAAACATATAGACCGTCTTTACACCTGCCCCTTGCCAGAACCTCCTTGGTCTCCCTTGTCTGAACCACAAAAAACTTATTAGAAAATAAAACATCAACAGGTAAATCCGTCGTCAGTTTACTAATGAAGAGGAGATTTTTTGTAATATGCGGGACAACAAGAACATCAAGTAGAGGCAAATTATCATTAACAATACGGGAACCTAAATGAGTAATAGGGAGAGCGTCACCGTTACCGACAATGACACGGCCTTTACCAGTGTGTAAGGTTCGAAGGTGTCAAGAGTGGAGATGGATGACGTCATGTGAGCGGAGGCTCCTGTATCAACACACCAATCGGACTGAATGGAGGGGTTTACAGTGCACTGGGCGTCAAATGCTTGAGCAAGGTTAGCAGCCTGTGGAGTACTTCGTTCATAACGGGATGGGCAATTGTTCGCATAGTGAGGGCCACGACAAATCTGACACTTCGGAGTATATGTTCGTTTTCCCAATTGGCCATTTCCCCATCCACCTGCATGAGAAGAACCTGGAAAGCCTCCATGGTTTCCACGACCATTTCCTCCATTGCCATGTGGTTGATACCCACGGCCACCATTGCCACCACCACGTCTGCCCTGACCCGACGAACCACAACCAGTAGCTAGCAACCCTTGGTCTGCGTAGAAAGCGGCTTGAGGCGGAGGATTGACGGGAGCATTCATGGCTTTATCGTTCAACTCATACGTTCAAGCTTGTTGGACGAGATCGTTGAAGGAGAGATGCGGCGTCAAGGTCATGCGAACGTCCGCAAAAGATCGAAACTCGGGGCCGAGACCCATGAGAAACTAATGGCCCTTATCAACGTCGGGGACCAGATGACCGATGGCGGCAAGTTGATTGCACAGTGATTTGAAGTTGCGACTGTAGTCGGCGACAATTGACGAACCCCGTTTGAGCAGCTGGAGTTCATCACGCAAATGGTGTGCGCGAGAGGGAGAGGAGTGACTGAACGCGGCCTCGAGTGCAAGCCAGACATCACGGGCGAGCTTGATTCCGACGACTTCGGACATGGATTCTTCGGTCAAAGATGAGAGGAGTAAACTCAATGCACGGTCATGGCGTTTGTGCCATGCCTGAAATTCTAGATTTGGGACGTCGGCGTTGTCCGCGTTCTAGACTGTTGATGGAGGTTCAACAGCAGATCCATCAATGAAGGAAGCAAGATTGTCGCAGCGCAACATTGGCTCGACTTGGCTCTTCCAGAGCAAGTAGTTGGTGGAGGTGAGCTTGATAGTCACCATGTGGATGAGAGTTGCGAGAGGAACATGAGCCTCGGCCATTTCAGAGATGAGAGATTGGGAGATCGGAAGTGTGAGAGGTGGGAGATGAGAAATTGCAGAGATATATATGGTGAGAGAGAGGAAAGAGATTGAGTGCAGAAGGGCAGCGAATTAATTTGCAGATTAATGGAAGGAAGAGGTTTTAGGATTTTTCTATGTTATCTGGTGATACCATGTAAAGAGAATTAATTTTCACCGTGAATAGATGGAGAGACCGGTTCCACTATATATAATATGAGAGTACAACAAACTTTGAGATTTACACAGATATTTACAAATATATGTGCACAACAACCTACACAATTATCTACAATAAATCAAACTGATATGCTCTTATCTCTATCCGGAATATTTATAGAGTTCTCTAGAATATTCCGTATTTATAGAGTTCTCTAGAATATTCCGTATTAATATGTGTATCATTAATTTTTTGTGGATTAAAATATATATTATTATTCTAGAACTGAGAGCTGAGGATAAAAATTTCAATGTGATAATTCAGAACTAGAAGTGCTGAGTTCATTTTCCACAACATTTATAAACTACACGTCTTTATTTTTTTCCCCTAAAAAATTGTTTGAATTTTCTGCCCCATTTCTGAGTTAAAGAGCTGACGATATATAAAACTGAGCCTCATTTGATCATCGAATTGATATCCACGCCGAATATTAGTATATCTTTTCAAGACTAGGTCAAAGTTTAATGGGAGGTTATCTTACATGGACTATATTTTCTTTTGTTTTTTAACATGGATTATTTTCAAGAGGTGTTCCAAAATTAATTAGTTTGAAGCACAACCTTTATTTGTAAGAAAACAAATGATAACGTTAAAATATAATACATACATAAACAATAACGTTAAATCGAGTATGCTGTGTTACTATTTAATATAATACTATAAGAACAAACACGTAATATACTAATATGTTAAAGCATATACAAGTCAGTGGTACGATCCGACACAATTATGAGCCCTTAGTTTTTTTTAACTCATAGAGCTTTTATTCTTATAAATTAAAAAAATATTACCAAGGTGCAATATTGCATATGATTTTTTAAAAACTAAAACATAATATTTATAAATGATAATCAAATGGGTTGTATAAAAAATTTGTCACATCCTAGCTAGAAAACGAGTGTGCATCATTGACTTGGGAATGTTTGGCTCAAAATCTCAACTCCTGAGTCCATTTGTCTTGTTGTAAATGGAACTTTGCCATGTCAACCATTCCAATTCCAACCAATAATTATTTAAACCCCATTTTTCTTCCCATTTGCAATTCACTTTTATTTAGTAATAAGAATTAAATTGCCGTCTTTGCTTACTTATTTGATTATTTCACAACCGAATATTCCCTATCAGCCTATTTTATATTCTACCTTCATGGGGGTCACAACTCCAAGCCAAAAGTAGGGACTAGGAAGCCTAACTTATTTTTTGTATGATACCATAAAATCATTTTGGTAATGAATAGTTTAATAATTTTCACTTTACTTCATGTTATCCACCATTTCCAGCCGACCACCAAACAAATTATCTTTATTCTTGGTGGGTGAATGATTCCTTCTTAATTGGGCGTAATTTAAGTGAAATTTAAGTAATTAATTAGGCTGATAAGGAAGTTAATCTTAAAAAAATATGGGTTTGGTTCAATTATAGAAGAGTGAGTTACTAATTAGTCTCTTTTCTACTCAAAGATACCCAACTAGAAAAAAGACAAGGAAAATGAATTCTTTTATCGCCTTATATGCTATAGTGCGGCCATGTTTCAATTTGAAATCGTACAATAGAATAATGGAATTGGTACGGTTATTCTTGAATGGTAAAAAAATATAAATAATAAAATATATTCTCATCCAAAGATTATTTAAATTTGAAAAAAATTTATATGAAACGATTTCATATATAAGACAAACTATAAACTAGTATAAGTAAACATATACTTCTAATTCTAAAGTGCAACGTTATTGTTCAAATTATATTCCGTCTTATTGTGAGACCTCACATAAGTGTCTCTTTAAATAAACATGATTTAAAATATTATAGATTCTTAAAAATCTAAAACTTTTTTTAACTATTCTTATTAATTTTATGTTCAACTAATAAATAAATTCTAATCGTCTCTAAAAATAAAATGTTTGGATTCTAATATGTAAATATTGTGGGCTTGTGGCTAAGTGCCGACTACGCCTTCCACACGTTATTCAAAATAACCTAACACTCCTTCTTAGAACCATTGATAAGTCAAAGCAAGTGAATGAAATTTATTGAAGCAAATATGTCATCCACCACAAACATCATTGATTTGAAATATTAACATAAATATAGTAAGTAATTAAGTCCAAGTCAAAGTTGAGCCCCCTAATTTCTAACATCAACATACCCCCTTTCCACTATAAAAGAAACCTCAACCTCCCTTTTCCCCAATGCAAGTCAACAAATTACACCCCCCCTCCCCCTAAATTCTCCCCCCAATATTACAAAAAATGCAAGGAAAAAGACTTGGTTCAATGAAAAAACTAGCAAAGAAAGTTAAGGTTGTGGGCAATGCCGACCGCAAGCAACCGTATTACGAGTGCTTGATCAAGGAGGAGGAGGAGGAGGCGCCACCACGATGCCCACCGGAACTTTTGTGGTGTATGTCGGAGAGGAGCGGCAAAGATTCGTGGTTCCGACGGGGTACTTGTCTCACCCTTTGTTCAAAATAGTATTAGAGAAGGCTTACAATGAATGTGGATTTGATCAAAGAAATGGGCTAGTGGTGCCATGTAGTGTCAATATATTCCAAGAAGTGGTAAGTGCGGTAGAATGTTGTAATGGGAAATTCGATTTTGGGGAGTTTGTACAAGAGTTTCTTTAGACAAGTTGATAGAGTTAATGTTTGAGATATTATTGATCATCCTGTAGAGAATGATTGTAACATACATGCATTTGCAATGTATGTTTAGATTGTAGAAATAGAAAGGACAAAATGAATCACATTCTCTCTCTTTCCCACTTTTTTGTAGATCTATTAATCATTTGTGCCACTTTTTCATATTCTAATTATACTTCATTTTCTGAATCTTTAACACGTGGACTCAAAATCATGATGATTCGTTGATTTTTTTTTAACATTCCACGTGTCATTCATCTGCATTATGAAAAATGTGGAACATATGTTATCATTCCAATTTTTTGTATCTTAAGAAAAGATTACAAGGATGTCCCAAATGATGTGAAAGATAAGAGCCTTATATAGAGGGAGTATATGTTTGTTTTGAAATAATTAACACATTTTGCAGTGAATTGATCTTCATCTTCATGGTCTTTTTAACTCTTCTTTTTGTTGCAGGCGACTTTTTCAATTTATTCATCACTACTTCTTATCATGTTTGTTTTGATTCTGACCGGGGCTAGGTCGTAATAGTAGAAATTTGAATTTTTCGGGTATTGAATTACAAATTTACAACAATACTTTCAAACCAAAATTTTTGTTACCTTAAAACATTCAATTGAGTCGCATATATAGAGTAAAATATGGTCGATATTAATATGTGGTACCAAAACCAACCCACTCCCAACCACCCCCAAATTTGGACAGGGTCGGTCGACATCTGTTATATTACATAAAAGAAAACCCTACATGCACATTGCTTAATATTTAAAGCCATAAAAATATAATGTACAAATAATATTATATATATATATACATTACATAAAAAAAATAGCTTGAACACTAGGACAATCACAATCGCAATGACAACTCACAACTTCAAAAAGAATTAAAATTTATCATTAAATGAACCAATTTTATATACACAACACCTAGTTAAGTTTTCCCTGTTTTCAAATTAAGGGGTACAAGT
Organism: Stenogyne calaminthoides; assembly: GCA_037126765.1. Lineage (NCBI taxonomy): Eukaryota > Viridiplantae > Streptophyta > Magnoliopsida > Lamiales > Lamiaceae > Stenogyne > Stenogyne calaminthoides. Next base: position 34,620,862 of record JBBCBC010000003.1, on the reverse strand, counting down.
ACAACTATATCATTTTCCGTAATTGAAAATCTGAATCCATCTACAATGTTCTATGCATAGGATGTTTGAGACGTACCACAAAAAGTGAAAGGAAATGGTAAGGGTACATATTAATCACACTTATTCATTTTCCTATCATGTTTGAAACAAATCGTGTAACAATTTTGTTGCTACTTAAATTAATCAACAATATGCATACATCATATAAACAAGTGTTAAACAAATTTACAATGACACTCAAATTCAAAAATCCATCAAGCCAATCCATCCAAGAGGAGTCTTTTCATTTCATGAATAAGCCCTTCCATCTGCAGCCTCGAATGCAAAGGGAATGGGAAGACACAAGCGCAATCCAATTTCCCGTCCCGTATCGTGTCGAATATTGCCACGGACGGGCCCACGCCGTGAACGGAGGTGCACCCGATGAAGTCTTCTAACCCAATTTCCTCGTTCGGATGATCCATGATCATAGGATCCTCGAAAACGGAGACTAGTGAAGTTCTTAGCAATGAAGATGGAGTCAAGCTCGGGTTTTCGATGGCTTTGCACATCAAGAAGTTGAGATCGGACATGTCCGTGAAATGCTTCTTCTTGTTCTTTGCATTCATGAAGAAAGAGTGGATTTTTTTTGCCAACTCCCATAGATTGCCCTGTCCATTGTAATCGTGGTTGTGTAGAATGGCAGAGTGGTAAAAACCTGCGTACATAAACTTTTATAAACTTGGCTTGTAAAAGTATTGGAAAAATAATTTTTTTTGTCCTAGTTTTTTTATTTTGTTCTTGTTTGACTTTTAAATTTTGATTTTGTCATGTAAATTACATATTTTTCGACTTTTTGATCAATTTGACTTTTAAATTTTGATTTTCGTCTTGCAACTTACATATTTTTATTATTTTCTGATTTTGATTCATGTAAGTTATAGGACAAAAATCAAAATTTAAAAGTTAAAAGGACCAAAGTGAGAAGTGTGTAAGTTACCAGACAAAATAAGAAATGTAAAAGTCAATAAGACCAAAACAAAAAAGTGGCAAAGTTATAGGATCAAAAAAAAAATTCTTCCCTAAAAGTATTACAATGAATTCAATACATTGTTTTAGCATATGAAGTATCACTATTTAATGGCTTAAAAAATTAATGAATGTAATATCAAATATTGTTAATTAACACGTATATACTAGTTTTGTATGTTAAAACATAATACTTTTATATGCTAAAATATTACTTTGAATTAGAGTTCTCGTGAACCTGTTCCCAAACTGCAACATTTTTATGAAAATCGAAGATAATTAACATGTTGAACACTACTTCACCCACCCCACCTCAAAGAAATTGAATAAAAGAATTAGAAAGAAGTCATATATTGATTGCATCAGCCAATCCGTTGATTTCAACTAATGTTTTTTTTTTCTATTGGGGTTGACATGTTTGGTGGTAGGTTTGGTTTTGTAGAGGCTTTTAAATGTTATTTGAAATATATAAATAACATGAAATTAGTAAGATAAGACTTACCAACGTGGTGGGTGGGAAGTACTGGATCAAGAATTTGACGACAGTCAATGAGTGTTGTAATCGCATACTTTCTCCATTCATCATTAGGGATCCCATTCATACAATGCGATGCCATTATTGCAGCTGCCTTTAGCACCCCACTTAATTTTATTTCATTCTCATTGCAACTCTGCCAAAGTGATAACAATAGTTGAAATCATTTTTTATTTTTTTTGGTAAAATTGTATATATAGTTACATATAGAATATGAGGCCAGCAAACATCATAGGTAAAAATTGATACAACTTGACACCATTGTAATGAATATTTATTTATGCAATAACGGTTATATATAGGCTATAGTTAAATGAAGTTACTTTTCTAAAATCCAAATATTTTCTATGCAAATTAAGGCAGCATACATACACTCGACCATTCTTACACTTGAGTACTAAAATGAATTGATCAGCTGAATTCAAACATATGTAATTCTTACTATAGCTCAAGCAATTTTGAATTCATATATACACATCATATGAAAAAAGATACACATTTGTCATAAAAACAATACTACAATGAAATTCTTTTATTAATATTAAATTATGCATTAATTACACTCATATAATCATATTCACTACTGATCTCCCTCCGTCCCAAACTCAATTGAACATTTGTCAAAAATATTCGTCCCAAACTCAATTGAATATTTTTATAAATGATAATAAAACAATCTGTTTCTTTTATTTGTACCTCTCAAATACCTCAATATTACACACAATGACATTATTTTTTCATCTCTAAAGTCAATTAAGAAAATTACTAATAGATAGTACAAAATTTTGATGCAAATTACTAATAGGTACACCCGAAATTGCATATATAGGCAAAATTGCACGCGAAAGTGCAAATGTACATACATATATATAATCATTTTGTATCTATTAATAAGTTGCAATCGTGAAATGTATTTACTAGGAAGTCCCCCAAATCAATTTTATCTCATTTACATAAATATCATTATTTTACCATTAAACCCTCATAAAAAATAAATTTGACCCTTTTAATAATAATAGAAAATTCTCTTTTTAAAACCTGTGTATATAATAAATGTTCAATCAATATGTGATAGAGGGAGTATAAATTTTTTGTTGTATATATGAACACGGTGATTTCAATATGATAAAAAAACAAATTTTTACATCTGTCACTATAAATTTTATTTTGTTGTATTAAGACAACACGTAAAAGAAGTATAGTGTGAGTGAACTATATATTTATACTTCCAGGATCCAGCTCTACAAGAATTCAGACAATCATTATTATATATATATAGTCTAAAAACAAACTGTTGTAATCACAAATTTTACATTCCTCTCATTCACCAAATAGTTGACCAGAATAAAATAAACGAAGATAAGAGTGGTTTTCTTTCGTGCGTGAGACACAAAATCTTACTCCTATTTGTTATTGACAAAATAATTTACTACTGTCAACTTGCACAAATGAGAATCATATCCCGTTATTTTTCGAAATTCAATGAAAATTATTTTTATTGGGTAAAATAATCTTTTTATAAAGGTGGATCAACTTGTCATTGGATGAGTGGGGTGTATAATGTATATGCCCTTTCCGCCGGTTAACTCTGTTTTACATGTCTGCATAAAAATGCCATTTTCTATCAAATTTTGATGTTTTCCTTCTAATTATTTTTTAAACTGACGTGCGAAAGAATTCAAAAGGAGGCTACTGGAATCATGTCAATTCAGGTTTGAGAAATAAGTAAAATTATTACTCCCTCGTCTCATGATTACTGCAAATCTACAACACATTTTTTTTATTTGGACGTCTAAATATTACTGTAACACTTTCAAAATAGAAATAAACATATATTAATACACTCACAACCAGAGGAGTATAACTCACTATATATTATAATTATTATATATATGCAAATCTTTTAAAATGAGCTCATCAGTCCACCCTAATTATAAATTCCAATTAAAACTCATAAATACTTTTCAATTCCTGTAGAAATATTAGCAAACAACTAAAGGTTCAACCCACTTTTAATTAATTTTTTATTTTATCTATAAAAAATCAAATATTTTTTCTTTAAAATATTTATTTTCACAAAGAGCAGGGAATTAGAGTTTAAGAAAAATTTGAAATTCTTTATTCTTAATTTTATTTTTTCAACACTCATATTCAATTTTCAAGGCCGATCAAGTAATTTTTTTTATTCTTTTAATTTTTTTTATACAATGCAGATATATACTCAATTGTTGATGAATTTTATGCTTTGAAGTCTTTTCGAGTACAGTTTAATAAACATTGAAAATATTTTATTTTATTTAAAATTATTGGTCTAAATTTTTTTCTTTCTAGCCCACCCCTTATACATTCCTGGATCCGCCACTGCTCACATCACCCTTATTTTATTCCACTCAAGCCCACTAAAACCCACTTTACTTGATTTGCAATCCATTTTTTGTGTTGCAATAATTATGGGATGGAGGGAGTAATTTAGAGCTTAAGAGGATTAACAGAGACTTGTGTGAATTTGAATTCACGATTACCTTTATTTTATTAATATTATTGTTATGTAAAAAAGTTATTAATATTATGCACATATGTTATTATTATTATTATGCATAAAAACTATGCAATGTTTAAAAGGTAAAGTATGTTCTTTCTAATGACAAATTTTTTTTTTTCATAGAAATAATAAAGTTCATGTATAAATTTAGTTACAGAAATATTACTCAAAAGCTTTTTTTATAAAGACCGAACGTGGAAAAGATAATATTATCAATTGGTTGAAAGATACTCCATCCGTTCCAATCTTAATTACACTATTTCCGTTATTAGCATTTCAATCTTAACTATACATTTTTCTTAAATAAAAATACATACTTTATCACTTTATCATATAAAATACTAGTAATAAACAACTTTTTTTATCCCAACATTTTATCACTTTATCACTTAAAATACTAATAAATATTTTTTTCTTAAACTTCGAGCAAACAGTAACTAAGTAGTCAAGATTATGACGGAGGGAGTAAACGTTAGAGTTTAAATCTTTATATATTTATATAATTTTATAAGATTAAAGTTTGTGTACACTAATTTGATAAGATTAAAGTTTGTGTACTCTCTTTTCACATACAATAATGAAAATGAGTTCTCTTCATCTTTTAAAAACAAAAAATACACGATACATTTTCTAATGTATTTTTTAAATATATAATAATTTATTATATCAAAATATACCACCTATACATATTGAAAGAAGCATTCTGTATACTTGAAACAAGTTATATATTTTAGTGTAGAGTGACTCTTTTGTGCACCATTTGAACAAGATGCAATTGATGCACTTGAAATCAATTTCAGTTTGGATGAAGCATTTACACCCTAAACACTAAATAATGAACCCTAAATTATGATTTATTCGGGCCGGGTGAACCATGAATTACTCGGGCCGAGTGAACCATGAACTACTTCGACCGGATTTGGGCCCAGGTCGAGGAAAAAAAACCCTAAAACTAAAATTAAAGTTAAAAAGCAAACTGAAATTGTAAAAAAAAACCTAAAACTAAAATTTTTTTTTAGAAAAAGGGCTTCTAAAATTAAATTGCACCAAATTAATTTGATGTAAATGGTACACAAGAGAATTTGTCTTTAATGTATATTTCATTGCTAACAAAAAGTAAACACTACGCTAATCAGGATTCACATTTTTAACTCTATCATTTATTGCATAAAATTTTTAAAAATATAAAAAGTTTTCTAAACAATGATTGTTTTTCATAATGTGATGATAGTTTTTATATATAACAATGAGAATTTTATACGTATATAAAGATATCTTAAATAACCTAGTTATAAAGATAAATCGGAACTATTTCAACTTTTTGTCGCTAACAAATTATATATATGCTTAACAATTATATTATGGAGGTGCACTGAAATTTTCTCATATAATTATCAAAATGCTCGCTTGAGATTCCATGGAGATTATGTAAATTTGTATTTGGTGCTTCCAGACAAAAAACCCCCTCTTCTACTTCATCTCCAAGCCGAATTGAGAAATTGAAGGAGAAGCTGAATTTGATAGAGCTCATATGGGATCTTTCTCTCTCTGTACTCCCCTCCACGCTTCAACCCTCCATTTTTCCAATGAACCTCTCATCTTCTTCGGCGGCCGCGCAAACCAGAACCTCTGTATCTCCAGAAACACTTCACATTCCAGAAAAAATAAGCTGATCGTGTTCTCGTCTTCTCCGACCGATGCCTCCGCCAATTCCGCCACTCCTTCCGGCGATAACGGCGCAAGGTCCACACTCAAACCTTTCCCCTAATTCTGTTCTGTTTTTTCTCGAATCGTAATCTATCAATTTCCGATTCTCGCGGATGTGTAATTATATCTATTCAGAAGCTTCATACTTAGGAAATTGCAATTCTATGATTATAAGTTGGAATACATGGCCAATTGATGAATAATTTATAATCTAGGTTCATTTTGGAACTTTGCGTTTGCTGTTGGAAATTCTCTTATGCAGCAATTTCTGCATCATAGAAGGGCCAGAGACCGTACAGGATTTTGTTCAGATGCAGCAGCAAGAGATCCAAGACCACATTAGAAGTAGACGCAATAAGATTTTTCTGCTTATGGAAGAAGTGAGTTTTCCTTTTGTCATTTCAATTGCTTCAATTTTTTCTTTTTTGTGTCTTCCCCTTACCCTTTGGAGTGATGCTTATCTTGTTAAATTAAACTTGTGCTGTATGGAGAATTCATAACATGTTATTCATTACCTTTACTGAAGTTGAGGAGGCTAAGAGTGCAACAACGGATCAAGAACATGAAAGATCACAGTACTGAAAACGAAAATGAGATGCCGGATATCCCGTCATCAATTCCCTTTCTCCCTCATGTGGTAAACATCTGAACCCTCCCATTATCTGTAGATGATATGATTCTACTAGTTTTAAAGTTTGAGTTATTTTCGTATTCTTATATACTTCTTCTTATTTGGATTTTCATTTAGAGCATTAGAGATTGATATATGAGTAGGTTGACTAAAACTATAAGTCATGTGTAATTTGCAAAGTGAATGCAGAATATTTGTCTTTTAACCTGCAATATGTCTTCACCTTTAGAATTAATGGCAGTGGATTCACAAATGTTAAACATAGACTGTGTGATGGGAGGGTCCCTTGCTTCAAGATGCTCATTAGTTTCCATTTTCATTTTTCATTATTAAAAATTCTCTTTACATGATGTTATTTGATTTTCTGAATATGTCTTGGATACCTAATCACATCACTGGTTCTCTTGAAATAGACGCCGAAGACACTGAAGCAGCTCTATTTGACCAGCTTTTCATTTATATCTGGAATTATAGTTTTTGGGGGCCTCGTGGCACCAATTGTAAGCTCCTAATCATTTTAATCCTGAAGCATCTCTATTTAGTCATTTTTCATTATGATCAAAAGGCTGAACTGATCAATGAGTTTTTTTTTTTTTCAAATCACAGCTTGAACTAAAATTGGGTTTAGGAGGTACCTCATATGAAGATTTCATAACCAAAATGCATTTTCCTATGCAATTAAGGTATGTGAAAGCGATCTCTTTTTCTGTTTAAAAACAATATGTAATTGGTTTCTGTGAGTTTTCATTATACTTGAGAATGATCAGCTTACTTGATGAAATGACGAAAGACCTGTTTAAATATTTTATTCCAGTCAGGTGGATCCTATTGTGGCCTCGTTTTCCGGTGGGGCAGTTGGGGTTATATCAGCATTGATGCTGCTAGAGATTAACAATGTTAAGCAACAAGAGAAGAAAAGATGCAAGTACTGTCACGGCGCAGGTATTTTATTTAGTTGAAGTGTTTCAAAATCAAAGTACTTAGGTTTAATTTCATAATTCTTGTTAATGAGATAGTGATCTTAGTATATTAAGGTTTCACAATCTGATGTGCAAATGTTGCTGTGTTGTTTCCATCGGTCTCATTCAACCTAACCTTGAATACATTGAGTGGTATTGTTGATTTTATAGTACAAATAGTCTTATCCTATTTGACCGGTTGTTAACAAGCAGTTCACCTTTGAGTTACTTCGCACCTGAATATCAGTTATGCAGTAAATAATCAATCAGCTTACACAGTTTTTAAATATGCCAGTCCATCAAGCACTTTCATTCCTTAGGAAAAGGGTGAAAATTTGCATGAAATTACTAAGTTCACAAAAACAAAAATTTCATCATTGAGGTAATCATTCTGAAAACTTCATAACTAAAATATTGGGGATTTCCATGATTCAGTACTTATGAATTGTTTTCAGTCAAAGAGCTCTCATAAAATGTTAAGGCCTTTTGTGGTGCAAGTTTAAACTTAATAGCTTAAAAATATGTATTTGCGAGTCGATTTTTTTCTACTTTATTACTCCCTCCTTTTTTTAATAGATGTCATTCTGGAGTTTTTAAGACAAATTAAAGACATTTTTTTTCTAAAATTAACCTTAATTAATATTATTTAAATATTCTTAACAATATATACTATTGGTTGAAAAATTAAACACACAATACATTTATAGGAAATTTGAAATTTGAAATTACAATATTAAGGGTAAATATGAGATAAAGGGGGATAAAATACCAGAACGACATCTATTTCACAAATAATTCAAAAGGCTAAAACGACATGTAAATAAAAAAGGAGGGAGTATATTTTATGTTCTAGATTTAATTGCGTAAGCCTTTTTTTTTACCAAAAGTATAGTAATCATATTTCCTTATTGACTGTGGATAGGATATTTGGCATGCGCTCGGTGTTCAGCAAGTGGTTTGTGTTTGTCCATTGAACCTATAGTAACAAGCGCCACCAATCGCCCGTTGAGAGCACCCACTACTAAAAGGTGTCTCAATTGCTCTGGGGCTGGAAAGGTATATACAACCATATTACTCCCTCTGATCCCAAATAAGTGATGTTTTAGAGTAGGGTTATTGTTTCTAATTATTTGATGTTTTAGATAATTCACACGTTTTCCCTTTTATCCCTATCCCAATTTCCAAAAATATCTCTTTATCATTTTGAGAACACAATCACGTTAAAGTAAGGGGTTCTGTAGGAGGAAAGTGAGACGTGGGGAGAGAGAGAGAGAGAAGATATTAAGGACTAAAATTAAGTATTGTGGGGAAAGAAAAAATAATTACTGAGGATATATTTCTCATTAAAAAATAAAAACTCATTCTGAATTTCACCAACAAACTCTAAAATGTCACTTACTTGGGTTCGGAAGGAGTATGTTACTCGGTGTATTGTTCTTGATTTGTTACTATGCATTTAGTGAATATTCGACTGTTTTGCAGAAGTCATGTATTCATAGTCTAACCATAGTTAAAAATAGTCTTAACATCTACAGAATTTCTCTAATCATTCCATTTCTTCCTTTTTTTACCGATTATTTTTGCACCTATATCAGGTAATGTGCCCGACTTGCCTTTGCACCGGGATGATAATGGCAAGTGAGCATGACCGGCGTATAGAACCATTTGACTAACAAAGCAAAAATTTCAATAAAGCCTGTCCTGTGAGGAAAATACACGGGATGGCAAGGAGATCCGGTTGAAAGTGATATTGATCGTCTTCCCTCCATCAAGCTCAGCTTGTCTATCGAATGCTGAGCAAATGAAAGGGTCTTTAAAGAAGCATTCAGATGAAAGCTGAACGATTATTTACATTTTAGAGCATACAGAGACACTTTTCTTCTACCAAATGTTGCACGTTTAGATGCCACACTGTTTATTAAGTGACTAGTTTGTTACCTCACTGTTTTTTTAATAAAACGAATGTTGATTCTATGTGTATTAGTGAAGTTTTGTACCCTTAGATGTATAGTGATAATGTCATATTATATACGATTACTGTGTGATGAAATTAAAATACGAGATGGATATAGAGTATAGACTATAAATTATTTATATGTATCGACGCATTTGCAATTTCATTTGGTCAGAGGTCCAATTGTTTGGGGTTTATGTGTGTCTAATATAATTTTGTATATTAATAGTACCTAAAAATTTAAACTTAAATTTAAGCATTTTTTCACCTACGAATGACAACGGGGCCAGACGAATGGGGCTTTTTTTTCTTTCGGTTTCCGTGGGGATTCTTCATTCCCGATTTTCTTTGTAAAATTATTTTTAAAATTTTTTTTAATGTAATGTATTTATATACATATATATAAACATTGCTAATCGGTTATCTAATTAATCGGTTATTTAATTAAGTAATACTTGCTTGTTTATTTGAGACAGTTTGGCCGAGTGGTCTAAGGCGCCAGATTTAGGCTCTGGTCCGAAAGGGCGTGGGTTCAAATCCCACAGCTGTCATTTATATCTTTATTTTATTGTTATTATTTATTTTTTTAAGTGAATAAGACCCATTTTTTTTTAAAAAAAAAATAATACTCCCCATGTCCCGGATTTAATGACACATTTATTGTTTGTTCGAATTTTAATGAGAGAATTATTTATTTGTATAAATTACTTTTTGATGAAAGTTAAAATTTAAACGGTCAAGTAATGACATGTGTTGTAAATAAAATAAAATAAAATTGACTTTAATGTGAGAAAAATAATGACATTGTGTATAATTTTTTAAATATTTTAATAGTAGAGTTTAAAATTATGTAATTGCTTTATTTTCTTTTCTTAAAATATGCCAATAAATTCGAACAAACCTTTTGAATAAATGTGTCAACAATTTTAAATTTTGGAGGGAATTCTATACTACAAGTGTTTTAATTCTAATTTTTAGGGTGAGACTCAAAATTTTAGAATATATTTGAAAAAAAAAAAAGTAATATAAAGGCCTAATTTGAAATGTTTGTTAATTTGGACTTTTATGCTAAGATTGTGTTTTAAATTCAACTTCCAACCAATCATCATTTAAAACACTCGTGCTATTTCAACTTAAATAAAAGACAATGTGGTGTTCTTAATTCTCAAGTTCTTATTATAAAAACTAGAGAATCCCGAACATTACAATAAATAAATAAATGATCCAGCCCAATTACCTCAAGTTCAACCAGTTGAAATGTGATGCTCTTAGTCTTAACCGAAGAAAATGCAATTTATGCTAAAATTGAGGTCGATGAATGGCAAAGCTCTTTCGTTTCAGAAGCCTTCTCTTTTCACACCCATCTAAGTCTAAGCCATGCTTTTCATCTCTTTCATCGTCTTCGAATTCAGACGCCAACATCATTACAAAAAGAGCACTTTACTTTCTTGGACTCTGTAAAAGTGCAATCCATCTATTTCAAATCCAAGCCCACTTAATAACTTCTGCTCTTCTCCAAGACCCATCTTTTGCCGGCCGCCTATTGAAGCTCTCGTCGAATATAATTCACGATTCGGAATATACGTTATTGATTTTCAGGTACGTCCGTTTTCCTGATGCGTTCTGCGTTAACACTGTAATAAAGAGCTACTCTTGCAGCAACTATTATGCAAACGCTGTGGTTTTTTATGTTGAGATGCTGAGAGGAGGTAATTTTTATCCTAATGGATTTACTTTCCCGCCATTGATTAGTGCTTGTGCTAAATTGGGTTGTTTGAGGTTGGGGCAAATGTGCCATGGGCACTCTGTGAAATTCGGGGTGGATAATGTGTTGCCTGTGCAGAACTCTCTCATTCATTTTTATGCTTGTTGTGAGTTAATGGATGTTGCGTGCAAAGTGTTTGATGAAATGCCGGAGAGAGACCTGGTGTCTTGGAATACGGTTGTTGATGGTTTTGCTAAGGTTGGTGAAATGGGAGTAGCTCATGAGTTGTTTGATGCAATGCCTGTGAAGAATGTCGTTTCTTGGAATGTTATGATCACTGGGTATTTGAATTTCGGGAACCTGGGGAATGGGTTGAAGTTGTTTAGAGAAATGATGGCCCTTGGATTTGAGAGTAGTGATACTACAATGGTGCAAGTGGTTGCAGCTTGTGGGAGATCGAATAGATTGAAGGAAGGAAGATCGGTTCATGGGGTTCTTGTTAGATCATCTTTAAGTTTTAGATTGATTATAGACACTAGTGTGATTGATATGTATTGCAAATGTGGGAGGGTGGATATTGCTAGGTTCATCTTTGATAGAATGCCAAGCAAGAACTCTGTTACTTGGAATGCGATGATCTTGGGACACTGCATTCACGGGAGTCCAGTCGACGGGCTAAGTCTTTATTCTGAAATGGTGGATAGAATAAGTCAAAAAGACAAGTCATCTGTAAACAACCACGTGAACTGTATTCTCCCTGATGAACTTACCTTCATTGGAGTTTTATGTGCTTGTGCCCGAGCTGGAATGTTGGAGAAGGGGAGAAAATACTTCACTGAAATGATTGATGTGTTTGACGTAAAACCTAATTTCGCTCATTATTGGTGCTTGGCTAATCTCATGGCTAGCGTTGGTCTAAAGCATGAGGCCATGAATATTCTGAAGAACATTCCAAGTGATGAGGATAAGCCTCCGGAATACTCATTGTGGGCTGGGCTTTTTGGGTCGTGTCGTTTTGAAGGGGATGTAATGTTAGGAGAACAAATTGCCAAAGAATTGATTGAAGAAGATCCTCTGAACTTTTCACATTACAATTTGCTGGTTAACATTTACACAGCAGCAGGTAGATGGGAAGAAGTTGGTTGGGCGAAGGAAATTATGAAGGAGAAGGGATTTACAAGAGTTCCTTGTTGTAGCCTCAAGGACTTGAATGACATAGTATCCAATGCCAAAGCAAGAGTTCCCTAATAATGCACACTATGTCTATTGTTTTCTGTAGAGTTGGGACCAATGGATTTGTTATTTTTTTTAGGAACTGGTGATTATTTGTGATTGTATTAGCAACCATTTTCAATCATTCCTTGATCATGGTGGTATGCAATTATTACGAGCCTCATAGAATCGATTCTGAATTGTTTTTGGGCATTTTTGTGTTCCTAATTTGGCGGTTGATCTGCTTGATTTACTGGTTCCTTTTTTTGTTTTACTGCTTTACAGAACATAGAAAGATTCATCTTCATGCCTTGATCAATCCACCAGGCTAAATGTGTGGTATAAGAATAAAGGTGATTATTTCTTCTACCTTTCCTCCCTACCCAGTTATGCGCTCTTCTTGCTTATGCTTCATATTATCTCAATTCTCATAATTGAAAAACAATACCCTTTGCATCATTCCTTCTGTACCGAAAAACCAATAGTAAAAAAGTCATCATGAAATCCATATTTCATCCTTTCCGAGTCTAAGTATCAACTATTAAGCCATAAATCATTTGAGGTGCAATATTTCAGTTGACGTGCTTGTACTATAATTTACCAACCCCAGGTTACAAATTTACCAACGAGAGTGCAAAAATACCTTGCAGAACTTACACTTCCAGAAAATTTTCATATAGTAGTTTATTCTTTTATTCCCAAGTTTTACTCTATATAACAACCTAGGTGATAAGTCGGGATTATTATATGTTTTAATTTGGTAGTTTTGCTGACCGTGATGTATGCTGGGAGTCATACTAATATATGTATTGTTTAGTTATGTGCCTTTATAAATGTACATACAATTTTAGATTGTCATATAGAAATGGTGATTTAGTTAGGAAAAGAGATTTTAAATCATATTTAGTCCCATAACTTTCTGACAAAATAGATTTAATCCCAAAAAGAGTTAGGTTTGTCAATTCAGTCCCAGTTTTTCTGACAATGTCCAATTTCAGACCTAAATCGGCCAGAAAATGCGAAACAACACCATTTTGGCACATGAGTGGCATGTGTGAGGGGTTTCCGACGTCCTTGAGTACGTTGCTTCCACCTGGTAATTATTTTAAATTTCAATTTGGGTTGGTGCTTGCAATACTTTGATGGTACCTGGATTTTTTTTTTATGGTTATTTTTCAGATTGCAATATTCTGTTTTGAGCGTTTTCTATGATTCTTTTTCAGATTGCAATATTCTGTTGTGCAATTCCTTTCGTTATTTGGGGACTGTGTTGAGTGTTACCAAACAAATAAGTAGCAGTAGCAACTTTTTGTTGGCCCGGGGGTGGGGGGATTAATTCATTGATTCGAATAAAGGTAAGCAGAATTCATTGCTGTTTAAATTCTGCACTTTCTGTTATTGCGTATTTATTTATGTGTTTAAGAAAGGCCAAAATTCGTTTTCTGAGATGGTTGTATATTTGATAGGTAGATTTCAAGCAACCTCTAGTATCAAGCACAGAACTGCATTCCTAAGATTCATTGAATTTACTCCATGTCAGTACGTTAGAATCTCCACCATGTCAATATCTGATTTAAGTTTTGTTTTCTTATGAATGCCACCTTCACCTAGAACTTGCAAACATCTTGAATTATTACACCTGCAACAATATTGAACCAGTTTGCAATATGACCAGTTCTGCAATATTGAAATTTGAAAGTCAAAAACTGCAGAAGGTTGTATTTCAAGTGCACAAAAAACAAACTACACAGGTTCAAGAATAAAATATGAAGTAATGTATTTCAGACCTAAAAACAAACTACAAAGGTTACACAACAAATGCAGCATTCTTAACCAAGTGCATCAACCTATCATTTTCATATTTTTGCTTGAACTACATCCAATCTTGAGTCTTAACCAAACAACCTTTCTTTTAAAAGGTTTCGATTATATCATCATGCCTTCTCGACTTGCAATACGAACATGCTTTTGATGAGAAGTTTTTTCAATATTTTAAATATTAATCTTAGAATTATATTTTCACATGTTCAGAGAACAATAGGAGACTTGTGATTCAAGTGGAACATATTTGCTCATCTTTGTGTGTGAGACACCCCATAGATTGATTGGCAATTCATTTTTGAATTGTTTCTTAGAAGTTTGAATGAGATATCTGCTGACAATGTGGTATGAACATCCAGTGCTATTGGAAGGTGAATCCCCAATTAACAATGAACGAATTAGCAGAGCGGAAACAGAGTGACAAATTAAACTACTGCAGGAAAACAGGTAAATGCAAATCCCATTTTATAATAAAAGTTCTTACCCATGTAGTAAAAATCGTTTATTTATCAGAATAAGTCTTGGTGTTCCATTTGTCCTTTGGTTTATTGTGTCTTTGATTGGGTCTTCTATTTTCACATTGGTTGTATTTAGGATGCTATTGAATATTGATTTGTAGGTTCTTGAGGAAGTTTAAGATTATTTTCTTCAACAGTCTGATACCATAGATTGGAATGCATTACTTCTTGCATTAGCAACTTAGTATATTTTTCCTTTCAATTAATTGAAAATTTGCTATTTATATGTTGATAGTTTTTGGTTTCAGATAGAGGGCTGCAACTTTCCTCTTCTTTTATGATCTATGATTATTGAAGCTAAGCAAGGTGCAATAGTAAAATCAGTTTCAAAGATAAATTGTCTGTGCAAACTGTCCAATTGTTTGACCAAAGTGCAAGTATATATCAACAACCTTTTTGGCCACTAAGGTTTGCATCCATATTTTAATATAATTATAAGGTTTGCTTCGTTTTCTTATATATATTTATACACATTTTATTACAATATTAGCAATATAAAATACTCTCTGACTTTTAAAACATTTATCTTAAAGATGTTCACTACCGAAGATTAGCTTCTCTCATCCTTATTTGAAGTGTGAAAATAGGTTTTATTAGAACAATTTTTTTTTCTTAAAAAACTAACGATTACTATCATTTCATTTTTAAAATTTCTACTAAGTTTATTACTTTTCTAAAAATAACGAGTGAATAAGCATAATTCAAGTGGTGTGGGCACTATATGATCCTTTGTCTTTGTCATGGGTTCACCATACTTTTGAAGATATGAATGTGACAAACCCGACCACTAATCTAAGTCAACTTTCATGGCCTATTTGGCCAAATTCACTTAAATATTAATTAATGATGATTGAGTTTAATCTAATATTACATAAAATCAATACATGCCAATATTATTTTAATATTGTTACCATGAACTACTCCTGATTTAAAAAAAACTGAAAAAAGGATATTGAGGCAGCTTGTAAATTCAATGCCTAGTCTATCTCAAACTTGGGGGATACGGTTAAAGGTCCATCCAGGCGCATTTAGGATATTTAATTTGGGGATATGATTAAACAATTTAAATAGTATTCACTCCATCTTAATTTTGTTTTATTTTTAAAAAAAAAGATTTATTCCAAATTTGTTAACTCCTATCCATAAAAGATAATAAAGTAGCTATATTATTTTTAACTATCCACTCTCAATATCTCTAAATTACATCTCATATCATTACTTTTATTCACAAAAAATCATAATAAAGTATAAAAGACTACAATATCTCCAACTAAAAACAATGTCATCACTTTAAATATTAATAAATAATTCTCACATTAAAATTCATACTAAAAGCAAAGAGGTAAATAAATTTGGGACGGAAGTAGTATTAATTATTTAATATTTAAAATTTTAGATATAGATACTAAAATATTTAATATTTTTTTTCAAAACGAAAAAATATATAGTATCGAGATGATATTACAATTACATTTGAATTAATTGAACTTAATTTTTTATTAAAATTGAGGCACACTTAAACTCTTTTTTTAAGAAAAATATATATATTAATTATATTTTATAAAAAAAAAAAAAAAAAGCAAAGCCCCAAAAAATTGTTAAAGCAAAAAGAAAGATAAATGGGCTGGGCTGAAAAAAATAAAAAAAGGGCCAGTTAAAAAATACCTAATATTCTCTCATTCTCCACTTTTTTCAATCGGCGCCGTCGCCATCCACCACCTGACCACCTCTCTCGCCACCGGCTCTCTTTCTCCCCCAGATATCAGGTAACTCTCCTCTCTTTTTTTGGACACCAGAATCGAAATTTGTCAACTCTCCTCCCTTTTCATCGGCGGTAAAACCCCCAAATGGCAATATTTTCATCACTCTGTAAAACCCTCCGCAAATATTCTCTCAAAAAACACCTCAATTCCACAACACCCCTTCTACGTTGTATGAGCAATGTCCCGGAAAACACCGTCTACGGCGGCCCAAAGCCCCAGAACCACGACCAGCGCGTGACCCTCACGCACCTCCGACAGAAGCACAAAAAGGGCGACCCATAACCATGGTGACGGCGTACGATTATCCGTCGGCGGTGCACTTGGACATGGCCGGAATTGACATTTGCTTGGTCGGCGATTCTGCTTCCATGGTTGTTCACGGCCACGACACCACTTTGCCCATCACTTTAGATGAAATGCTCATCCATTGCCGCATGGTGGCGCGTGGAGCCAAACGCCCATTACTTATTGGGGACTTGCCCTTTGGCACCTATGAGTCCAGCACTCATCAAGTTAAAACCAGAGAATTTATGTTAGTTTATGCTTTAGTGTTGCCCCATGAGATAGTGTGATAAATTGCAACAAGATTTGATCTTTTTTTCTGTAATTTTAACTATTGATACTGCTATTTATTATTAGTCGGTTAGAAGCAATCGAAAAGATGGTTCTTTTACCATATTCCTGCTATTTGGTAATGAGTTATGTGTAAAAATTTCGAAATTTTGGAGTGAATCGATTGCATGTGTTCCTTAATACAACCTTTACTGGATTTGTTGTTTGTAAGGCACTTTTCGTTTCTTCGGGGTGTAAATGTAGTATGGTTCTTCATTAGCAGTTTTAATTATGAGCAGGCAGTTGATGCGGCCGTAAGGGTTTTGAAGGAAGGAGGAATGGATGCAATTAAATTAGAATGCGGGGCGCCTTCAAGAATTACAGCAGCTAAAGCTATTGTTGAAGCTGGTATTGCCGCGTGGGGCTCACCCCTCAGGCTATTAGCGTTCTTGGAGGGTTTAGACCCCAGGGCAGAAATGTCGATAGTGCAGTCAAGGTACTTGTTTTTACAAAGATTTATGAAGGGCAGTACGGACTTTAGAATTGATTCTATACAGATGGATTAAATACTTTACAGGTTGTGGAGACTTCCATTGCTTTGCAAGAAGCGGGGTGTTTTGCAGTTGTGTTAGAATGTGTTCCTGCGCCTGTGGCTGCAGCAGCGACGTCGGCTCTCAACATCCCCACCATTGGCATCGGCGTGGGACCTTTTTGCAGTGGTCAAGTTAGTATGAGCTTCGATTCTTGCATTCTTACCGATTGGAATACTACAGTTTAATCTTGTATTCTTTTACGAATTTTACTTGAATTCTTAGCATATGTATACATGATTGACTTATGCTCCACTGTATGTCAGTGCTCGGCTACCATGAATGAGTCCCGTTTTTCAATGTTTTCACTTTGGGGGGCGGGTTGGTTCAATTCCTCAATGAAATTGTAATAAGAATCGTTGAACTGTGGATTGCAATGAGGATAGTGGTTAAAACATAATGAGGAATTGTAATAGATAAATCAAGAATATTACCCGTGCTTTGAACCATTCTGGTATGTGCAACTGCCATTCCCATTGAAGAATTTTGAACTACACACCCCCTAAATGTGCAAAAAGGATCAACTCTTTCTGGTAAGCAATAGATAAATCAAGAGTATGGCTCGTGTTTTGTAGTCTTTTTGATGAATTGATGATTGAATTGTACGACCGAGAATAGTCTATGTTCACATTTGAAAAGAATTTCCATGTTATCACTATCGGTCGTTTGTAACAGGAATACTGTTGTTGCAGGTTTTAGTGTACCATGATCTACTCGGAATGCTACAGCATCCGCACCATGCCAAGGTTATAGCCAGTTGACGTACCGCGTCCATTCTTGTCCTAAGATGGCTTATTTGTGTTTAGTCAATAAAATGAGCTTCTTCTTAACAGGTCACTCCAAAGTTCTGCAAGCATTATGCCAATGTGGGGGATGTCATCAACAAAGCTCTGGTGGAATACCGGGAAAAAGTGACGAGCGGTTCGTTTCCTAGCTCAGCTCACAGCCCTTACAAGATTAGCCCCGCGGATAGTGAGGGGTTCCTTCAAGCGTTGAAGGAGCGAGGTTTGGGAGACACGGCATCTGCAGCAGCTGATGCTGCTGAAAAGTTCACAAATTAGCAGAGAATGCGATGTGAAGAGTGATGATCTTAGATTCGCATGAAGATCGGCTCTGGGAGCGTTTTCTACCATTACTCAATACTGAGAATCAGTGTTTTTATAACCGGACCGACGATCAAACTGAATTGGGAACTGGTTGACGGTCCAATCGTTAAAATAATCTCTATCAATTTTTTAAAATATTTTTCTATATTACATTAAAAAATAAAATAAATATGCACTTATAAAATTATAAATTTATAAGTTTCATAATGAAATAAATACAATAGAATAGAATCAAGAAAACACAACACAACACGGTTTAAAATATTAAAATTTAAAATTTAAAAAAGGATGATAAAAATAAGATTTAAATTTTAAATTAATTAAAAAAAATTCGGTTTAATTGGTTTTTCGGTTTTTGATTGGTTTTTTCCGTTCCGGTCGGTTTTTTATCATAAAAATGGCTTTTTGAAGCTAATTGGATCGGTTTTAGGTTTCCCGATTCAACTGATTTTTGAAAACACGTCTAAGAATTACTTCTAGAATTTAAAAATGATTTTGGTCCACTTAAATATTAATTAATGATTGAGTTTAGTTTAATATTTCATAAAATCAATACATTCTAATATTATTTTAATATTGTTACCATGATGATTTAAAAAACTTAAAAAAAGATATTGAGGCAGCTTGTAAATTCAATGCCTAGTCTTTCCCATTTTCTTTAAAATTATAGGTTAACCTATTAACTCTAAGGACTTTATTTTGTAGTTTTTAGAATTTATAGTTAAAGTTGTATAGGTATTAGTAATAATCCCAGTTATTTATCTATTTTTTTTAACTCCGCCGTTATTCACTACAAGAGTTGTTCGCATTTTAGGGTGTTCAACTCGGAGATCTGAATAGGAATATCTTTCAAATCCAAGAGTTGATCGCGTTTTAGGGTGTTGATCAATCTCCTTTTTCGGTTGGGAATGATTAATATAAAATATACAAATTAATTTATTTGCTCTCTGTATGATGACCTTAGTTGCAGCTACTACTATTTAGAAAAAGAGATGAAGAAATTTAATTTCACAATGACAAGACATAATCCATCACTGTTTTTTTTAAAAAATTCGTTAAAAAAATTTTAAAATTTTCTCGAAACACGGATCAGAGAACATACTATCTTATTCAATTTTCTGATTGTTTGATATTTTTAAATAAAAAATAATCTCCTTTTTAAATTATAATTTTATTAAATATAAAATATACAAAAATTAATTTATTTGCCTCAAGTGTAACAAAAAAAAAAAAAAGTCTACTACTATTTAGAAAATCAAAATCGATGAAAAAACTTAATTTCAATAATTTTCACAAGATCCATTGAAATATCACTGTTTTTTTTTCAGTTTTCCAAATTTGACTAAATTCTTTTCAAAATATATAAATATTAAAGTTTAGTGCTAGAATGTTACACGATTTTTTTTTTTTATTCAAAATTAATAATAAATATAATAATTTAAAATATGTACTTATTTTTAAAAATGCACTAAACATGAATTAATGTATAAATATAATTCTTTACTATACAAATATTTATTACATTTTGCACTCAAACGAAATCTAGATTTATACAGACTATTAATAATAATTAAATTAAATCCAAAATATTTTTAACTTGAATACTGATCTGGACTAAAAGATCAAAAAATAAACGTGAAATTAAAATTTGAATGTGTTTTTAATTTAACACGACTTTAATCAAATCTTCTCCTAAAATTTATACGTACTATACAAGATTTTGATAAAATAACTCATAATTTTGTTCATTACTCCAAAACACATATCATAAAGTGTTAAAATTCGAACATTCAAATAGAGATAAAATTCATTTTAATTATTTAAAATCAATTTTACAACTCTCAAAAATTTGATATTCAAAATATAAGATGTTTTGAAATTTTGCAACGCTTAATAATAAGAAAAAATTAAAAAGAAATTGTCCTTATTTAATGATAATTTATCTTTAATGACATTTTTATCTTTATGCAATCATTAAAAGACTTATTGATAAAAAATAGTAACACTTTATAAATTTTAATTTTAGGCGTAGAATATACAAGATGTACATAAAATTAATCTTCATTATTGACCTCAAGTGTAACAAAAAAGAAAAAAGTGTCTGCATGTGTAACTAGATAAATCAAAATCGATATAAAACTCTTTCGGTCCTCAATAATTTTCAGCTCTCTCTTTATCCATTGAAATATCTTTGTGTATAAGATTGAACCTTAATTTTCAGTTTTCCAACATTTGACTAGAATTCTTTACTATACAATATATAAATATTATTAGTTTAGTGCTAGAATGTTACACGATTTTTTTTTAATTATTCAAAATTAATAATAAATATAATAATTTAAAATATTTTTAAAATTCTTTATTTCAATTATCTAAACATGAATTAATCACATTTTTAATATAATTTTTTACTATACAATTAAATTAAATTATATTAAAATTTGCATTTTTTTACGAAAATTTAATTTATACAGACTATTAATAATAATTAAATTAAATCCAACTCTATTTTTAACTTTAGCGGCGTTGATCTGGACTAAAAGATCAAAAAATTCAAACGTGAAATTAAAATTTGAATGTGTCCATTTTTTTTTCAACTAACACGAATTTGATTTGTCAAACTTAAAATTTAATATTTATACGTATTTATTAAAGTTGGATGGAAGATAAAATTGTTTAATAATTCAAAGTTTTTACTCCAAAACACATGGAAAAAGTGTCTAAAATTCGAACATTCAAATAGAGATAAAATTCATAAATACAATCAATTAAAATCAATTAATATACAACTCTAAAATTTTAAAGAAATTATTAAAATATTAAGATTAGATTTGAAAATTTTAATTAAAAAAAAAAAAAAAAAGAAAAAATTAAAGAATTGTCCTTAAAAAATGATATTTTATTTTTAATGGTTAAATATATAAATTGGATAGGAAATTTAATAATGAAAATATGGAAATTTTCTTTTAAAACTTAAAATAAGATTAATGTAAAAAAAAAAAAAAAAAATTGTAAAATAATGAGAAAAAATTAAGAATTTAAAAGCCCAGGAATTTTTTATATTTTAAGTAGGATAGAGAAGATTGGAAAATATTAGTCAAAGATATCAAAAAAAATATTAAATTAAACAAAAAAAAAAACAAAAATTTGATCTCATTATAAAAAAAAAATCATTTACATTAATTTCAAAAGCCACTCAGCCAATAGCACGTGCCATTGGAAATCTCTAACTCCAAATTATTCTTGGTATGTTTATTTAACCGCATTTTTCACCCCAATAATAAAAATCTCAAACTTTTTGAAAGCTATTCAAAAAATTTTGTCCGATTATAATTTCTCCAAGCTTAAATTAGATTTTCAAAATATTATATAATAATTAAAAAATTAAAAAAGCTAAAACATCTTATTTTTTTGAATATTCAATATCATCACATCATCACTTTTAGTCAAAAACATATCATTATCTTATACTACATACATTGTTAACTTCTTTTGGGGAAATTTTACTTCTCATCTAAATTAAAAATCATTTATTTAAAAAAGTTGTTTATTAGTATTTTACGTGCCATTGGAAAGTCTAACTAAAATTATTAGGGTATTGTTTATTTAAAAAGAGTTGTTTAATTAGAATTTTAAAGTAAGTTAAATTATAATTTGAAATTTAAAATTGATTTAAAATTCACTATTATAAAATATTTAAAACGCCTATTTTTCAAAAATTGGATATCAAAAATCATTAAAAAAACCCCTCCTCGATCTGATATTATAATACAACATCAATAACTATTACATATTTATTTGATATAAAACAAAATTTTAGCCCTATCAAAATTTCAAAACAAACACATATTTTTACTATTCATCAAAACGCACACCTGAATCCCGAATAAACATATCCTTATATATTTCCTCAAATTCTCAAATTTCCAATTAATCTCTTTTGCACTAGGAGTAACTTTTAAGAAAGACATAAGTTCACGTAACGCTCGGTGCCATTTTTGTTGTTGCGGCGAAAAATCTTTACAGAAATTATATAAACATAAAACCTTGCATGAGACAAATATTTAATTAGTAAATTTTTATACTCCTTAAGAAAAAGTTAACAATCTCATTCGGACAGTTGAGATTTCGAGTGGAGCTATAAAGTTGCATGCTCAGTTACAAGGTATCAATTATCATGCATTTGCCTATTTTCTATTTAAGAAATACAATGAATATTATATATATATTTATATAAATCAATAAATGTGCTTATTCAATAACTAAATAACTAAAATACATCAATAATAGGAAAGTGTTTGCAAACGCAATTGCATGGCTGTTTAGGGTACTAAAAAAAAGTTTTTTGCAAAATTAATTTATATTTTAAACTTTCTTTTTTGGCAAAACATTTTCAATTTCTTAAAATCTGACAAAAAAAAAAAAAAAAAATACTAGCATTCTATATTATCTTACTTCACAAACTTTTGATTTTTCTGCATAAAAAATATATAAATAACTAATTCTCTAAAAATAAAATCACTGGAAAGTCCTCCTACACATGATGACGGAAGTGAGGTCTAAGATACCCCAAAGTGGCAATAGTTATGAGCATGCGCAAGCATTCCACAACGTTGGTATAAATTAAAATTGGCCCACAATTCCATTGAATTCAATATTTGGGGGTGACCACTATCTTTTGTCAAACATTGTGAACGTGCCAACCGATCTTTCTCAACTCCAATCCACTTATTTTTATTTTTTCTAAAATCAAACAAACAAACACAATGATATTGACAAAATACAGAAACAAGGGGAGTCAACTATCCAACAATATTGTCCTTAATTTCACACTATATATATATATATATCATATGTATATATCATATGTGAATTAGATTTGTGTCTTTCACAAACTTTATTCTTAATTTGATGCATGTCATCTATGGCTAGTTATGGTACTCATAGTCATAGAGTACTCATGCATGGTTGATATTGGATATTTTTCGTAAATAGAGTTATTCTATTTCGTGTATTAATTAGTAATTTATATATATAATTGGGATTAAGTAGTAAGATAAAATGTGAAAGAAAAATGTAATTTAAAAGTGTTTCTTTTGTTAACTATAATAGTCATTTTTGCATAAAAAAGTATAAAAATGTTATTCTTGTGGATCAATTTTATAATTAAAATACACATGAAAGACATTTTCGAGCATGATACTAGAAGTGCTGTGAGAAAATTCTTTTGGGACCATTTTTCGATTTAAACCTATTTCTATGCATATTCATTCCAACCATTGCTATTGATTGTCATTCTGCTTTAGTTTTACTTGAATTTTCAATACTCGAGTATTAGTTTCAGACGACTTCTTAATTTGTCATGAAGTAAATATATTGTTGATATCATTGCTAATACCTTTTGTATCTTAAAAAATAAATATCTAGTGATTTATTAGCACCTAGAGTACGTAAATGACATAATTTGTTTCAAGAAAATTGTGTCTAACACAAGTTTCGGTTTTATTTTCTCTATTTTATGTCATCTCTAGGGCTACCCTCCTAACAAAGGTTTCAGTAAATTTTGCATATGGTACTCAAAAAAAAAAAAAAAATCAATACAAGTGCAATTTTTTTCTTTAAAAAAGTAATAACAACTAGATACAATTAAAGGTCGAAGCCCGATAAGTGACTAGATTAAGGGGGTGTTTGGCACAACTTATAAGCTATTTAAAACAGCTTATAAACTGTTTAGGAGCTTATACGTTAATTAATTTTGTTTGGTAAAATAAGATGTCTAACAAGATTAGAGTTGGTAATATTCTAAATTCACAAGATTAGACGATTTCTCTTTGAAAAAATATATGGTTTGGAAATCCTTGTCAATTTATGGAAAAATTAAATGTAAATTAGATCATATCTCAACCCATCTTGTACTCAACTTTATTATACAAATTTTTTTTTGAAAAAAAATATTTATTTTCGAAAAAATATTTTCTGATTTTTTTTTCAATATTTTTATTTTTTTATGAAAAAAATAAATTTTCATTTTAAAATTTTTTCTGGAAAAAAATTTATTTTTAAAAAAATTAAAAAATATATATAAAATATTTAAAAAAAAAATATTTTCATTTTAAAAAAAATATTATAAAAAAATCGAAAAAAATATTTATTTTCAAAAAAATATTTTCTGGAAAAAATTAGGAAAAAAAAATCAAAAAAAATAATTTTGTTGAAAATCAATCTAAATCCTCCGTGTAAATAATACTCCATAAATCGCGTGTTTTTTATTAATTTTAAAATAAGTTTTTATGAGATGAGGATCCAAATTATATTCAGATATATTTATAATCATTTTGGATAGTCAGCTGTAATATATAGATAAACATGATAATTATTTTTATTTTTAAATATAAAAAACACACAGAAAGAAAATCTTTGATAAATATCAACCCATTTAATATTTTTGGGAGCCCCTTATTCCTACAAATCATTAAAAAAAAATTATTAAAAAAAAAAAAAAATTATATTAATTTTTAAAAAAAATATACGTTTTTCAAAAATTACATCAATTTTCTTATAAAAAGAATTATCCAAATACTTTAACAACTTATAAGCTACTTAATAATTACATGTTATAAGCTCTCAAAAAACTTATAAGATGTTTAAAATAAGCTTAGCCAAACGGGCCTAAATTAATGCCAATATTTTTATGCTAAAACCGACAATTAAATCCAAGAAACACCTAAGTTTGCTTATATAACTAATGAAAGATTTCCATTTCAAATGTTAAAAAATAAAAAATGGAATAGTGTCTTTTTGACAAATTGCCGTTTTATAAAAATAAAAATGATGTTTCAAACGACCCCCAAATTATTAGGATTGACCCAAAATCCAAATTATTTTTTAATTTAAAAAAACACGTTAATCCTTAAATAAGATGCAACCAAATTATTTTTTTGTTTTGTTTTAATAAGCCCTTAACTATATATTTATTGTTTCATACTTTTTTGGTAGTTCGTTACTCATTATAGATGTTTTTGTTGCTTTTGGAGTTTGATATATGAATATAATAGTATTAATGAAATTTTGATGTAGGGATTTTTTTTGAAAAAAAGGGATTAAGTAGATTGGGATAAAGTTTTGATTAATCTATTTTATCATTATCCTCATGAAACAAGAATAACATAGTTTGAGAGTTTAAAAAAGAAAAAAAAATTAAGGACCATTCGACACAAAAGTTGATAGTTTAAGAGCATTTTTAATGCATTATACCAAACAAAAACCCCCCACTAGTATAATGTCTCTACTCTCTTGATATAAATTGTTTGATTTACATATTCCACAAATATCTCATGGTAGGAGTGGTGGGACCCTTGAGTGGGGTTCACCCCCCCTTCAAGTAAAATCTAGGGAACATTTTATTGTTGTAGTGTTTCTTGACAACGGTATAGTTCCTTCCCCAAAATGCTACCTCGAGTCACAACTTTTTGATGTAAGAATCTAAAGTAGGCAGGTTGCATATTTTTGGGCATGCTGTTTTTGTATCTTGAATCAAAAGAATAATCATATTATCAAGTCAATATAGTACGAGACAAACAAGATGATTTAGGCATCTGTTATTCCATTTAATCATAGGAGAATTAGAGGCATACCTAAATCACTTTTTCGATTCTCACCACTTTCTTCACTAAACACATTTCTAGAAATTGTTGTACAAGTTAGGAGCAAGTCTTTCAATTCCATTTTAACATATATACTCTTGACATAACCCTACATGATGTTGTGATGAATGTATGCTTACGATGACGCTTTCACTTTATATCTCTAATTCACTGCCCAAAAATATAGAGAATTAATTGACTACAAAAATTTTCAACATGCCTATGAAATTTTTATCGAAAGTATTGCCTATAACTTTTTTCAATCATATGGACATTTTCATTCCTTAAATTACCTATAAATAATTTGCCTACGGAACTATAATTTATAGATAAATTTGTTTTTAGGTCATTTCTAAATTACAAATGTACTAATTATACCTAAGAAAATATGGATTTCCTAGAGAATTCTTTGTGTAGATAATTTGTTTGCCTACGGAAATTACAAATATGTAGGCAGTTTGTTCGTGGGTAATTTGTTGAAAAACTAATAATGGATACAAATGAGATCGCATATGTAGTCAAATAATTGCATGCGAAAGTGCAAATGTACCTATGTATATACAACCATTTTGTACCAATTAGTAAGTTCTGAAATGTATCTATCAGTAAGTCTCCCTAATTTGTTTGTCTACTTAAAATTTAAAAATTCGTAATTAAGTCATAAGCAATTCTCACTATTTAAGAATCAAATTTTTTTTGTTAATAAAACTCCGTAGCCATTTAGAAATTTTCGTAAAAAAATCTTTATTTTTTTTGTAGTGATACTGATCCCTCTCTTAAACTCTACTTGAAAAATTTTCAATGCATAATTTGTATATTGATAAATTTTTATATGAACGGTGTAATACGAGACTCGTGTTGAAAATACCTTTGAGAGATGAGTCGTTAATCCGATAAATACATTAGTATTTTAATTTCAATAACAAATTTCAATCTAAAAAATATATATATCATATTTTAAATTTGAAATGTTTCATTTTTTAATTTTTTTTGCGCGTACAATATTATGGATGCCAAATTAGTGACTTTAATTTGATATATCATGCTTTGAAAATGAATCCGGAACCGGAATGCAAATGCTATTGTAATTTGAAAAATCTAAGTGGAAAAGGTACAAGTTTCTATTTTTGGAAATGGGAGTTGAACTTGCTGTTTTTATCACACTATATTATTATGATATTGTTTATGATAATAAACAATAAAGTTTTGGAGTTGGAGAAACAAGAAAGTTTTTGAAGGGGTGAATGTATCGATAGAAAAGATTGTCGACGAGATCAAAGAAAAATTTTAGAGTTGGTAATATTCTAAATTCACAAGATTAGACGATTTCTCTTTGAAAGAATATATGGTTTGTAAATCCTTGTCAATTTATGGAACTGTGAGCTATATGTAAATTAGACTCCCACTGAGTGTGTCTTGTACTCAGGTATTAATATACAAATTATCTTTTCCCGATAAAGAAAAATGATATTGTTTATGATTTTATTGTGTTTATTTTTAATATGAAACTTATAAATTATCATTTTAAAATTTTGTAAGTACTATATTTATTTTACTTTTTAATATAATATATAAAATATTTAAAAAAATAAATAGGTATCATTTTAACAGTTGCACCTCCAGTTCAACAGGTCCAATCTATTGATCTGCTGATCAGTGTCCAGTCCGATTTGATCGTCCGTCGGGTTAGGAAAACACGGTCAATAACACAGATAATTTTGTAGAAATCAATCTAAATCCTCCGTGTAAATAATACTCCATAAATCGCGTGTTTTATTATTAATTGTAAAATAAGTTAACATGAGATGAGGATCCAAATTATATTCAGATATATGCATAATCATTTTGGATAGTCAGCTGTAATATATAGATAAACATGATAGTTATTTTATTTTAGATATAAAAAGACACAGAAAGAAAATCTTTGCAACAATATCAACCCATTTAATATTTCTCTGCCCCTTATTCCTACAAATCATTAAAAGCAAATTATTATAATCGAAATGCTGATAATAATTAAAAAAAACCCAACGTGTTTCAATTACATCAATTTTCTATAATAAAGAAATGCAACCGAGAGATTTTCCCAACCTTAGCATTGAGGCTAAAACAAATGTAAGGGAAAATCTCAAGTTAGATTCCCTTTAAACAAACCAAACAACCTTATACCCAAACCAAGATGGTAGGTTAAGTTTGTAGGTTGGGTGTGAACTCTTAGGTAACATCTAACAATCCCTTTGGGCCGATAAAAAAAATAAAAAATGCAACCGTGTCTTTTTGACGAATTGCCGTTTTATATAGTCAATAAATAATGATATTTCAAAAGTGGAATTTGTGGATACCCGACCCATGATCCAATTAGTCAACAATGGTAATTGAACACGTGGATAAATAGGCAACCATATAGTGTACTTTTAAAATTTTAATTAATTACTTAATGCATGAGACTATAGTTTAGAGATAATCTCTCACTACCAAATTAAAGTTCCAATAGTATATGGAGTAGGTTATTATGTCAACAATAGAGTCTCTAGTATTTTTATTAGGGATTTTATTTTGAAAAAAGGGAAGTCAGCAGTATTTATTTCACTCCAGATGCAATTTACCTTTCCTGTAATTTATTATATATATATATATATCATATCTTCTTGTTGTAAAAATCAAATCAAGTAACTAGTATACTAATTGAATTTCTCTTCTTAACCTCTTTTGATTGAAAATTCAAACTTAAACTTGAATCAAATGCTAAAATTATTTTATTCACCTTACACATAATTATTTACCCTTCAATTGGAAATTGGAATACTGAAATGATTTAGAGGATTTTTCAAATTTGTTTTGACATGATCATAAATTGAATTGAATCTTCATCAATCAACTCTTCTTTTTTTTAAAGATCGATCAAATGATGACTTGATCCCTTAAAATTAGTTAATTGATGAATATTCAATGTAAATATAATCATTTTATATGTGTACGTATATTTATTAAATACTTTCTTAATATACTTTGTCAATCTATTTTATAAAGATTCATATTTTAATGATAAAACTTTAGGTCATATAGATAATAGTATTAGTGGTATCCAATGAAAATGATGCACATTATAGTTTGTCGTAAAATTATTACTCCATCCATTTTAAAATTAATGATCTTTTAATTTTTTTTGTTGAAATTATAAAGGATACATATTTATTCTTAATTAATGAGTAAAAAATTACAACCCGTGATTTTAGCTTGCCATAGAAAATGTTTTATTTTCCACATCTCTATAATTTAAAAAATATTTTTTAAAATTAAAAGAAGAATAAAATTTGAGAGAAATAGTGTCAAAAAGGCTAAAAGATCATTCAGTTACAACCTCTATCCAACTTTTTGTTCACATTTACTACTTTATCGTATTTTAGCAAAATGAGTTTTTATTAGTATTTAAAATGATAAATTAATTTTTAAGGAGACATATAATAGAGGAGATGTAGATCTGTCATACACCTTCTTAATTAAAAGTCGCTCTATCATTTCAAATATTAATAAATAACTCGTTCACTCAAATAAAAAAAAAAGTACGTGTGAATAAAGAGTCGAGACGAAAGGAGCATTCACGAACAAAAAGAATTGAATAGATAATTTATTTCGGAACGTATGTAGTTTTTAAGGAACTAATTACAAAGAATATTATCAATCAATAATTAATCTAAATCAGATCAGATTATTTTTGTTTCTTTGGAGTAAATTTTTGTTTCCTTTTGACTAAAAGTTTATGTATATGTTTCTCGCTCAACTTATCTTTTTAAATGTTGAACTTATTTTATATTACAATAAATTGAATGTTCGGGAAACAAATTTCACATTTTAAAGATAAATTTGAGTTGCAAAATTGATCTGATGTACACAAATTATCACCCTACCAAATTGTGATCCAATCCAATTACCATGGTATGTAACTATGTATTATTATCGATTTTTTATTCTTTTGAATAAAATACATTGTTTATATATCAATTGACTTTTCTTACCAATCAAATCTTTGCAAATCTCCATGTTTCGTTGCCTATAAATACATATACTTCCATTAGCCATTTTCACAAACTCTCTCTCTCTTTCATTTCAAACTCTGTTTTTCTTGTTTCCGTTTTCTCCACAATGTTGAAAATGAAACTCGCCGTTAAGTCTCTCTATCTTCTTCTTTCTTTTTTGGCTCTAATATTATCCAACAATGGTGCAGAAGCTTCCCACAAAGTTTACACGGAGTTAAAATTATCCTCAGCCGCCGTTAACGTCAAACAGTTGCACAGAACTGGATACCATTTTCAACCTCCAAAAAACTGGATTAACGGTAATATTAACGTTTTTCGTTTCCGTTAATTTTTGTTCTGTATATGAGATTGTGAGCTTTCTTTGCTTTCATTTCCAACTCATTTTTATTGTTTTTGTAAAAGAAACAAATACGTGATTATCAATTTTTTGGCATGACAGTACATGTGAATAAATTTAAGTAGTCGAGGTTTGACCGTATTCTAGAATATTAGCTGGCGTATTTAATTTGTATAAATGGTAAAAGTAAAAACTAGGCCTGAAAATAGATTTTAAATTTTATAAAATAACTTGACAAAAACGTTTTGGTTCACAGTTCTATTTTATTAGTATTATTGTTATTTACATTTTTAATAAATTTTTTATTTTTTAAACAATGATACCCTCTCCTTTCCGGATTTAATGATGCATTTTAATAAGATAGTTATTTATTAATATAATTTTTTTTTATGAGGATTAAATGGTAAAATAATAGTGTGGTGTAAATAAAAGAAAAATAATTAACGTCATTATGTATACTTTTTTGGATATTTTTAGGGTACAATTTAAATTGATGTAATTGCTTTTTTTTTTTTTTAAATGTGCCAAAAAATTCGGGTAGGACCTTATTAGGAAACGTTTCATTAAATTCTAGACGGATGTAGTAATTTTTTATGAATAACACTAATAATTTTTATATATAAAAGTGATATAATTCATTTATAGATATAATTCGGAGGAGCATTCCTCAAATAATTTGTATTGAATGAGACAAATGGACTTTTTAAATAATATAATAGACAATTAGTCTGGAAATTGTGTTTTTATGTGATGAAGTCAATATTTTATGAAACTTGACAGAAATTTCTTATAAGGAAAGATTGAAGATGGATGAGCTGTTTAATTGTTGACCAGTAATTGAGGTATGATCGCAACTGATATAGGTACCTGACTGGGGCAGCAATACTGGGTTCTATATTAATTAAGACAGCGATATTATTTTATTAAATTGACTATATTAATTATTTTATATATAAATAGTTTAATTAAATATTTTATAATTTTATTTGACTTAAATCTAGCATACGGTCCCTCCCAAATAGGGTGTGGCTTTCGGGACTATATTTTTTTTTTAAAAGGTAAATCAACTTTTTATTAGAGAAAAACACCAGCTAGCAGACCTGGAGTATAAGGTATAATTTAGGATGTTGTGCCTCTGATACAGTATTAAAAATTTATATGATTAACATGCCACAATGAATTAGCATGTTATCCCTCCCTGTTCTATGAAAGAAAGATTACACACAGATTCTAGGATTCTGTCTCCAAGAACTAAATGAAACAGATCGCACCTTTTCCAAGTTTGTCGAGAGCCATGACCAAATTTGGGCTCTTGTTGTATCCCAGAATTTTTCCACGTCAAATGTCAAACCATTGAAGATGCAATCTTTTCTAGAATTCCATAAGGACCAAATGATACCAGTCCAGATTTTATCCGCCATTTTCGAACCTTTCCCGAAGCCGAGGAATGAATCGTGCTGCACGAAGTGATCGATTGGGCTGCCCTGTGCTGCTGTTGAGATGTCTAACCACTGATAAACACGTGACCAGATGCCTGCCGAGATAGAGCATCGGAAGAAAAGATGTAGGATGCTCTCGTCTTCTTGTTTACATAAACCGCAGTTGAGGTCTCCTGTTGCCGAAACAAGGCCACGACTAAGGAGATTGTCTTTAGTCGCAACCCGTCCTTTTAGAATTTTCCAAACTATTGCCTTTGCTCGCCTTGGTGCATAACTCTTCCACAATCTCGAGAATGTTATTTCTTCAATTCTTCTGTCCACCGCTGCTGCTGTGTCTTCCTGGATGAGGTGGTTGTATGCCTCGCTAGTAGTGTAAGTCCGTTTGTTGCCCCGTCCCATTGCCACATGTCCTCCGTGTCTTTTTGCAATTGTATCCTGTTGAGAAAGTTCATCAATTGGTTAAGATAAGTTATCTCCCTATGACGTAATTCATGACTCCAATTTAGACTCCATTCCCACCCCCCATTACCCCAGGAACCCATACTACTCACACACTCGTCTTTTTGAGAACTCACCCTATATAACCTATGGAACTTCTCCCTCAAACTCACATTATCTATCCATCTATCTTCCCAAAAATTTATACTCCTCCCATCCCCTATTACCCTATGAAAATTTCGACCCATTCCCTCTCCCTCCGGGTTCCCATATAACTCACACACATCTGTCCACCAACCCGATAATTGTAACCTAGACCCTCGACTTCTAACGCTTCTACCATGACTTTCCTCCCCCTCATTTAGTACGATTATCCCCCCATACTTAGATTTTATGACTCTTGCCCACAACCTATTTGGTTCGTTAAAGAACCTCCATATCCACTTTCCCAAAAGAGCTTTATTGAAGATCTCAAGATTTTTAATCCCGAGGCCCCCATGAATTTTGTTTTTGCAAATATCCTCCCAACTTACCCATGGAGTTTTATTGTTTTCCTCATTCCCCCAAGAAGTTTCTTTGCAATCTCACAATCTCCTTAAGGGTGTTCTTCTTGAATCTTGTGAAAAAGAAGGCAATAGATCGGTATGGCCGAAAGAACAACTTGAACAAGTGTTATCCTCCCCCCAAAAGATATCTGTTTATCATCCCATTTCTTAAGACGATTTCTGATTTTTTCCACAACCAAATCCCATGAATCAGCCCTTTTATGATTAATACCCACGTTTAGGCCCAAGTATCCGATCTTTCCTCTTCCAATATCACAGCCCAATGTCCTAGCCATATCTGAAATGGTTGTAATATCAGTGTTGTATCCCCAAAGACAACATTTACTGAAATTGACCCCAAGACCAGAGAGCAATTCAAAGTTTCTCAGGATGTACTTAATTGCCATGATATTGTCCATCTTTCTCGGGCAAATGAATAAGGTATCATCTGCATACTGTAGATGAGAGATACTAACCTTCTCACGTCCAACCTCGATCGGCTCAAGCAGCTTGAGATGGATTGCTCTATTGACGATCAAGCTCAACCCTTCCGCCACTAGCAAGTAAAGGAACGGGGAGAGCGGATCCCCCTATCGAATGCCCCTCCAAAGCTTGAATTCCCCGGTCGGGCTACCATTGACTAGGACTGTAGCTGTGGCCGTTGAGACACATTCAAGGATCCATCTTCTCCACTTTGTGCAGAAATTAAGCCCCACCATCATCTGATTCAAGAATGGCCAGCTCACCGAGTCGTATGCCTTGGTGAAGTCGACCTTGAACACAACCCATTTCTTTCTTTTTTTCTTTTCCTTGTCAACAATCTCATTAAGTGTTGCAATGCCATCCGAGATCTGTCTTCCGCTAATAAATGCCGATTGAATTTCTGAAATGATGGGATCCATGACTTTACTGAGTCTGATGGCAAGAGTCTTTGCTATGATCTTGTAAAGGGATCCGATAAGGGAGATCGGTCGAAAATCCCCAAGTGAAAGGCATCGGTCTTTTTTGGCAATAAGGACGATGAAGGTCGGATTGAGGCCCTTCACAATCCTGCCAAATTTATGGAATTCCTCCATCATCTGAACTATCTCCTCTTTCAGAAGGCTCCAATTTTCTTTGAAGAATTCGAACGAGAACCCGTCTGGTCCGGGCTCTTGCTCGAATCACAAGACCATATTGCTTGCTTGATTTCATCCTCCGTGAAGGCTGCTGTGAGGAAGCCATTGTCACTATCATCTAATCTTTTGCCGAACAGGTCATTTGGGAGCTCGAGGCACGGGGTGAATTTCTCCTTGAAGTGGTCTTCAAAAAACTGAAAAACACCCGTTTTAACACCATCCATGGAGTCGGTCCAGGATTGTTTATTGATAGACCAGCGATCTCATTTGTCTTGTTTCTACGATTGATCCACCTGTGGAAGTAGTTTGAGTTGGCGTCACCATCTTTAAGCCAGATCGCTTTGGATTTCTGGTGTAGTATTTTTTCCTACCAAATGATGTCTCTTAAGATTTCTGCTGAATATTGATTCCTCCTCATCACCTCAGATTCATCGAGGCCCATGACGTCGTCAATTCTGTCCAGACAATCAATTTGTGTTCTCTTTTCCTGAATTTTTGTCTCTACATCACCAAAAATTTCCTTATTCCATGTTTTGATATCAGCCTTCAGTAGCTTTAATTTTTCCTTCAGCACATACCCGTCCCATCCCGAAACAGCATAGTTATTCCATTGGGCCTGAATAAATTCCTTAAAGTTGGGATGAGATAACCAATATTTTCCCTATTTTATAATATCGACAGTGATGGAATGTTTTTTGGCAACTATTGCCTCATTTCCAACTTCTATTATTATGAATTTGCCAGTTCATGTGTTTACATTTCACATCATATAAATATGCACAAGTTAAATTCACAAACAGTGAATGGAGAATATGTATATGTATGTATATATATAGCATTATCATACACAAAAATACAACCATAAAATTAAAGTACAAAATAAAGGAAATTATGATTGGACACATACACATGACAGCAATTTTATGAATAAATGAAAATGAGAGAAAAAACTTAATTTTAAGATTATTGATTGGCAGTAATTAGAATTTAGGGGTGTGGATTTATTGGTGCATGCATGCATCTGGCCATTATTGTGTTCAAAGTGTTTAATTCAGGGCTTGTGCAGAACTCTTTCTGTTCTGCATTCTACAGAAAACACAATAGAAAATGATTAGGAAGTAATAAAAAAAAAAGGCATTTATTATGCCTACTTATAAGTTACTATAGATTAAAGACTATGAATCGTCTTTGTCATATAGCTGTTCATGTTTGAGACAATTGAGTATTGTTTTTTGTTCTTGTTTCTTATGTCATGCATTTCATTGGATCGATGTCAACTTTACTTTCTTTATTTATTAGTATATATTGATAATTTATTAATTAATTATAACCTGTGTTTAGTGATATGTTTGTGAAATGGAGTATCTATTTTGTCCGGTAAATAAAATGGTGAATTTACCTTGGAATATCGCTATTAACTTTTTCTTTTTTCTTTTAAAACATTAATGTTTAATGTAGGAAAAATCTAGTGTTGACTTGAAAATTTTTTTATTTGATTGTAAATTACAAGTGACTAATTATTATTTCAACTGTGTCTCCTTTTCATGTGCCTTTGATGGATGATCATAAACAACATCAGATCCCAATGGTTAGTCTCTCATTCTTGATCTCTCTTTTCAATTAAAGTTATTTATATCAGATTGTACCCCGTGTCATACATGACTTATTGTTTAACAGGGCCTATGTACTACAATGGGTATTATCACCTCTTCTATCAATACAACCCAAAAGGTGCAATTTGGGGCAACATAGTGTGGGCACATTCCATATCAAAAGACTTGATAAGCTGGAAAAGACTCGAAAATGCAATTTACCCCTCAAAGCCCTTCGACAAATACGGCTGCTGGTCGGGTTCCGCCACGATCCTACCCGGAAACAAGCCGATAATCCTCTACACGGGGATCGTGGACGAGAACAACACACAAGTGCAAAACTACGCCGTCCCTGCCAACTTATCCGACCCGTTTCTCCGGGAATGGGTCAAACCGGATAACAATCCGTTAATAGTATCCGATGTTTCGGTCAACAAGACAGCCTTCCGGGACCCGACGACCGCGTGGAAGGGCAGTGATGGAAAATGGAGGATTTCTATTGGCGGAAGGAGGAAGAACAGAGGCATTGCATATCTGTACAAGAGCAGAGACTTCGTGCATTGGGTGAAGTCGAAGCACGAGCTGCATACCAAGAGTGGGACGGGTAACTGGGAATGCCCCGATTTCTTCCCGGTTTCGGTCTTGGGTAGTAACGGGTTGGATGCTTCGGCCACGGGACGTGTTAGGCACGTGCTGAAAGTGAGCCTGGATGCCACGAGATATGAGTACTACACCTTAGGTACTTATTTCACTGGAGTCGATAGATATGTGCCCGATAAGGAAATGGTCGATGGATGGAATGGCCTGCGGTATGACTATGGAAACTTCTACGCCTCCAAATCGTTCTTCGACCCCAAGACGAATAGGAGGATCTTGTGGGGTTGGGCGAACGAATCTGATTCCACTTCTGATGACATTAAGAAGGGCTGGGCTGGAATCCAGGTACTAATACTTTTCAATAAAAACAACTAATACCTTTCAGTATAACAACTGATACTGTTGTCTTACATGTTATGAAAACAGCTAATACCTTTTAGTATTTCAAATAACACCTTTTAGAATAACAACTAATACTATTGCGTCACATGTTACGAAAACAAGTAATACCTTTTAGTATAACAACTAATACTATTGTCCTACATGTTATGAAAACAGCTAGTACCTTTTAGTATAACAGCTAATACTATTGTCCTACATGTTATGAAAACAGCTAGTACCTTTTAGTATAACAGCTAATACTGTTGTCTCACATGTTATGAAAACAGCTAATACCTTTTAGTATAACAACTAATACTATTGTCCACATGTTATGAAAACAGCTAATACCCTTTAGTATAACAACTAATAGTCTAATACTATTGCCTCTCACATGTTATGCCAATTTTCAGACCATCCCACGTACGATTCTGCTCGATCCCAAAGGCAAGCAGTTGCTCCTATGGCCTGTCAAAGAGGTGGAAGCTCTTAGAAGGAAGAAGGTGGCATTGAAAAACAAGATTCTCGCAAAGGGAGAGAAGATTGAGATCAGAGGAATAACAGCTGCACAGGTAAACTTCATTTCATCTGGCTTAAAGTAAAGAAAATAACAAAACTGAACTAATACTTCATGATTTTGTTGCATTCTGCAGGCTGATGTGGAAGTCACGTTCTCGTTTCGTAGCTTGGACAAAGCAGAGCTGTTTCATCCAAAATGGGACAGATACGACGCACAGAAGATTTGCAGCCAAAGGGGGTCGACCGTTCAAGGTGGCTTAGGACCGTTCGGGCTATTGACTTTGGCTTCAAAGAACCTCGAAGAATACACACCAGTGTTCTTCAGAATCTTTAAGTACCAAAAGAAGCATCTTGTCCTCATGTGCTCCGATGCATCGAGGTTTATTTTTTGTCTTAAGCCTTCCTCTTTATTCTTCGCTATTTGAATTCATATATCAATTTTCATGTTTTTCATTTGATTTTTCCCGACAGGTCATCCTTATCGGATGGAAGGGGATCATACAGACCGTCGTTTGCAGGATTCGTAGACGTCGACTTGACCTCGAAGATGCTCTCTCTCAGAAGCTTGGTATGTAAAATTTCTTTTTTGTTATCTAATTTCATGATTCATTGGAAATTGAGTTTGAAATTGATTTTTATTTCTTGCAGATTGATCACTCTGTTGTGGAGAGTTTTGGAGAAGGGGGAAAAACTTGTATTACATCAAGAGTTTATCCAACTCTTGCCACATATGGAAATGCACATTTGTATGCATTCAACAATGGTTCTGAGTCCATCAAGATTGAGAGTTTGAAGGCATGGAGCATGAGTAAACCACTGGAGATGAATCAATGAGAGATATAATAATTTGTGACTAATTGATTTTTCATTTTTATGCAACAAATCTTAGACATGTTTTTGTTGAATTAAGGAACAGATTCTATTATTTTACTCCCATGCTAATTATATCAACTTCTGTTTATCACTTTATTGAGTAATGATTTATTTGAATGCTTTAGTTGATTTATGCAGAATATATAATGAATGTATTTTATTGGTTTTCATGCATGTATTATAACAATTGTATACAAATAAACCGATCTATGTGTATTGGGCTGGGCCCAGCTCAGCCCAACCTTTTAAGATTTCTATATTATGTATGTATTGTTTACGGTTTGTTTTGGATCTTTTAATTTTAATTCAGACCTTCTTGGTTCAATTTAAATAGAATTCAACCATATTTACTCTTAAAAATTGGAAGTCCAAACAGATGCAATTTATTTCATCAAAAGGAAATCAACTCATGTATTCAACACAAAAGTTTCAAATCCGGAATGACATCATCTGTTTTATAATTGGTGTTCCACTTTATATTTCAAACTATGGATGTATGACACGTGAAATAATAAAAAATATCCAACGAACCGTTGGGTTCCACGTTTTAAAAATTTAAGAAGGTGAAATACCAACGAAATACAAAAAATGGAACAGAAGAATCAAACCATTTAAATCACATTATTTTTTTAAGTTTGCGTATCTTTTCTGATCAACTTATGAATCTAATTAGCTTTAATTACAAACTAATTCATTATAACCCAAACATTTGTGCTCACCACTCATAGATTAAATCTCTTATAATTCATTTTATCCCAAACCCACTGTGTTGTCATAATTTCACTTGTTATTTTTGGTTGGAAAATAAAATATTGTACCAGTTTTTTTTAGGTGAATTGACCTTTAAACTTTCTTATATGATTTTATGTTGATCGATGTGTTATTACTTAGATTAAAGAATGCATTTACATATTTTTATTTTTTTTTGTTATATATAAATTTTATGACAAATAACTTATATTTTTTGTATATGTGAGTCCGTGACTGTTACATGTTAACATTAATACATTTTCCTTTATATCTCTTTTTGTTCATTTCGTCATTTTTGCCATCGATGTTATTCCATTCTGCTTTAGGATAATTTTACTGGAAAATTTATGTGCTATCTTCATGGCAGTTGAAAGGAACACATCTTTGGTTAGTGTGTATCTTTAATATTTTTCGAATGTTGTATGATAAAATCATAATGTACAGATTGGTAGGGGTAATAAAAAAGGTAGGATAAAGGAGATTGATATAATATAATATGAGTTAGTAATATTATGCCATTTGGTACGTTGGTACGCCGTAAAAAAAATGACAAGATAATTTTTGGGTGTATTAGTGTACTATCTTTATTTATATTATTTTTTTTTTTTTTCGTTTACTGTATTTCAAATCGTGAAATCATTAAGTAATAATTTCTCTTTTTTTTTTAAATGATAATAGTTTCTCTTTTATGTTTGTTTGGTTGAAATTCGATAGGCATGTGATTGAGTCAATCTAGAATTACTCTAAATTTCTGCTTTGGCATGTGCATCGATCTAATTAATCACATACATTGAATGATTTGATAATCGTATTTATGCTAATTTTTTTTAATGAAACACAATTTCAAATTAATTAGGAAGGTCCACTTAAATTAATAAGGAAAGTCACTTAACTCCATTAAATACAATTTCAAATTAATAAAGAAAGTCCGCTTTAAGTATAAGACGAAAATTTGTGAACTCGAGTTTATGGTGAACTTTATTATTCTAAATCACTGTTATATATAAAAATTACAATGTTATGCACAAAAATTATCGCTGCTTGAAAAATAAAGTACTTTTAAACAATGATAATTTTTATATGTAACAGTAATAATTTTTATACATAATAATAACAGAGTTCCTATATAAACTTAGTTCTGAGTTTATAATAGACTCGATCCATTGAATATTATCCTAAGTATAAACTGATACACTTAAGCAGCTTCTCTTGAAAGTTGTGAATCTGTGATATTGATGACATGATTTCAATTGCATTAATTGGTGACTAGTTAGGATTATAATTAGGGAAATGAGTGTTTTTACCCAAATTTCAATTTCTACCCACTTCATATAAAAAATGAGCTTTCTACTTAATTTTAACTTGAAAAGACTCAATTATCCATAAATTAACTATATTCATTTTTTTCATTATTCATTTCTCACCTACACCACTTATAATACATATTTAATTTACTCTATTTACTCTTTTCATCATATTCTCTTCATCATCTCTTTTCAAAATTATGGTAAGTAATTTACTTTAATTATTTATTTTTTCTTCTTATCTTCATTTCTTCATCATATATTTCAGTAATTTTCATGCATGAATATATAAAAAAATGTTTGTATCGCCGAATATAATTTTATCTAGTTGGATATAATCCTATTGAGGCAATATTCAAAGTTTGAATACTATCTCGATAAATTTGGTATAATTCTTCTCATCGAGACAGTATTCAAAGTATGAATATTTGAATATCGTCCCGATATATATAAATTTTATCTCGCTAGATATAATTCTTCACTATCGAGATAGTGTTTAAAGTATGAATATTCGAACACTGTCTCGATAAGTTTTTATAACCAGCGAGATAATTTTTATATCTATTGAGATAATATTCAAACTTTGAATTTTGTCTCGATAGGAATAATATTATGCAGCGAGATAAAATTATACACAGCAAGACAAATATTTTTTTATATCTTCATGCATGAAAATTACTGAAATACATAATGAAGAAATGAAGATAAGAAAAAAAATACTAAAGTAAATTACTTACCATAATTTTGAAAAGAGATGATGAAGAGAATATTATAAAGAGAGTAGATAGAATAAATATGTATCATAATTCATAAGTGGTGTAAGTGATAAATGAATAATAAAGGAAAAAGATGAATATATTTAACTTAAGGGTAATTAAATCTTTTTATGTCAAAATTGGATAAAAAACTCATTTTTTTTTATGAAATGGGTAAAAATCTCATTTTCCTATGAAAAAACCTATGAAAAGGGGGTATAAATCTATACGCCCCTTATCATTAATACCAAATCTCACAATTGTAATTATAATTAATATCAAGTCTCACAAAAACAATGCATCTCTCTTAGGTAAATTGTAGTGACACTTAATTGTCATGAGAGCCATCAAAATTTAGAAACTCATCATATATATAGTTCTATACATTTTCTTGCTCAATCAATTACCTACAAAGTCGCTTTCGAGGGTTCAATCAAATAACTCATAATGTTCACTTAGTCTTTAATAATAATTTCATTTATATAAACAAATATATTTATTTGATAAATTTGTAAATATATTGAATTTATAAATTAATTTCATAATTTAATTATAAACTTTTTTAGAGTAAATTAAAATATTAACTTAAACATAAAAATATGTTTTTTTTAATAAATACCAAAATAAAATAAAGATAATTGAAATAAATAATAATCTAAAAACGTAAGATGAGAACATGAACAATAATTGTTCTGTTATTGTGGGTTGTTAACAAAAAGAAAGAAATGAATAAAACCAAAGATACATACATACAATAAATAGTAAAAAGTGTTGCAAATGTGCTGGTGGCAAAAGAATTATTTCTCGTCTTGAACGATAATTTAGTTGCAACTTTCATATAATTATTAATCCACCCGCCTATAAATATCTCACTCGGTAGAAGAACATTATGATAATTAAGCTCAAATCCCACACTACACAAATCATGATCGCCGTTATCGCAGTGGCAATCATGTGCGATATTTCAGACGACGGAGGCAGACCAAAAGCTGATCGAAACGACATGCAGGAATACCCCGGATTACAACCTGTGCACGGCCATAATCCGGAGGAGTATGTTTCTGTTGTTGAAATTTAATTGGGAAGGCGAACGAGTCGATCGACTCGGGACTAATTTTTTTTTTTATATATTTTAGGACTCGTAGTTATATATATAATATATATTATATAATAATATTGAAAATAGACATAACATTACAGTGCCTAGGCGAATGGGGTTTGTAATTATTTTTGTTGATGTTAATTAAAAGGTTCATACCCTGATGGAGATACTTACCTTAATTTACTAATAATTCAAAATTACATCAAGTATTTGATTTGAGAGACTGTGATATATATATTTTTTTTAAATTGTATGATTGAGAGTTTTAGCAATATTAAAAAATTTATTATAATATTTATTGATTTTTTGACAAGATACTATATTTATTGAATAATTACGAGGTGAATTTACAATTATAATTTAAATTTTATATCTTTATCTATGTATATGTAACTTTTTTATTTGTGTTGATCAATAGTATATAGTTTTTAGTTTTAAATTTTAAATTAATTTTTTAGTGTCATATGTCATAATATATGTCTAGATATTAAATAAAAAAAATGAGAATTGTAGATTCAACGCCGATGATATCAATAATTTTTTTAGTTCTAATTTATTAATATAAACATGAAATGTGCATGTACAAACCGTGCATGAAACGTTCATGTACAAGCCATTCACGAAATTTGTACGAAATGTTCACGTAAGGATCTTGCATAAAATTTGCACGATATGTGCGCATATGGCAGATCGTGCACGAAATTTGCAAATATCATTTATACTCTATCTAGTTAAACATCTATGCACAATCATTACATGTAAAAATATTTATAAAAATATGCAACAAATATTATATTATATATTAAAGGGGCTCAATTATAAAATCGACTCAGACTCTATAATTCATAGAATCTACCCAGTGAGCTTTGGAGAGAGTAATCCAAGGTTTTGATGGATCAAGGCCCACCACTGAGCCCATCATGATAATATCTGTGTGGCCCAATTTACAGTTATATAATGATTACTGCAAATTTTGACTTTGATTATATTTTTTGCATCATTGATTATGAAATATAAGTCGAGAAAAGTATCTCTTTCTCAGTATTGAAATGAACTAAAGCAAAATGACAAACGAGTGTCAACCCGAGTTCACGGTGAACTCTGATCCCTCTGTCCGAATTATATAGATTTATCTATTTTTATATAAAGTAGTTTTTCCTTGTTAATTTACTAATACAACTCTATGTATTAATTATATTAAAAAAATATAACAACCATTAAATAGGATTATAATAGAAATTTTGCTTAGTGCAATTTACTTTTCATATACAATTTCTAAATCTTTATGAAAAGTCAAATAAATTTACGTAATTGGGTTGGAGTGAGTATTTTTTTTAAGATAACAACAATTAAGTTCATGTATAGACTTGGTTCTTCTTCACATATATGAGTGGTACTTACTTAAAATTAGGAGGTATGCCAGTCGTGAACCATCAAAATACTTGTGTTATTTGGGCAGTCAGGGGGAATACTGAAGAGGTACCTCAAACTGAAGAGAGGATATTTCACCGAGCACCAACTTCAGAATCTGCCTTTGATTTCTTCTACCGCCTTCTCCCACCCAAATTTTTTTCCTTCAAAGATCGCTTTGTTCATACCCTTCCAGATAGTCCATACAATACAAATTAACAAACTTATTGCAAACATATCACATTTTTTTGCCACAAAACATATCCTCGGGGTTGAGCTTCCTGAGCCACTAGCTTCTCCAAAGCCACCTGAGATGCAGCACGAGTCTAAGCCTCCTTCAGTGCATTCTCTGCGGACGGCAAATCCACTTCTAGGGATGTGTTGCGTGTATCCAGATCTTTGACAGATGTTTCCAACTTGCGGATCTGAGCCTGAGCTATCGACAACTTCTTCTTCTTAGCGGATAGAGAATTCTCCAACGAGTTCACTTGCTCGGAAAGTTCAGTGGCCTTGTAGCTAGACAAGTCGGACAACAACACTCCAAGCTGCCAGAGAAAATGAATAGATAACAGTGAATAACATATTATCCTCCCGCCAAACTTAAACGTGTAGAGAGACCAGAACACTTAACCTGGGCATAATAATCCGCAACCAGACATTGCTTTTCTTCACCACTAAGAAGTTGTAGCCTAGAGGCCTCATCAGCTGAAGAGGGTCTACCAAAGTAACGAATCCCTGGGGGAGTAGCAACATGATCTTCCTCAATCTCGATGGGAGCAACAAAAGCTCCTGTAAACTGGCAAGTACTGTATTTACGACGGACCTTTGAAGCAGGCTGGGCACTCGAGCAAGGGATGCCTTTTCCCTTGAGGTTCCTGGACTTCTTCGAAACTTCGCTGGTTGCAGGGATGGATTCACTGGTCTCCAGATGGGTCTGAGTGGTGCTATGAGCAGGGATGTTCTTAGGGACGGATTGCGAAACCTCCCGGACAGCCGCATTCTCCGAGGCGCTGACTTTGGACTGACCTCCGGGGTTGGAGGACCCCTCAGCAAGCTTACTCTTCCATAACATTTCTACAGAAGACACACGAAAGTATGAGCATAAAGGAGGAGAAAGGAAAGCAATCACGGAAATAGGGATAAACAAACAAGAAATTACCATCTGTCGGTCTTAGAGGGACTTGAATAGAACTGAACCCAAAGTGAAAAAGCAGACGAGGAGTGGAACACAGCGAGGGAAGGGAAATAGGACTTCGGATAGATCGAGCATTCAATTCATCAACAATTTGAGAGATAGAGGCTGGGAGTGAGTAATCGGGGGGAGTAGGCGAAGGATTCTTGTAAAGCCAGTCTTGATTCGCAAAACCCCAAGGGGCATCACGAGTAACATAGAACCAGAGACTACCCCAATCTTTGTTAGCATTAGAAACTTTACCTAAGAATTTGCACGAATTGGGGAAGCGACCACAAACATAGAAAAAAGCACCAGAAGTTTTACAAGTATACTCGGAGCAGAACATTTGA
The DNA here is from genome assembly GCA_037126765.1 of Stenogyne calaminthoides. Classification (NCBI taxonomy): domain Eukaryota; kingdom Viridiplantae; phylum Streptophyta; class Magnoliopsida; order Lamiales; family Lamiaceae; genus Stenogyne; species Stenogyne calaminthoides. The sequence continues at coordinate 34,575,898 of JBBCBC010000003.1, read as the reverse complement.
GCAGTGGGTTCTCCCCCGTTGCCCTTTATAAGCATAAAGAAAGACAACATGGCCCTAATGGCATTGGGAACAAATTGATTCAGTGGAACTCGAAAGAAATCAGCTGATCTCACAAAGAAAGGGGTGAATGGGAAAACGAAGCCCTGCTTCTAAATGTGCGTGCCAGAAAGCTATGGTTTTGACATTGTCGGAACTTAGGGGAGGATGATTGGGCCTTTAACCCACTGCAGGAATTTGAAGGGTGTAGGATGAAGGCACTAGTTTGTCATCCCGATAATCGGAGAAGGTTTCAGGATCTAAAGCGGAATCCCCGGTTACCCAATCACGATTCGTTAACTTTGCCTCAACCGACCTAGGGTTTGGCATGATTTTCTAATAACGCAAGACAAAAAGATGCACAGGGAGAAATATACCTGAAAAATAGGAGGACGCCGCGGAGAGGAAGAAGAGTGGAGGACGGAGGAAAATGACGGAAGTGAGAATGAGAGCGAAAAGAGAGAAGAAAAAGTTAGATGGATAATGATTGGCAGGATGAAGCGGCGTATCGAGTGGGCCCCAGACATATCGGAAGCCAAAAAGTTATCCAGATAAGTGAGATTAGGGCGGGAAAATCTGGATGATGCGTCACACCACTGGAAGGAAGGATGTGAAGAATAATGACCTAAATCAGGGAAAAGATGAAATTCCTCTCGAGAGTCAATTTACCTCTCAAGAGTCAGGGGGAGTAGTTGATGGGGAATATTCTGGCAAGCCACTATGAATCTGACACGTGGATAGTCAAACGGTCAACCTGGTCAAGGCGAGTCAACAAAGAATTAAGCCCAAGGAATTGGGCCAGGGAGCTACCGAAAATGAGTCTGGATAGAAGGGATTATAAAATAAGAATCTTGGGCCTGGAGGGACCAAACCCAATAGCAGTTGTGATGGGCTGAGGTCCCAAAAGCCCCAAGTAGCTCGAAAGGTCCGTTCTTGGGCCCTTAAAGGAGGACATAGCTGGCGGCCCTAAGAAAGAAGACTCTCGCACGGAACGGTTGCGAACTGAGAGGGATTGGTTCCTACAATCTCGGAACTGATCACCTCGAATAGGGTAGTTCCGAAACCCTCGGGTTAAAGGCAATTTTCAAACACGAAGGGAGAATTGAGAAAGTGGTAGCCTTGGTCGTGGACCACGATGGGAGAGAGACGAAGGTCTGTCATCCCCCATACTCCAAACGTGGATCGTGGAAGGGGAGGATCAGGTATAGCTTTTAGGGGTATAAAATCCCCTCCAAGGTAATTGTTTTAGGCATCGAATAACATACTCACTAACTTTACATACATACTTGATATCTCCTTCTCCATTAGAGCGATCACTGACTTGAGCGTCGGAGTGCCCGCGTCGGGAACCCCTCCGACGTGTTTTCCTTGCAGGTACTGGAACCAGAACTACTTTTGGACAAGAGTAACGTGAGGATTTCTCTACCAAACATACACGTAATCCTCTAACATCCAAGTCATCCTTGAATCCATTCTTACAACACCATAAATCCAAAACTTAATTTTAAAACCCAAAACAAACATCAGACTTGTAGCTCGTTTTTTTCTCTAATTTTTCATCTAGAAATGAAATAAAATAAACCCAGACTTGATATCATTTTCAAGATAAAAAAAATTAGAAGATTAACAAGCTTAAATCGAAAGATATAATATTAAGCACGAGGGTATTATTTAGGAGATAAAGTTATTTGAGTGGTGATTTTGAATTTTTTAAGTATGTTTGAATAAATTTGATTATATTGGGGTGTTAATAGCTCTCACTATGGAATTGCAAGAAAACTTACCCATATGGTGGCCTCTATGCACCGGATCACTATGAACTCTTTCTTTTCCATCAAGCATCCTAATTTTTAGAGAGCCTATGCCTATCATTCTATAGCTTTCATCATTTTCCAGTAGAACCACTCCACCATTGAACTTCTGATTTGGACATATATGAAAATAGCATCCTAAATCAAGTACCCACTCCTTCTGCATTTTGCCATCACTAACAATTAGTGTACCTACACTTTCATACCCTTCTTCTGCAACAGCAGCATTTAGCATTTGTCTTCTCATTCTCAGGAGTTTTCTAGCTCTTTTCAGGACAATTCTTCTTTAGATGACCTGCTTTAGTGTTTTCTAATGATGCTAAGCGGGCCCTTATAGTGTTTTCTAATGATGCTAATCTAATTTATGAGTTCTAGTTTTTTTTTGACATGTCTATCTTTTGGGTGTATATATTAGAATTAAGTGAGAACTACTTATAGTTAGATTTCAATTTAGAACAACGATTTTTTTTATACGTAGTATATTAATTAAAACTATTTCTTTAGAACAATTGTCCGTGAGCTTGACAGTTTTTTATATTTATTTATTTATATATAGAAATTTTGCAATAAAGTGGTGATTTCTCTAATATAATTTTTTTAATTATTTATGTAATAGTTATTCTTTCAATTACACTGGTTTTTTTATATATCAAAAATAAAAATAAATGCTTTAAGAAAAAATATTAAAAGAAATAAAATTATATTTATTAGCAAATCACTCCGAACAAGTAAAGCGTAAAATTGAATTGTTAAATATAAATAAAACAAGTAATTGATATTGGGCGGTTAATTTTGAAAATTTTATATTGTAATTATCTGAAAAATATTTAAATCATTGCAGCTTATGATTTATTTAAACCTTGCAACTCCTCTACACCATCTTGTCAAGTCAGGCGTTGTACAGAAATGAAAAAAAAAAAAATCAGTGTTTTAAACCTTGCAAGTTGCAACCTTCATCATCAAATATGTATAGTTTTGAAGCTGAATAATTACAACTCGACCAAATATGTTTATGTAATTCGGAAAAAAACAAACAAACCTTGCAGCCTTTGTCATCAAATATGTATCACTCGCTAAATAATTACAACTCCACCAAATATATTTTTGTAATTTAAAAAAAAATGAAAAGAAACTCAAGAACAACGTGAGGTTTACAAATATCAAGTAAATCCCGAGAAGGGGTTTATTTAAAATTTACGAGGCATACAACACCGTGCACCTACTACATTCAAATCACCAACTTCCACATGCAAATACAAAAAATTAGGCTACAGAATCCATGCACAGAAAAAAGCAGCTAACTAGTTGATCTCCGAAAGTGGGGCTCGAGGAGCTACGGATGGCTTTAATTCTTTTAAGTGAAAAGAGTCGACCGAATTTTCTTCCCTGAACTCTTCTTGAAGGGCCTCCATTGGCATTGCTCGTAGTGACTCGATCGTCACCTTGCTTGGAATATCGGCCTCATTTCTGATAGGAGTCGTCCCTGTGGGCTCATAATCCTAACATCAAGGAGAAATTAAGTTGAGATTGCATATCAAAATATAATGCACCAAATTGTACGATTGCAATATATTTAGAGGTACAGATACTTGACGGTGGAAAAGGGAATACCGTATATTTCTGGGTAAAGGTGTCGATAGCATGTCTTTCAATACTGGTTGATTGTTGAGAATGTACTTTGAGAAGATCCGCGAGTGTTTGTGAATGAGCAGCAGAGGTTGCCAACACTTGAGTAATAGACGATTTCTCTTGTTCTGATAAGCCTGAAATTAATGTAGATATCATGTTAGATCAAAATACACAATCATCCTAAAGATGGAGCAGTTATCAATTAAATTAGCAAAACCTGAATGGTCAAAAATAGATTTTCAAATCAAGTTAATAGGCATCGAAAAAGGAAAACCACGAGAATATAAAATCTTAGATACTCTTAAAATATGGAGATGCTAACCTTCAAAACACTGAACAATATTTTCACTATTCATTTTGATGTCATCCTCAACCACAACTCGTGCTGATTCAATTTCAGCATCATGTTGTTCATTATTATAAATCATATTCCTGAAAAGAAGTGTTCAAAAGTAAATAAATATCAGATAATCCATTGAATGATAAAACTGGACAAACGAATATGCTAACAAACCTGATATGTGAATCAAAGTCCGAAACATTTTGCTTCCCCATGTTATTCAAAGATTCCTGCATCTTTTGCCACCGGTCCAAAGCTGTATCAGCACTGCTTACACTGAAGAAAAAAACGATAGTGAGTCAGAACAACAAAGAAAATGAGAAAATATTCGGTATAGCCCAAGCCACGAAAAGAAGAAAGTCAAAAAAATTACTTCTGCAGTAAGAAAAAGGAATCCTCACCATTTCTGCATTAGTAACTCCAAGCGACAATGCTTAGCTGCTGAGAAATCAGAACCTTCCTTACAATTACTCTCTGCTTGTGTAAAGCAATCTTGCCACTTTCTTTTTAAATCTGTGGTAATCCCATCAAGTGTCGAAACATGTCCATCCCCATGTTATTCAAAGATTCCTGCATCTTTTGCCACCGGTCCAAAGCTGTATCAGCACTGCTTACACTGAAGAAAAAAACGATAGTGAGTCAGAACAACAAAGAAAATGAGAAAATATTCGGTATAGCCCAAGCCACGAAAAGAAGAAAGTCAAAAAAATTACTTCTGCAGTAAGAAAAAGGAATCCTCACCATTTCTGCATTAGTAACTCCAAGCGACAATGCTTAGCTGCTGAGAAATCAGAACCTTCCTTACAATTACTCTCTGCTTGTGTAAAGCAATCTTGCCACTTTCTTTTTAAATCTGTGGTAATCCCATCAAGTGTCGAAACATGTCCATCCAAAAATGTCTTATTTCCAGTTGCACTCTCTCTTAGATCATTCAGCTTTGCATCCACCTATCACCAAAATCATAGCTATTGACTGGAAAGAAAAAGGCACATATATACTGCATACTACAATCAGAAGTACAAACCATCTCTTTCTGACGATACATAGAATTCGAAACAAGAGAGGTCATCTCAGCAATGAGCTTCTCAGCTTCTAAACGTAATTTTTCCTGTAATATATCAAACTTGGGTAAGTGAAAAGAAAGAATAACATTCGGAATTCACAAGAAAATCAACTAGGTGAAACCTCATAAGACTTCCGAAATTCAGCTATGCATTTTGTCTGAATTTCATCAACTTTATTTGCATGATTTTCAACCCGTTTTGATTCATCCAAAAGCATATCAAGATAACTGTGAATGGACTCCGAGGTACTTATCAGGTGATCTTTACTAGCAGCAAATCCCTATCAATATAAAGCACATCTCATTAAGATTTTTAAAAAAAATGAATACTAATTTCAAAGGAATGCGAAAAGTTGTCGCGATGGAAACCTGTCGGAGCTCTCTAGCAAATTGAGCCATTTCCCCTATGATGACTAGATAGGTTTGTCTGAAGGTCATCAAAAATGGATTTTGCTTCGACAGCTTCTGCAGCTAAAAACTAAACAGATTTTACAAGGATGAGACACTATCAAGAAAAGCAATAAGCAGTACAAAAATAAGAAAACTAAAATAAAAGGCCCACTTACTTCCTCAATAGATTGCGAATTAGAGGAAGCCAAAGCGGTAAGTTCCTCTAATGCAGCATTACTACCAGCTTTGTGCAAGCGGGCAATATTTTGTACAGACTCAAAATGAGAGACATACAAAGCCCTTGAAGAGCTTATTTTCTGCTTTAGTTCTGCAGAAGTCTGCATGAAAAATTCAGAGGAATGAAATCACAAAAAATAAACTTTACTGGCAATAACCATAAACTCGAGAATATTATCACAAAACTAATGAAAAAATCAGAACAGTAAGTAAAAAACCTTATCATGCACTTGGAGAAAAGAGTTGCACAGATTCTCTACACACAGCAGGTGTTCACTTTGCTGGGAAACCGATTCAGCCACTGATTTACAAAGGGTACTAAGCTGCTGGGAAAGATCCGATTGGAAACTGTCCACAGTCAATCTGTTATCAGAATTCAATTTGTCCTCCCTGGCTGCAAACACACAAGAGTTATCAGCATGGAGTCGTGCCATACAACTTTCAAACGAAGGGTCAGAAAATCTGCTTACTGATTTTGAGAAATAATGAAGCATTATCCTTTTGGGACTTCTCCAGATCAGCCCGCAAAACACATGCTTGATGAGCCAGCGCATTTTCTGTTTTTTTCAGAAACAATCATGAGACACCATATAGGAAAATCTCAGGTGCTAGGTTCGATCATATACCTGCTTTTTTCTGTTCAGATATGATGAAATTGCGCTCTTTCAGAGAATATTGGCAAAGCTTTAAAGAATCTTCGGTGTTTGCCAACGACTTGCTGGTTGAGTCCAAATCTTTTTGGGTTGCATCTAGTTTGTTGCTCAGAGCACAACATTGTTGAACCTGATCATTGTATTTTGCTTGTAGTTCCTCTACTTGCTGTGTGCATATTTCAAACATTAGGATATTTTGAAGTATCAAATCTGAAATCGGGCATTTGCATTTAAAAAACATTAATTATACTAACCTTCTGATGGTTTTCTATTGTCATTCCCATTTGTTCAATTTGATCAGCCATTGCCTAAAAAAAAAAAAAAAAAAAAACTGCTATGAAAAATGACATGAAACTAAATTTATCAAAATAATTGTGTTGCAAGATATCTCAATATGGGAGATTTGACAAATATAAAGAATTGAAGAACGTGGATGAAAAAAGAATTCAACGAGATAAAAGACAGTAGCATATCAGCACCTTCCTCTCACTCTCCTCTTGATAATATCGATCCTTAGGGATGTAAACACCATTCTTCTCCCTTGCAGCATAAACCTCTGTGAGAGTGACCATTAGATTGATATACAGATCAACAGAATTATGAGTGTGTGAGTACACACTAGAGAGAGACAGGAAAAAATATATACAAGTATAGAAAGATGCTAAGAATTTACCTCCTTTAAGCCTTTCTATTTCACCATAGAGATCCTTGATAAGAGTTGATTTCATCATTTTTTGATTCACCTACAAATGAAGGGGATATATATAAATATATCATTATTCTAAAAGGGTTTTTCTGCAAAATCAGTGCCATTGGAGAAATATATTAATAAAAAAGACTATTATTTTCAAATTTCTGTTATTCTATCTTAAAGACCACCAGAACTTTCTTCCAAGAATTCCTCAAAGCTCACACAACTATCACACAAAATAGACCATTCACGTTTGCTTCCATCTAAAGATCCAACCAACAAAAATGGAAGAGTAACTAGTAACTAATCGTCAGCTCAATAGAACATTAATCTTTCACATGTGAAAACATAAGCTGCTAATTTAAATCTCAGTCATCTCAAGAACACATAAGAATCTAGACTAGAACACAAGCAAACAGGAGGTGGGAACTCGGAAATAATTTATATGTAACTCAAGGTAAAATCTAAAAACCTCAGGCTTATTCTTTATGTTCTTTGCCCTGTGAGCGTAATCTAACGTGCTGAGGGTCTCTTCAAGACAGTGAACAGCTGGTGATACAGTAGCAATAATGCAAGTCTTTGTTCTTCCCCCCAACGAATCTCGTAGCAAGCGTGTGAGCTTGCTATCCCTGTTGAAAGAGATAAGACATAGGATTATGAATAAACTCCGACCAACTGAAATGAAATATATAAGATAATGTTAAAGATTCTACCTGTAAGGAATATGTCCAAGATGCTCTACTAGAGCGTTTATCACTCGCCCTAAAGTAAGCAAACTTTTGTTTATTTCTCCAGCTTCTCTTGCCCTCCCCTAAAACCATTGAAAATATATATTTTAGGAATTCTGTGAAATCATTAATATGAAAGCAGCCAAAAAATTAACAGATCATCTAACAGTAAAGTTTTAGGAATAGCGTACCTCCCTAGCACCAGACCGCGAGATGTTCTCTGAACCAGCCAAATCAACTAAATTCAACTTGCCACATTTTATAAGTTCTTCACCTTCTGGTGTTGCTTCCTTTATGTGTATAGTTATTGAAAATAGAGAATGTGATCGACTATATCCAAAAAGAAAAAGGAGAAATTAGTTTATGGTATTACCAGAGAACAGAATAACAGTACTTATCTGAACAAGAAGCAAATAAGAACCTTGATTGTTTGTTTAATAAGGTTTCTGCAGTTCGACGTTTAGCAGATCCCCTTTCAAGCAACGTGAAAATCTCTGTAGCAGTCGTGACGATTTCCTCTTCCAGCCCTCTTACAAGAACACCACCTTTTCCATCTTCCATTAGTGGTAACTGTTTTTTCTGCTTGTCCTCCAATGCAACTTTAGATAAGTCTTCAGGGGCTAACAAATCAGTGATTTCTTCGTTGTATAACTCCAAGAAAGTCACTTTCACGCTATACTCTGCATTTTGACCCTCTAGTGTGTCAAATATTTGCTTTACAGCTCTCGGTATGACTCCTGCTTCAGCGGGCAATTCACCATTTGGACCACTCTTCAGGACAAAGCAAATTACACTTCAAAACTAGATAAACTAATAATTATTGGTAAGAATATTAGAATATCATGATATAGTACCTTTGACCTCTTGCTTTCACCCTCCATTGTGTATGTTTTCCCAGTGCCCGTTTGTCCATAGGCAAAGATTGTACAGTTGAACCCTTCCAGTACTTCGTGCACTATTGGAATAACAGCTTGTTCGTATAGATCTCTCTGTTGGGCATTAGGCCCAAAAACCTAAAATTTTCAATAATTTATTATTTTTTTCTAACACAATGAAATCCTATCATAAGGCACAGACTGGAAGAGAATAATCAGAACCCTAAAACGCCTAATTTCTTTAACAACGGTAAATATAAATATGGATTACATTAGACCAAAATCCAAAACCTGGATACTTCTTCAACATATTAAGCTCAATTGCAACAAAGTAGCAGATATGTCCAATCTAAACATACAAAACGTCAATTTAAAACATCCTAGCAAAAGCATCTGATAGAAGATTAAATCGCAACAGTAAAATAACAAAATTCACAAAATCACAAGAACTAAGTAATAAAAATTTTAAGCTAGAAATACCTTATCGAAAGTAAAAACCCTATCAATGTGCTTCCCTGCAATACTCTGTGAGACCGCAACCTCCCTCTGATACTCATTACAAGTCAGAACCTGAGGGGCGTTGTTCTTCAACTCATCCTCACTAAACGGTCTGCAAACCACCAAAAAGCACAAAATAAATACCGAATAATAATTTTCAGAAAACCCTAAGTGCAAATGTACAACCATACCTGCACCGAAGGAGAACCTGCACATTGACACCTTTCTCTCTCTCATGACGACTCGACATTCTCGAGCTCTCGCAAC
>JBBCBC010000003.1:33797471-33966180 GCA_037126765.1 Stenogyne calaminthoides | reverse complement strand
AAATCTAAGGTTTCTCATCATTCAATCTGATACTTCACCGTTAATATTTTAATAATGAAATGAAATGGAGGCCATGTGTCTCATTAATAAAACAAAATAGGTCCCTAGTGTGATTGCTACCTTTTATTTCTCCATGCAAATGATATCCTTATAAACAAGAATTGCACAGCTTTTTCCAAGATTATACCATAATTACAACATTAAAAATAGAGAAAAAAGGGAAAGCCATTTAAAGGTAGTAAAAAGGTGAATGGATTAAAGCAAACTTTTTCAATTATAATGCACGAGGAAGTGTGCTAAAAAGAGAACAACTTTGTGTTAAAGGGCTGTCCACTTTCTACACTCGTACTAATTTTTATTTCTATTTTATAAATAATCGGTCATCATGCCGAGTATCTTCCTACCTTCTTGCTTTTGAGGTGGCACGGAATTAGATTCTATATGCCTTTTTAGTTTCATCAAATAATTTATGAAAATTACTTTAAAATAGTTCGTATTACTAAAAACTTGTCGCCGATCGGGCGATGTTAAAGAACCTATTGCGCGTCCAAAAATATATATAAAAAACAGAATTTAATAATTATGAGAGGCTCCCTATGCATCAAATTAAATTAATATTATCTTTTTGAAAATATACAATTTATTTATATTAAAACGCAAGAATTTATATTTGTAAAATTAATATGAAACCTAGGTTGAGTTCAATACAATAAATTTGTTTTTAAACTACCATCATATTGAATTTGCCCTCGACACCTTGTGCTTTTTTAACTACGGAACAAAGAGTCATACACTCATTTGCATTATATATATATAGCCTACGATTTTAGAACGAGCCAATATTGCAATAGTTGTTTAGAGCTTCTTGCTTGCTTATAAACCATTTATAAGTTGTTTAAGAGTTTATAAGATAGTATTTTTGAAATTCTAAAATCAGTTTTTCAAAATTATTTTTTCAAAGTTATTTTACTAGCTTTTTGAAAAAAAAAATTATTCTAAAAGTTGTTTTGCAAAAATTTTGAAATACATCCTAAGTCATGTAAAGTATTTGGTATATATTTAAAAAGATACTTAACATCTCTAAGATCTAAGAAATATATTTTTTCAGTCATATAAAAATATTAGAGATTATAAAGATATTTAAAAATTAATAAACTTAATCACTTAGGCTTTTAATAAACTCGCATGATAGGTCAACCAATTTTAGTCTTTGGTTTTTCAACCCCATATTTAAGCAAATAAAATCACTTAATTTTTTAAGTAAAGGTAACATCAACTTTTTTTTAAAAAAGTGCTTCTATGTCACTAATAGAATTTGCAAACAAGCCTTTAACCTCATCTACCAAATGATTCAATGAAGAAGCTATCTGAATGCATGTCACATAAAAAACAAGGGATTAAAACTTGTTTCCCCAATTATGAGTGGAGTTGTTTTTTAACATGACTAAATGAGTCCCACCAATTAAATGCATAATCACTAATAAATAAAATAATTTTATCTCATCTAAAGTTTGAATTTAATTTAAGTAGAATTAATTTTTATCCGATTTGAATCAAGAAGTGGACGTGAGTCAAGGTTTACTTTTATCAAAGGGATTTGAATCTAAGAAGTGAACGTGAGTCAAGGTCCGATAACATGAAGAATTCAATTTTATCCAAAAATCAAATTTGTAAAGACTGAATTAATTTTTTTTACTAATTTCCCTAACAACAATTTATTTTTCAATTTTTAATACAAACATTTACTCTTCTGAACCCCTATTCTTCAACTTTTATAATGCTTTAGGTAAATAATTAAAGAATAAAAAAGTGCTCTTTTGCAAACCACATCACAAAGCATGAAAAAGTAGTGCTCTCTTTTTTTTGCTGTTGAAGAATTTACTTTTAACATTTAAACCTTCTAAAGCAGAAAAAGATGTTTCCTCCTTTGCCTAGCTATTACGTTATATGGATCCCTATATATTTTTATTTACTAAATAGTAGTGCAGCAATTTCTCCTCAAATAATACTAATTAATTATGTAGTTATTACTATCTCCGGTCCATTCTTAAGCGCGTGATTTTTCCATTTTGTGCGTTCAAATCTTAACCGCACATTTTCTTGGGAAGAAATCTCACTTTATCCATAAAATCTTATTAAACAATCTTTTCTACCCCAACACTTTTATCACTTTTACACTACAAAATACTAATAAATATTTTTTCTTCTTAAACTTTCAGCACGAGTAAACCACCAAACAAGATTGAACGGAGGGAGTACTTTTCTTCTCATCATGATTATGTTCATTAGAAAATTAAGAAATGAGATAAGAGTGCATGGAAGCAGTTCAATGCAAAGCAATTGAGTTTCATGATAATTGTAGAATTTTATTTTAAACACACACTTGAGTGAGAGCGATCTCATGATGAGACGGGACATAGTTTGGACATGGCGTTTTATCATTTTGAGAGAGAATGTGTGATTGATTGTCTTTAAATTATCTTTCCGTCTCATATATGAGAGCGAATGGTATCATGAAGGTTATGTTATTGGGGTGTATACCAAGGGGACATGAATTAGATTAATGAACTAAGGTTCAACATAATTTTCATAAATAAAAAAACATCATTCACTCTGAGTGTTAGTGAATTTTAGGATATTTGTTTCCCAAAATACAAGTATAACAATTAACAACTGTTTAGTATAGAACCCCGTACCAATGTGGCGGCAAGGTGAACTTCCACCATTTTTTTAAAAGTTATAATAGCTGGAACAGTTAGAGCATTACCATTTAAAAATCACGAGTTCGAGTAATTAACTTGGTCTATAAAAAAAATTAAAATATTGATGGGCATGGGATGACATGTGTTCAAATGAATGTGAGGGAAATAATATTTTCATGAGCAAGCAAGTCTCTAGTAAAATTTATTCATAATATAAAATTTATGTCATTAAACTTACAAATTAATATTACTACACTTATAAACTAGAACATAATATTAAATGTTATTTATATTATTTTATAAGAGTAGTAATATCAATTTAGAAGTATAGCAAGTATAAATAGTTTCATACAGTTAACAAGTTTTACAAAACAGTTTGTGTATATAATTTCATCTGTAGTTTCATACTATTAATAAGTTTAACAAGATAGTTCGTGTAATATCATATGTATACCAGATTACCAGTTTTCTCTTTCTTTTCTTTTCTTTTTTCGTCCTCGTAAAACCTAAAAGAGAAAGCAAGTTATTTTCACCTTTATTCTTTACTTTTGTTTCTTCGATTTTGTTCCTCTATTAGCTTTATTTTTTCGTTTCTTTTACAAAACCAACTTGCATGTAACTTTTATTAATAATATAAAATTACAAGAAATAGCATGAGTCCTCTATTGTAAATCCCTACAATGTAATAGGAGTATCTGCAACCTGGACTATAACTTGTATTCCAGGTTTGTTCTTGGGAGTATCTTAATAAAATTTTAACTTCATTGTTCAAAAAAATAATAATATTACAAGAAATAGCAATCAATAAAAGCTCAACGTGCCTTGGAAGAACGGAACAAGGCCAAGAAAAGAAAAGAAAATCTGAAAAAAGACCGTCAATTAGAAAAAGACACTCCCACCGTTGCAAGTTAATTAAGGTTAAAAAATCTAAGAAATCCAACTTTAAGACTTGGTCTTAAAGCACGCCAATCTCAACTTAAAAGCTCAAAATAGAAAAAAAGAGGATACGAACTCCCAAAACAACTTCCACTAAAGACTGGAGAGACTACTCTATTACTACAAGTAAAAACCAGACAATAAATAAACAACAATTTTTTATTTTAAAATGCTAAAATTTAAAATTGGTTAAGAGTGTGACTTATACTATAACAAAGAGCGTAAGTAGTGATAACTGAAGTGTGGAATTTATATTACTAAAAAATGTGACTTATATTACTAAAGTGTATATGCCTTAAAAAAAAATCGATTTCACGCACGGTGAGCACAAAGATACCAAACTCTAAGAAAGACAAAACAAAAATCCAATTCTAAGTCTTGAACTCGTTGATCCGTTACAAAATATATAGGTGGGAGAAAAGAGATGTGCTTAGTATATACAATATTTGATGAAAATATATACCTCATTAAAAGATCACGCAACTAGGGGTGTAAATGAACCGAGTCGAGTCGAGTAGTCTTTGAACTCGAACTCGACTCGATTAAAAATACTCGAACTCGACTTCGAACCGATTCGGAACTAATATTTTTAAGCTCGAGCTCGACTCGAGAAAAACTCTATATACTTGAACTAGAAAACAAGGCTACGACTCGATTACCTATATAATTTTATAAAATTAAATATAAAATATATTATTAAAATATAAATATATATATTTAGTAAAATTAATGACAAAAAATTTGATATATCGAACTTCATTTCGAGCTTCACTCCGATTACCTATATGATTTTATAAAATTAAATATAAAATATATTAATAAAATATAAATATATATACATTTAATAAAATTAATGGCATAATAGTAATTACTATGCAAGCTCGATTATACTCAATTTAGCCTCGAAAATGAGAAATGTTCTCGAAACTCGACCTCGAACAAGTAACTACCGAGTAGCTCGAACTCGACTGATTGATTATTGTCGTCGTTTCAATCTTTAGTCGAGCACGAGTAGCTCGCGAAGCTATCTCGGCTCACTTACACCCCTCGTGCGACACACATGTCAAAAATCGAAAGAAATTTGATTAGAAAAATTAACTCAGTGGTTCTTGTAAAAGAAGTTGATAATTTGTATAGTTTAATGTAACAAAAAATAATTTAGTGATTTAGATGCAATTTTGTTTAGAACTTGTATTTAACTATAACTCTGTAAGTAACTAAAACCCGCCATTAAAAAGAAAAAAAACTATAGTTAATTAAATATTTTCCACAAGGAAAAAAGAAAGGTTAAAAAAAAAAACCTATCCCCACAAGTTATAAGTCCTAAATTTTGAAAACTAGGCGCCTATCAACACTTTCAAGAATCCCCAAATCATCACTGCACTCTTCCTCAACACTCTCATTCTCATCATCAAACGAAATATTCAAGTCCAGCAAAAAAGACCCGCCGCCGCTGCCTCCGTCTTCTTCTCCGGCGCCTCCGCCGGAGCCCCCATTTTCCGATTTCATCCTCGGAGAAGACCCCCTCGATCTCGAGCTAAACCTCTCGCAACTCAATACAATAATCGCATCACACAAACCAACTTTTCCAATTTTCCCACTTTCAATCGCCCTCTTTATTCCCATCTGCGACCAATAATCAGCTTCCTCAAAATCTTCAATAAAAAAAACCCGATGAGGATTGTCCGAAATTGACCGAGCCAAAAACTCGACGTGGCTCGTACGGTCATCACGCCCTCGTTTGTTCCGACAATCGTCCGACGAGTCGGGCCTTATCGGAGAAACGAAGGCGCTCTGCCCGATCGAGACAAAGCTCGAGTACGAGCCAAACACGACTTTAGCCAATTCCTTTGCCATTTTCTCTTTGGCTTGTGACTCATCTCGGCCTAGGAATAATAGCCACGTTTCTTCCTTAAAATAGGAAGTACAATCTTTTCTTCGCAGCATCCCCGATCGATCTGCATTGCAGGATTGTACCCGCGATTTTGGGGATTATTTCTCTCTGCGACGGTACTTTCTCCTCCAGCGCGTTGCACAAGATGTTGAGATTTTCGGCGTTGAATTCTTTGAACTTGTGCGCGTGGTCCGTGTCCATGAAGTCGCTTGATGAAGAAAGCGCGCTTTTCGGATTAGCGTTTTCTTGTATGTGTGTAAGATTTTGAGTCCAATAATGGGTTTCTTTCTCGAGTAATGGGAAACGGGTTCGGGTCGGGTCAGGGCTTTGTTGGTCAAATGAAAAACAAGAAGTTGATGATGAGGGAGAGAATTGTAAAAATCCTGCAGGCTGTTTGTGTGCTGAGCTACAGAATGAGTTCCATTTCTTGCATAGCTCCTTCATCGACTCGCAGCTCTAAATTCAAAAGCATACAAAAAAGAGAGTAAAGAAAAAAAAATTGTACAATTGTTGAGTAATAGTGAATTTAAGATTTTTTTTAAGGACGAAATTAATATTCAATGAAATTAATAATAATATTGACTAACTAATTTAGGGGTTTCCTTTTGGGTCCGTCCTGACTAACATGCACATAGTATGAAAATGAAACACAAGACTCCTATATGTCACGAAATAGATAAATAATTAATCACCTGATCATTTTCTTTAAGCTTTCTACTTTCATTCTTTAGCCAAAAAGGCAAGCTTGACAATGAGGGCTCTGTACTATTATTCCTAGCTTGCAAGATTCGAGCTTCAACTTCAAACTTTGCCGTACATTCATTGCAGCAAGAGAGTGTCACCTCTCCATCTGTAAGCAACGGAGGCGAGGTGACACTTTCAACTCTTCTGTGCCTATCATCACTCATTTCATCACTGAAATAAACACAAAAACATTAAGCATTAGAACTGTAAATTAAAAGTTAATCGATTTCCCCTTTACAAATATCAAAACAAACACAAACTTGAAAAAACATACCTTTGAGAAACAAGGCTAAAGCCCAAAGTATTAGCAGGAATAGTAATGGGATGCAACCCCCAAACACTCCCAAGAGAACGGTACCCATTCCTGCACTTCATGTAACTCTGAAACGTCGCGATTCCGATGATCCAAAACCTCTCAATCTCCCCCATCCCCCAAACAAGCCTCCCAATCTCCATAATCATGTGCTCAACTGAACAATAATAGCTTCTCTTTTGCTCCAAACTAGCCCTATAATCACTTATCCACTTAAGATCCCCCAAATACAACACCACACCACCTTTTCGAACAAAATCCTGCGCTAAATGCTCCAACTCCCGTATCTTAAGCTCAACCTCTTCGCGACGAAGATTGCAGAATGAATAAAGCGGCGGAACAGTTATAAATTTCACTCCTCTCAAATCCTCAGGCACATCTCCCTGTTCGACCCGACCCATCAAACCTTGAACCGCTTTCTCCAATGTGAATATGCATTCTCCCACTAAAACCAGGCTCTTTTTCTTCCTACTCATTAATAGAGCCTCAATCACAACCTTCACATCCTCGTTTAGAACGGGTTCGACCAATTCTAGGGTTAGGGTTTTCATTTCGATTTCCCTGGAGTTTCTACTCAGAGCAGAAGTAGAAACATTCTGCTCTGAACACAGCTCCAGAGCAGAATCAGTCTGGTTCTGCTCTGGCCTAAACTCCAGAGAAATGGCTTTTTCCACGTTGGTTTTCACCTGCGTGCTCTCAAACCCAGCTTCCTTCATCACCCTACTAACTCTAGGATCATCAAGGATGGAAATAACAAGCTGGTCGAGCTCGACCTTCACAGTCAGTATCGGCTGCTGCTGGCTCTCGATCGATCCGCGCCTCTGGTGCGCCTGGGCGCGCTTGAAGGCGGCCAGAAGCGCGTTGGATATTGAAGGCGTCGGCGAAGATGAATGCGGGCCCACAAACACGGGGTTCGAGGAGGAAGCCGGGAGGCGATTGAGCGCCACGTTGAAGCAAAGCTCGAGAGCTTTGCACTGAAGTGGGTGGGAGTGAGACTCGAGGCACGCGCCTCTGAAAAGGCCGTTAGAAGACGCTAACATGGTGTTCACCACGTGGAGCGGCGTCACCTGAGCGTGGCCGCGCCGCCGTGCCAGCACCACCGCCTGTTTCACTATTCCGGCTGCCTCTGACGTCAGGGCTTGCTGGACTAAGCAGTTTGTGCCGCCTGCTCTCATTTTTCTACCGTACTGTCTTGACACTACGAATTTCAAGACCTGTTAACAAATTAATTACATAGGAAAGTTTGTATTTGTGTTAGTGGTTTAAAGAGTATATATGGTTTGATGGAAGAAAGGGAAATATAAGAGGGTATTCTTTTCTTGTGGATGAGGTAAAATAGTTGCCAAAAAAGTAGGTTAGTAATGATCCAACAGAGTATATATATATATTTATTGAGTTGTGACACACTCAAATTTAATTTTGTTGAATTTATGAAAGATAATGATGCTAATATTAATGGAAACATTTATATTCATACTTTAATTTAATTTATACCCCTTTTTCATAAAAAATAATTTAATATAATTTAATTTGTTGACTTTAAATACTATCTCGATGGGGAAGAATTATATCCAAATGGTATGCAAAAATTTATATATATCGAGATAATATTTAAATATCATATTTTAATACCGTCTCGATGGGGATAAAATACTCCAATGTAGAGAATTTTATATCTATCGAGATAATATTCTAATTTTGAATATTATGCCGATAGAAAGAATTATATCAATGAGACAAATATTTTTTTTATATATTCATGCATTGAAATTATTGAAATACATGATTAAGAAATGTAGTTTTGTTCTTTGAGGAAAGACTTTCTATCCGTGAAATCAAACATCGGCTTTTCGGGAAGCCTTTTGACCATATCCGCGAATGCATATTGTATCCCGGAGATTCTGAAACAACACAAGTACATGAGCTCTTAGGCGAACTCATCTCGAGGATAGGACCAAACATACCGTACGCTCGATTGAACTTCTTTCTTGAGGTCGCCTGAATTTATCTCGCTCGAGTTCGCCTCTTATTCAATCTTTTTGCCGCCCGAGCGAGCTCAAGGTCTTTCTCTAAATGACTTGGGGACGGAACTATCGAAAATAGATCTCTCATAATAATCTAATGAGATCATACACTTATATTGAGATTATTGCTGATACAATAATTTTAAATAGGGATGATATAGAAAATTGGGATTTAGTTTAAATTTAATTGATAAATAAAGAAAAACAAAATATTGATTCAACTTTTTTTTTCCCTATTTCGATCGGTTTTTTCCTATTCAACAAGTAAAAACGATTTCTTGGGAGTGGTTTGGAAAAAAATTATACAAAATTAATTTTATAGATACAATATATATATATATATATATATATATTTAAGATGCTATCTGGTTTCATCAATATTTAACATATGAGACTATTTCTGCATGTTTTAGGACCATTTTTATAAAGATGGATTCAAAATTAAAACGACAAATTTCAGGAGAAAGTGTAATTAAGACAACTTTTCCTAGTACAAAGTGGTACCAAAATTGGGCCCAATTGTATTTTGTATACAAGGTGTAATTAAATTCTTCTTTTATATGATTAGAAACTTTTTTTTTTTTTTTAATATCGCAATACATTTTGTACATTATGATATAAAGTCGAGGTTTGAGTGGAAAGTGGAATGCATGTGCTGACAAGGAGGAGGAATTAATGCACCCACCAAAGCCAAATCAGCTTTTTACTCAATCTTATTCTTTCTCGATATATACGCGCGTTAATAAATATTTTTAAATTAAGATTTGGAAAATGCAGTGGTAGTGGACTCAACCTTTTATAATACGTATACATGAATTGAACTGAATTTAATTTAATTTAATTTAATTTATTCAGCCTATATTTAAGGGGTATTGTCAAGAAATTATAAGTGATAATAAACACCCTTATTAACCCGGGTTCATATGAGATATCATTTTGTAAATGTTACTCATTTTTTAGGATTTATTTTACATTTTTAATTGTTTAATTTTGTTTTTTTTAGTATTCCTGTAGTAGAAAAAAATCTTTTTAAGTGCGTAATTTAAGGGTGTTGTATTTTAAGGGTAATAATTTTTTAGTTTGACAAAAATAAGACATTATTTTTCTTTTCATTTTTTTGCAAATGTATGCTCGTAAGTTTGAGTTTTTTGCAAATTTAGACTCATAAAATATTATTTTTTATACATTTGGATCTATTAGAGCTATCAGAGTGGGAAAAATGGTCTAAATTTGCTAAAGAAAAAAAAAAAATGTCCTACTTAAATTCTTTAGAAAATAATCACCCTTAAAAAGTTGAAAAAAAAATATTTTATCTCTCATAGTGCATAAATTTGTTTTAGAATTTATGGATCCGCCTTATTATAACGCTTATCAATCGATATCATTATACATACAACTAATATCATACTCTCTCCGTCTCTAACATTATTTGAATCTTTGTTTTATTTGGACGCCCCAACATTACTTGAGCACTTCATGAAAATGGAAATAAATATAAGTAATATTAATATACTCACAACACTTTTATTTTATTCCAGTACTCAAACCCACTAAAATCCACTTTACTTTTTGTTTTGCATTAATATTTTTAAGTGCTCGAGTAAATCTTGGGATGTAGGGAAGAAAGATTTATCTGTATGTAAATATAATGGTATTAATGTATAATAATAATATATAGTATCGGTGAGTGAATGTTTATAAGAGTATAGCGAATAAAATTTTACAGGAGAGTTTGTCTATTTTTATATACACAAATATAATTATGATGAAGCTTACAATTTCTCTAGTACTAATTGATTTTTTTTTGTTGAAAAACTTTGTTGCTCTCCAGTCAGACAAAGTGGTCATGGATTTCATTCAAGACGAGTAAAGTGACATGTCAATCCGGTAAAAATAAAAAGAAATCTAATTAAAATGCCAAATTTGTGGATACATCATACAGTTGAATATATGCAAGAAGAAGTTGTTTAATTGGAAAAAGAATGAAACAGAAAACGAGGAGGTGAAAAGTGAAGGCAAGGTGTGGGGGGCAGTCTGTTTTTGAAGTGTATGTTCCTTCCTAACTCAAAAGACTTGGGGGAAAAGGGGGTTTCTCCTCCCATTTACTTAATTAAAGTGCATGAAACCCCCTTTTTCTCCACTGCATGGGGATTATATACATACATCTTTATTTGCTCTTCATCATGCTCTCTTTGCAAATTTGGATATTAATTTGGTGCAAATTTGAATATTTATGCAGAAACAAATGACCAGTTCTAAAGTGGAAACAAGCCATATGATGATAGCAAGAAATGATATTCTTTTTAGTTCACGAAAGTTTTATGGCGAACTCGCATTACTGTATAGTATGTATAGTATATTAAGTGTCACAGTTTAATCGTTTTGAGAAGAGAAACACATATAATTAAGCATTTTGATATGCTAATTAAAATGTAACACTTTAAAATGAGAGTTCGCGTAAATTTAATTCACAGGAGACATATATACTCCTATTTCTTTTTGTCATGCATGTTGTGTAAGAGTAAAATAGGAAGTTGTGGGCAAACATACTTATAATCTTTTAAGAATAATATGTTAACTTAATTTATATGAAAATTTACCCAAACTTATAGTAAACGGTACAGAGAGAGAGTAATATAAAAGACACTGACATCAATGTATAGGGAGAGAGTTTGGCATGAATGAATTAACCTCCCACTATTCCATTTTATTTGTCAATATAGTAAAAAACTTTTATCCCAAAATAATTTGGGATAAGTATTATCGTCATTCAAAGGATAAAATTGGGAGTCTTAGTCAAAAAGTGTCTCCCAATCTTTGATGACCTAAAAAGACATCCAATAAAAAAGCGCACCAAAGAAACTGTAACAAAAGTTCTCTATTACCAGAAAAAGCAGTGTAATTTGAACATAATTTTTTTTTAATTTTTCTTTTTTTAAGAAACTTCTCTTTCATAACTGTTTGACCCATAAACCTTGTTTTTAATAGATTTACTGTATGAAAAAGCTTTCACAACTGTTAGCCTTTGCATCTTAATTAATTTTTTTTGGTGAGGAAGAGACGAGAAATTGATGTGCCCAAATAGCAGACACTTGTGGGTAGGCATGCTCACGGTTCCGGTTCCGAACCGGCGGTTCCAAAATGCAGGAGGGAACCGAACCCAACCGGGCTAAGGCGGTTTGGTTCGGGTTCTCGAATCGGCGGTTCGATTCGAACACGTTCGCCGCTTTTTTTTTTTTTTTTTTCATTTTTTTTTTTTTGTGTTTCTTAGTTTTTGGATCTAAAATTTGAAGGAATGTATAGATAGATCATGAAATTGGACATTGTTATTGTTAATATGATATGAGGATTTAAATTGAACTATTATAAATTAGTAGCCTATTACAAAGTAATTGAACTATTACAAAATAGTAATTCTAACTTAAAATAAGCTAGTAATCTACTATTACAAATTAATTGAACTATTACAAATTTACAAATTACAAAGTGAACTATATCGAATTAGTAATTACAATTACAACTTAAAATTTTAAACTTTACAAAATAAATTTGGGGGGGGGGGGATTTAAAAAAATTGGACTTGAGCTTAAATTTAAGAAATAAACTTAGAAATTCTAAGTTTGAAACTTAAAATTAAGTTCTTTTACGTGATCCAATAGGAATCAAAGTCCACGTAGTTCTCTTACCTCGTTGATTTGGATCGATTCGATTCTTCATGCATCACTTCCGGTGGTAGTTTTTTGAGCTATCTTGATCATCATTATCAATAAATTCTTGACTTCTCTTTTGACTCTTACCCAATCATCATCAAGCAAGCATTGGTTTTCCGTTTTTCAACGATCATATTCGATCTCGTTGCATCCAAAGTGTAGCCTCCCCAAACTAAAAGCTTGTTCAATGAACGGTTGAGGCGGAGATGCAAAAAATTTCTCTTGCTAGCATTGACAATATTGGATAGATATTTTTCATCCCGACCACCACTTTAGTATATATTAAAAGTAGTGTTGTCTTTCATCTTCATCGCCTAACAAATGAAGAGAGGGATAAATAATGATCAAGTTCGTAATAAGGGTTAGAAGTAGACCTTGGACGTTTTTGAGAGCGTTCATCATAAAAAACTCATTAATATATCTTCTTCTTGACTCATAGAAGAGCCACCACCAAAATTTTCTTCAAAAAACCCACCACTATATTCTCTAAATAAATACATTAAAAGAACTTTTAATCCGCCACCAATCTCTTCCTGATTAGGATATACATCATCTTCACCCATGACCATATGTCTATTGGAAATAAATAATTATAATACATATTTAACATCATTATTAATCCATCCAATCTTACTCTAGGATCAAACACTTTAAGAACCAAGAATAGATCTAGAATATTTGAAAAATTTTTTTCCATTTTTGCATCATAGAGAAAGTAGCACTACTTAATAAAGGATTTGTAATGTTTTCCATTTAACACATGAGCAATTTTAATACAATAATCAAGCGTTAAATTAACGTAGGATAATAAACGCGGATAACACTTTTGTGGAATCATTAAAATTCCCAAATTTTACACAAAAAGTGCATGAATCCCAATATTGAGGATATAAAAATACCACAATTTTCTTGAGTAAAAAATGTACATAAAAGCGTCTTTATAATCCATAGACTCCTTTTAACAATTTATACGGAATTCCAAAAGTTGACACATCAAGAGAAAATATTTTGGGATGCATATTGTATGTTCTACAAAAAACTTTCCATTTTTTTCAACAATTTTGAATGTCTCGACATATAATAAATAAGTGGATCTAATAGGACCAACTTGTTCTTTCAAAGCATCTAAAACCATCTTGAACACATAAATTTAAAATATGACACATACATCATTTGGGGAATGAGTTACAGAATCTATTCTAGGTGAATATTTAAATACAAATTTAATTCATTAATTATTACTAGCATGAATTAATCCTATATTAATTCAAATAATAATTGCAACAACATATCATGCATATAAAAAGTCACGTAAAACCTACGACACGGAATCCCGGGTTTTACGTGAGGAACGCATTTTTCGGGATGGCAAATGACTTTGGCCTGGACGGACTAACCAAAAGGACTTCCCAAGTATTCCCTTAGCCCTTGCTCAACTATCCCGTTGGAAGGACACCGCTTAACAATTAACAAAAAGGAAAAAAAAAATAAACTTTGTTGCACCAACATGTGGATTTACTAATGTTTTAAAGACATGGAATTGTACTTGGGAATGAACTAATCACCCCTATTTTATAGGAGGGAGGTGGTCGAAATTTCTAGTGAAAAATCAATGTGGAAAAAGACTTTTCTTGGTCACCGTTAAATCTTTGCTCTTATATTCTTTTTTTTTCCCATAATTAAAATATTCCACAAAAATCCCATCTCCTCTATAATAGATGATTTTCGAAAATTAAGGATGTCAAGAATCCAAGATTTGGATCTTCTTGAATTTATGAGATATTCTTGTATTTCAAGAAATACATATCTTCCATAATATATTTTCAAGAAAATCAAGAAAATCTTTCTTGCCCTTTATTTTCAAAAAAAATTTCAAAATATCCCTTATGAATAACCAAGTGGGAGATTTCTTGAATTTAATGAGATAATCTTGTATTCCAAGAATACATATTTTCATTCCATAACAAAAATTCAAAGAAAATCTTTTCTCCTCTTTTATCCATAAATTTCGAAAATTTAGAGGAAAATTAAGCAACAATATTTATTTTATTTTAATCACATTTTTCAGTTATTGGACTATTTGTTGGGCTACTCAGGGGGCCGTTAGGAGAATTAAGATTGGACCTTCTAATGGACCTTGAATATCTAATATTGAGCCACAATATAATTCAAGCCCATAAATATTAATTAATCCCACTACATAATTAATATCAGACTATCCATCTTAACCCATATTACAAATCAATATGGAAAAATTCATTATTTCCGTGTTTAAGATTATCTAGTCCATTAATTAATTCAAGTCATTTGAAATAGCTTTCCGTTAATTAATATTTTTTGTCCTTGGTCGAGGAAAGCAGTTCAACATTATTATCCATCTGGGAAATTAATTCCACTTGCAAGATTTGGTATGATAAAACTTATGAACCTCCATAAGGCAAATCAAGCAAGCGTGCTTTTTAACGATTCTTCAGATTAAATCTTAGCAATCACATGTGACCAATAATATTGCCCAAGATAAAAAGTATTTAATCTCCGATTCGGGCTACCCATGATAAGTCAAAGCAATAGTTACCAATCCCACGTGATCCTATTTAAGGGACGAATGTTAGAAATAACGAACGAGGTCTAATTCTTCCTTGTTCGCTCAAGAATTTATCCTCCAAAGAGGGTCCTATTCAAATAAGATCGACTATGCTCTAATGTAATCTCTTGGTCAAGACAAACCAATCGAAGTCTTTTACACTTCAACCTTTCGCGATGGTTGTTCATTTCCATCTAGGTCGTGAATGGCGTACTTTTTTAGTTACATTCTGCGGCACATTAATTTAATCTTCGTGATCCGGTATCACTAAATTAACTACAATGTAACACGACGTAATTATTGAACAGGTTATGCAAAAGAAATATATGTAACATTCAATCATATTTAAAGCATCGTTGATAAATAATTTATTTCAAAGAATAAGTCTCGAAATTCGGTTTTCGATTATATTAAAGTAAAAAGCATACTTTTCAAGATAATCCCAACAACATCTAACATGAATTTTTTTTTTCCACCAAGATATGATTGACAAATATTTGTAAGATCTTTCAATAGTAGTCAGATTTGCACTAAAGATTATCAAAACCAATAGAAAATATTTTTTTAGTAAGAACATACTCATTTAAAATTTCATGCAATTTATCTCTAATATTAATCTAAGATTGTGTTCCGTGATCAAAATCTCTATAAGCAATCAATCTTTTTGTTAAGAGTCTACTAATCATCAATCCAAGTGCATGTAACTCCTATATAACTATGCTTTTTGAAAATTATCACTCCAAATATCCATGGCATATACAAACTTTAACATTTAAATCAAGAAATAAATTAATCAAAGCATATTTATACTCATAAACAACTTTAGCAACATCACGAGTAGTAGTATGACGTGAAACTTTTTTTTTTGCCGCGGGTTGAAGACCAAGATTAACAAAATCATTCCAAAAGGAATTATCGGCAAATTGAAAAGGAAGGTGTTGTGTGCACACAAATTTAGCTAACAATTTTCTATATTTCATTTGATCAAATGTAAATAGAGAAGTGGGGTTACTTACATCGCCTTGAACTCCACCAGGGTCACCGGTTGACGTAAATCCAATGAAGGTTGTGCTTGGTTTGAACTAATTACAACTCTATCAGGATGAATTTTTTTTTCAAATGCTTCTCGAACGTCCCATATCCCCTCCTTTGACAAAAAGAATATATTTTCTCACAATAGTTGCAATGAACTTTAATAGTACCATCCTCGTTGATCACTTTATTAAAGTGGCGTGCAAAAATATCCGACTTAAGTTGAGCTCGACTTGGAGTTGGGGTTGAGTTGAGTTCGACATTGGAGTCGGTTGGGTGGTTTTGACTTTCTTGAGTAGGGACGTCGTGGACCTTGTGGTATAGCATCATCTTCAAGAGGATTCTCATACCGGGACCAAGTGTGGCCTCAATATCATCTAAACTCCATTCGATATGTGCGGGTGGTTGTGGAAGACGAATGGAAGAGTGTGGAAGAAGCTTTGCCTCTACCCTTACCCTTGCTTTGATGGCTTTGCCATAATAATAATATGTATGTGATTATATGTAAATAATATATGTATGTAAGTGTAGTGTAATATAATATGTATGTAAGTGTAGTGTAATATACTAATATAGTAATATGTAGTATAGTACTATAGTAGTATACTAGTATAGTGTAATATATAGTGTATATAATATATAGTGTAGTATAAATATAATATGTAGTGTATAGTATGATATATAGTTTAGTGATGTAATATGTAACTATGTAAGTAATTTAAATAATATGTAAATAATAAACATTGAGAATTGGTGAGTTGAGACTTGAGAGAGAGATGAGAAGAAAGTAATGAGTTGAATAACTTTGGTGTGAATTTTGGAGTGGAATGAGTTGGTATTTATAGATGAAATCTTGAAAAAAAAAAAAAAAAAAAAACCTCGAATTTCCGGCCTCGAATCGTGATTCGGTTTTCGATTTCGAGTTGGGCGGTTCAAGAACTCTTTGATCTCCCGTTGGATCTCAACAACTCTTTTAATCGGGCGTTGGATCTCAACGGCTATAATTTTTTAAAATTTGGGGTTGTTCGTTTCAACCCGGTGGTTCTTGTTCTCGTTTTATAGAATCGAATCGAACCTGGATTTACGATTTTGGTTCGGTTTGAACCATGGAACCGGGCGGTTTCGGTTCGAACCGCTTGCCCGGTTTTTTTTTTTAGCATGCCTACTTGTGGAGAGCCAACAGATTCAATCCCCGTGACAAACCCCCATAATATTTTAATGGAGAATTTATCCCACACCAGTTCGAACACATTGCATTGTCGGGGGACTTCTTCCCATATCATCACAAGCTTCACCACTTGACTATGCCCTTGGGGCGTGCATCTTAATTAATTGTATCTTCTTTATGTGTCAGTTATGTATACAAAATATATGTGGTCTCACGAGATAGCCGATAGTAGTTAAAATAAATAATTTTAATTTATCATTTAAAAGCTTATTTTAATTAATTAATTAGTTTTTTTAAGAGTAGTTGATGAGATTGAACCTCCACCTCATACAAGAATTTGTATACATTGTACCATCTATTACTCCTAATATAAGTAAAGTGTTACAAAAAAAAGGGGTGTGTCAGGTGATATATATTACATTTAATTCAGGACCCATCACTAATGATGTAAAGCTTATCTCTACCATAAAAGCATTAATTATTAGTTAAAAGTTAATGTATAGCATTATTATCTATTCAAAAGCTTCAAATTATAAGCATCTTTGCTCTCGACGCGGTCATTCATGTGGCTAAAAGCAACTCATTTTTATTTTGATTCTTGTCTTTCCCTATTACACCGAGAGGGAATAATTAGGGGAGACTTAGGGGTGTTTGTAATCTCAATATCATAGGTTAGAAGCACTTTATTTAAGAAGTAGACGTGATTCAATTTTTCAAAATATAAATGTTTCTTATGGTTGCAAATGCAATTCTATTTGTATCCACTAGTAATTTGCATTAAAAAACTATACATAATAATGAATTGGGTCAAATTTGATAACGTTAAAATTAGAAAAAAAAAGTTTTTTTTATTCCATAACTTATCTATTGTCCAATTTTAGTCCCAAAAAATTTAATAATTCCCATTTTAAATATATATAACTAAATTATTTGTCCAATTTTGGTCCAATATTTTACCGAAAAAATAAAAAAATATAAAAAAATTTTGATGACGTGTAAGTCAATTATGTTGATAAAAATTTTGGGGTTCTCTATACTCGATGACGTGAACGCATTATTATTTATTATTTTTTATTTTTTACGTTTTTCAATCAATTAAACTACACATGTGTAAATAATCCAATAAATTTAATCAAAACTAAAATTTCAAATCTTAAATGTAAGAACAACTAAATTCGGAAACCTAAGACTTTTTTATTTAAACCAAAAATGGCATTTTTTCCAATTTTTGTGAAAATGAGACTAAAATTGGACAATCCATTTAGTTATGGAACTAAATTTGACATTAATTTTTTTGGAAATGAAAAATGAAATATCATAAATTATGTGACAAAAAAACTTTTTTTTTCTGAATAAAAATAATATCACAATCAAGATCTCACCTATTTCAATTAATGGTTCATTTTTATTTCATTTTTATACATGGCCACGTGGCATAAAAAAAAAAATTATTATCATCATTTATTATACATATATTATTATACAATTTTAAATTTTAAATGAGATTGATTTTTTTATTGCATCAAACATTTTTTTTTCTTTTTAGAGGAGAAATTAACAAAACCCTTTAAAGGGTAATTTTTTCAAACACTACGATTATTTCTAAAAAATACTTACTTTTCAAAGAACTTACGCCTAATCAACTTCTAAAATAAAAATTTTATTTTTATTCAAATGAGTTTACAAACACCCCATAAATCTACTCTGTTGTCCTCCACAATAATAACATCATATGAAAGACATATATATGGTGAGTAATTGGTGCCATAGTATTCCATATTAATTTATTTAAAGGGCACGTACGTAGCAAAGGGAGAAAGATGCTCCAAATTGACATGACAGCTTTCTTAATGCAAAGGTGATGGAATTACGTAACTCACACTCTGGCCTTTTCTCAAAAGTTTGCCACTAATTATTTTTTTAATTCTTTTGCACCTTACTTCAATCACTAATTAATCAAACATGAAAAGTCAATTTGTAAATAATTAAATGCATATGCATGGAGAATTCGAGATGTTATAAATAATTAAATATGTAAAATAAAGTTACTATAAGCTGAGACGGTCAATCAACTTAATGATCTGACCTCATTTTATGAAGTAATAGTTTATAAATATTAGATTAGTACCACATTTAATTATCAAGCGTCCTCATCATTGAACATAAAATAGTTTCACAGAGAAAAGAAAATCTCTACACTGGAAATGTTAATTTACTGAATTTATTTAAAAGAGCTTGTATATTCTCCTAAATTATTAAAATATTTCAATAATATAAAATTGTTAGTAATAACTTTATAAAGTAAATGAACAAAATTTCGTCTATTAATAGAAATCTATCAACTAATGCAACTCTCTGGGCCTATCTTCGGCAAGGCCCACATAACACTCCCTAGCTCATCTAATCCAAATATCGTGGACTGATGATTTCGATTTCGCCCAACAGACCAAGATTTATTTTTGTACCAACAAGCTTTCCAAGGATGTAAAAAATATCCGATATACAAAATGCATCCATTCAGATTAATTTTTTTTTTCATAATTCGATATTCTTAGGGACTGGAAGGTTCGTGTCATCATCTTTTTAGAGTTGAAATAATTTATTACTCAACCTTTTTAGAAATAAAGAATAGTGTATTTGACACATAACATTTATAATACATTCAATTGATCAAATATTTTTTTAAAATGTTAAAACTTATCAATATTAATGTCATGTTGGCCAAGAGTTATAATAACGACTTTACCAAAATTGATTCACTAGGTCTTATATGCACTTCAAAATTATATACAATTTAAGATGTACTTTTTGAAAAAAGTTAAATCCATTTACATTAAAACATTTGCAACATTTGGTTCTTGCGATGCATGTTGCACGTTTTTAGTGTGAAAACAAATTTGTATGTTAAAAATGCAACAAATTATATGTTTTAATAATACAAATACAATGTGCATGCAATAAATTATATATTTCAATAAGTGCACAGTGAGACCCTCTCATAGGGATTATATTTTTTTTTATCCACTAAGTTTACCTTTTTTCAAAAGACAAAGTCTTACGCAGACATCGGTCAAGATCGCATAATTCAAGAATATTTTTAACACACAATTTATTTCACTAAAACATGCAACTTGTTTCCACTTACACAAATTGCATCTTTTAAAAAGTACAATTGAATTGGACGGTACACCTTATGCACATGTGACATACTCTCTATATATATATATATTTTCGAAATGATCAATACCCATAAATCAAATATTCAGAATTGTGTCATATTCAACACACATTTAAATTTTAATTTTAAAAAAAAATCGCATTTTATTGAAGATTTTAAATTTAAAAAAAAAACCAAGATCGACAATACAAAAAGTTATAATTAAAATTTCCTAATACTTTTATTTATGTAGATGTATTAATCAAATATTGTCACACAACTAACTTCAATTCAATTTTTGAAGAATTCTTAAAAAAATTTGTGCACATTCAAACCCAAATTAATGGGCCTTTTTAACCTCTGAATCAATCCGCGCGAAACATAAAGAACCCCGCCAGCCTTACCTGCGAAAATTTAACGGGAAAAATTTCGCGAAACCACCTTCTCGACCACGGAATCTACAACCGGGAAAAATCTAGGGTTATTCTTCTTCAAGATTTGTGGCACAGAATCAAGAATCTTCATCATCTAGGGTTATCTTCTTCAGTTTACTATGGTACGTTATTCTTGTTAAAGATTAGGGTTATATGCATTCTAAAATCAATAATTTTATACGCTGATTTAGTTCTTGTAAATTAGAAATTTCAACAGATTCGTCATAGCTACCGGTTCTGTGTTTTGAAATCTTCCAATTTTTTGTCGATTTCTAAGTAGCCAACTCTATTGAGGAGCATTCCTTCTTCGATTTGTCTCTTTATCTTTCTTTCTTGTGAATTCATGTTTGTCTTCTTTATTGTTCTCGATCTCTTCTGCGGAATCTGTGCAATTTCTTTCCAGTCCTCGATTTAGGGCTTGTTTGAAAGAGGAGTAATTGATTTTTGATGTCATGGAACGGAGCAACCCTGACGTCAGCAGAGCTGGTGGACCAGTCGAGAGAGACATCTAGCAGACTAGCAGGTGTGTATATTTCTTCAGTTTGTTGGGTGTAGTTTGGGATTGAGTTGCAATTAGTTATGCGCATTGTGATACTATTTTATGTTTATCATGTTTAGCCATTTGACTGCTTGAAATCTTGATCACGACCCATTAGCAGAGCATGCTCTCTTTAATACCTTTATTAAGGAATTATTTTCTAGGGTAAAGTCACCAACATGTCCAGAGAATCTAAGGAAAAATTGGTACAAAAAGGCCTGACTCAATTTATTTTTTTATTGAAGCACATAGATTCTATATACATGCTCTGTTGCTGCTATTAGCAGCTGCATTATCATTCACCATCTCTACAGGAATGTTCTGAAACTATAAATAAATGATGCACGCCCATTATTGTTTAATGTTGAAAACTTTCTGTTTGTTAACTTCATTTTGTTTACAACTATCATAATATTTCATGGTATCTGGTAACTAATTTTATTTACTCATTTTCATTGAACTTTGTTCTTTGGAAGCTTCTTTTGAATTCACTTGATTTTTAAATCAATAACGGAAGAGATATTGTGTTATGATGTAACTAGGGCAGTAATAGTCGGTCATATATGATTTGTGGTAAATCATTATCTTTCCAAAGATTTTGACGCCTTGGTAGAATTTATTGCGCGTCCGACTTTAGTGGAAACCATGGAATTGATGAACATTGGTTTCTTATTCTTGCAGATTATGTGTATTTTTTTTTTGTTGTTGAATAAGCTACTATTGCCATATTTATGTCCACATAACTTTACGAGTTGCCACGTGTTCCCACTTAATAACTCGTAAGCTAATACTTTTGTGCAAATAAAATAGGTACACTTCTTACATGAGTTTTGCAATCTAAGTAAGAGCTTGCAGATGGCGCATCAGCATCTCCTTTTCAGGTATGTTATCATTCAACCTCTCTGGTTCAAAATTGGATTAACATGTGTTGCATGCTCAATTGATTAAAAGCATAGTTCTTAGCCCGTTGGTCATGAGTTTTTGGTTGAGAATGATCAGGTATGTACCATCCTCATACTCTCCTTGGTACTTCCGAATTTCACAAGGAGATGCATGCTTGATGCATATGAATGTTGAGACTTTAATTACCATCGATGCTTGCTGTAATTTCTAGTTAAATCATTGATTTGATGAACTGTTTGATGAGGTAAGCATTAGTATTTCTCCAGATACTACTTCCATGTCATAATTTCATATTTTTTATTGCTGAATTTCATTTATCAGTTGGTGCATTCATTTCATACTTCATCTTGCAAACTGTAAAGCATGCTAATATTTTTGTAAAATTGCCACCCAATTTTTTTGTTGGACCCAAATAACCCTTCTAATGCGAACCTAACCTTGTCCCCGAAGACCCTTCCTATGTCCCGACCTATTAGTGACCTCTTCTGAGATCCAACCTATTAGGAGACCCTTCATGAGACTCGTCCTGTTAGGCGACCATTCTCTGTGACCCTGATTTTGGCCCCGACCATTTCTGCAACCATGACCTTCACCCCCTCTCACACTTAGTAGGGTTATTTTGGTGAAAAAAATGGGGTGGCATTTTTACCAAAAAAAGCATGGGTTGCATTTTACTTTTTATTTTTTTACCTTTGCAGACTGAAGATGGTGGCGTTATGGGTAATAGGACAAGATTGGTTGCAGGGTGTTTTCTCATTAAATTTTTATTATTAATTTATTTTATCTAATGTGGTTCTTTCTTTAATATTTTTTTCGTTTTTTCTATCCAGCTGCTTCGTATTTTATTTCTGTTGCTTCCACGTTTTACAGATTGGGGGCTGTTTTGCCTATATAAAGGGTTTATGCTGAGAAACAGTGAAAGTGTATCTTTAAGCCCCTTTCCAGCGACAATGTTAAGCTCAAGGTACGCACTCGCTTTCTCTTACTTTCTCTCTCTCAATTTATACAAGTTAAAATGAATACCTGATTTTGGAAGCATGCATTACCTGATTCTCATATTTGTTGCATTTGCCAAGATCAAAAGTAGTTGTCCCGTTATAAAAAAATACTTACACACAAAAGTACATGTCCAGCTATAAAATATTACCCTAAACACACAAATCAGTAGCATAATTCTAATGTTGCATTTTGCCATGATAAATATTACTTGTCCAGCTATGAAAAAACTACCTACGGCTTACACAATTCAGTAGCATATTTTCATGTTGCATTTTGCCAAGATCTTCAGTTTACACAAATCAGTAGCATATTTCTAATATTGCATTTTGCCAAGATCAATGTTACTTGTCCCGCTAGAAAAAACTACATTCGGCTTACACAGTAGCATATTTCTATGTTGCATTTTGTCAAGATCAAAAGTACTTGTCCCGTTATAAAAATATTACCCTTTACACAAAAAAGTACTTATCCCCTTATAAAAATATTACCAGCTTTACAAATCAAGAGCATAATTCTAATGTTGTATTTTGCCAAGATAAATGTTACTTGTCCCGCTATGAAAAAAACTACCACGACTTACACAATTCAATAGCATATTTCCATGTTGCATTTTGCCAAGAGAAAAACAAATCAAGAGATATTTCTAATAATTTTGCCAAGATCGGTGTTATTTGTCCCGCTTAGAAAAAACTACCATCGGTTTAAAATATATTTCTATGTTGCATTTTGCCAAGATCAAAAGTATTTGTCCCGCTTATAAAATCTACCCCCTATGAAAAAAAGTACTTGTCCCGCTTATAAAAATATTAAGGGCTTACAAAAAAATCAAGAATATAATTCTAATGTTGCATTTTGCCAAGATAAATGTTACTTGTCCCGCTATGAAAAAACTACCTATGACTTACACAATTCAAAGAGCATATTTTTATGTTGCATTTTTCCAAATCTTCAAATTTTACATTAATCAAGATCATATTTTAATATTGCATTTTTGCCAAGATCAATGTTACTTGTCCCGCTTAGAAAAAACTACCTTTCGCTTACACAAGAGTAGCATATTTTTATGTTGCATTTTGCCAAGATCAAAAGTACTTGTCCCTTTATAAAAATACTACACTCGCTTACACAAAAGTACTTGTCCCGTTATGAAAATATTACCAAACAC
Organism: Stenogyne calaminthoides; assembly: GCA_037126765.1. Classification (NCBI taxonomy): domain Eukaryota; kingdom Viridiplantae; phylum Streptophyta; class Magnoliopsida; order Lamiales; family Lamiaceae; genus Stenogyne; species Stenogyne calaminthoides. Next base: position 33,941,877 of record JBBCBC010000003.1, on the reverse strand, counting down.
AAATCATTAGCATAATTCTAATGTTGCATTTTGCCAAGATAAATGTTACTTGTCCCGCTTATGAAAAAAAAAAACTACCTCGACATACAATTCAAGAGCATATTTCCATGTTGTATTTTGCCAAGATCTTCAGCTTACACAAATCAGTAGCATATTTCTAATATTGCATTTTGCCAAGATCAATGTTACTTGTCCCGCTAGTAAAAACTACATTCGGCTTACACAGTAGCATATTTCTATGTTGCATTTTTTCAAGATCAAAAGTACTTGTTTCTCTATAAAAATACTATCTTCGGCTTACATAAATCAGTAATATAGTTCTAATGTTGCATTTTGCCAAGATTAGAAGTACTTGTCCCGATATAAAAAACTACCTTTGACTTACACAAATTAGTAAAATATTTCTAATGTTGCATTTTGACAAGATCAATGTTACTTGTCCAGCTATAAAAAAACTACATCCGGCTTAAAAAATTCAGTAGCATATTTCTATGTTGCATTTTGCCAAGATAATAAGTATTTGTCCTGCTATAAAAACACTACCCTCGACTTACACAAATCAGTAACACAATTCTAATGTTGCATTTTGCCAAGATCCATGTTACTTGTCCCGTTATGAAAAACTACCTACGACTTACACAATTCAGTAGCATATTTTTATGTTGCCAAGCATTTTGCTTATAAAAATACTACCCTCGCCAAGATCAAAATAACTCTTGTTGCATTATGCCAAAAAATGTTATTGTCCTTTATGGAAAAAACTACTTACATAAATCAATCAATATAATTTAATGTTGCATTTTGCCAAGATCAATGTTACTTGTTCCGCTATAAAAAAAAACTGCATACGGTTTACAAAATTCAGTAGCATATTTCTATGTTACATTTTGCCAAGATAAAAAGTACTTGTCCCGCTAGTAAAAATACTACCCTCGATTTACACAAATCAGTAAAATAATTCTAATGTTGCATTTTGCCAAAATTAATGTTACTTGTCCCGTTATGAAAAACTATCTACGACTTACACAATTCAGTAGCATATTTTTATGTTGCATTTTGCCAAGATCAAAAGTACTTGTCCCGCTATAAAAATACTACCCCCGACTTACATAAATCAATAATATAGTTCTAATGTTGCATTTTGCCAAGATCAATGTTAATTGTCCTGCTACGAAAAACTACCTACGACTTACACAATTTAGTAGCATATTTCTATGTTGCATTTTGCCAAGATCAAAAGTACTTGTCCCTATATAAAAAAAACTATCTTCGGCTTACATAAATTAGTAAAATATTTCTAATATTGCATTTTGTCAAGATCAATGTTACTTGTACCGCTATGAAAAAAATGCATTCGACTTACAAAATTCAATAGCATATTTCTATGTTGCATTTTGCCCAGATAAAAAGTATTTGTCCCACTATAAAAATACTACTATCGGCTTACACAAATCAAAGAACAGTGTTCTTAATGTTCCAGCAACAATTTTGTCAAGATCAATGTTACTTTGTCCTCTCAATTTAAGTTAAAAAAAACTATTTTGGAAGCACTTGACATATTTCCGTGTTGCAAAGATCAATAAGATTTGTGTTATAAAAATATTTTTATATGTCCCGCTTATAAAAATTTTGCCTTGAAAATCAAAAGATAATTCTAATGTCCATTTTATATAAAAAAACTTGTCCAACTATGAAAAAATTACCTACATAAATTAGTAACATATTTTTAATGTTGCATTTTACCAAGATCAAATGAAAGATATTTTCTAATATTGCATTTGCCAAGAAAACTTATCTTAGAAAAAAATTACATTCACAATTACACAAGAAAGATATTTCTATATTTCTATTTTGCAATTTTGTCAAGATCAAAATAAAAATTTCTTGTTACATTTATAAAAAAAATACTTGTCCCGCTTATAAAAAAATTACCATCTACTTACACAAATCAATAATATATTTCTAATGTTGCATTTTTGTCAAGATAAAATGTTACTTGTCCCGCTATGAAAAAAAACTTACACAAATCAATAACATATTTTTAATGTTGCATTTTGCCAAGATCAATGTTACTTGTATATTTCTAATATGAAAAAATTGTTATTTGTCCCGCTTTTAAAAAATTCGCTTTAGCATATTTCTATGTTGCATTTTGCCAAGATTAAAAAAAAAAAAAACACTCAAATACTTGTCCCGCTATAAAAAAATAACATACAAAATTCTAATGTTGTATTTTGTCAAGATCAATGTTACTTGTCACGCTATGAAAAAATTACCTATGGTTTACACAATTCAATAGCATATTTCTATGTTGCATTTTGCCAAGAAAAAAAGTACTTGTCAAGATCATATTAAAAAAATTGCATTTTCGCCTACATTTCCCGCTTAGAAAAATCAAGAATATATTTCTAATTTTGCATTTTGCCAAGATCAAAATCAATTGTCCCACTATAAAAAAACTATCGACTTTAAAAATTTAATAGCATATTTTTTATATTTAACTAATTTTGCATTTTAAGATCAAATGTTACTTGTCCCTATATAAAAAAATACATACCCCGACTTACACAAATCAATAACATAGCTCTAATGCTGCATTTTGTCAAGATCAATGTTACTTGTCTCACTATGAAAAACTACTTATGATTTACACAATTCAGTAGCATATTTCTATGTTGCATTTTGCCAAGATCAAAAGTACTTGTCCCGTTATTAAAAAAAAAACTACATTTGGCTTACAAATTAGTAATATATTTCTAATGTAAATATTTTAATGTTGTATTTGTCAAGATCAATGTTACTTGTCCTCTATAAAAAAAATACCTTAAACTTACAAAATTCATAAAATATATTTTTATGTTGCATTTTGCTTAAGATGAAAAGTACTTGTCTGCTATATAAAAAACTACATTTCGCTTACACAAATCAAGAACATATTTCTAATGTTGCATTTTTTTCCAAGATCAATGTTACTTGTCCCATTTAAAAAAAACTATATTCAACTTACAAAATTCAAGATAGATATTTCTATGTTGCATTTTGTTAAGATCAAAAGTATTTTTCCGCTTATAAAAATACTACCCCTAGGTAAATCAATAATATAATTTAATGTTGCAACATAATTCTAATGTTACTTGTTTTGCTTATGAAAAATAGATACTGTTCAAAATTTGAAAAAACACATTTTGCCAAAAAAAGTACTTGTCCCGCTAGTAAAAAATAAAATTCAATTTTGCTAATATTAATGTTCTATGTTGCATTTTGCCAAGATCAATTTTTAAAAAATACTCTTTTACATTTTATAAATCAATAATATAAATCTATGTTGCATTTTGCCAAGAAAAAACTATCTTGACTACTTACAAATTAAGTAACATATTTCTAATATTGCAATTGGCGAAGATCAATGTTACTTATCCCACTAGAAAAAACTATCTTCGGCTTACACAAATTCTATAGCATATTTCTATGTTGCAGCTTGCCAAGATCAAAAGTACTAGTCCCGCTATAAAAATATTACTCTCGACTTACACAAATCAATAACATAGCTCTAATGTTGCATTATGCCAAGATCAATGTTACTTGTCCCGCTATGAAAAATTACCTATGACTTACACAATTCAGTAGCATATTTTTATGTTGCATTTTGTCAAGACCACAAGTATTCGTCCCGTTATAAAAACAACTACATTTGGCTTACACAAATCAGTAACATATATCTAATGTTGCATTCTGTCAAGATCAATGTTACTTGTCCCGCTATGAAAAAAATACCTTCGACTTATATAAATTCAATAGCATATTTTTATGTTGCATTTTGCCAAGATGAAAAGTACTTGTGTTACATTATATAAAAAACTACCTTCCACTTAAAAAATACCTCCTACTTAACAAATAGCATATTTCTAATATTGCATTTTGCAAGATCAATGTTATTTGTCCCACTAGAAAAAAAAAAATATATCAAATTTATAGCAATTTCTATGTCAAGATCAAAAAAAGATATTTCTATATTACCTCACTTTTGTCAAATCAATAAAAGTATTTGTCACTTGTATATGAAAAATTGACTTTTACCTTTTTTTTACAGGTCAAGAACATAAATTTTATTGTCAAATTTTGCCAAAATCAATGTTACTTGTCATCCGCTATGAAAAAATTCACCTCGACTTACTCAATTCAATATTTTTATTTTATGTTGCTAAGATGAAAAATTTCAAACTACTACATTTCTTAATCAAGAATATATTTCTAATAAAAAGACAATGTTACTGGGTCCCATTATGAAAAAAAAAATATATTCCAAATCAATCCCAAAAGATATTTCTATATTGCATTTTGCCAAGATCAAAAGTATTTAAAACTTATATAAAACAACCATTGGTTTGAGCATTAAAATTTGATTCGATTTCAAAATCAAAAACAATCAATTAGTTTGGGCATTACTCACAACCATGGATGATTTCAAATTGATTTTTGGGTGAGAATGTGAAATTTGGGAATTGAATTAAGTACAACCTAACCTGATTTGGGGAATGAACATAATTGTTATAATTTGCATTTGTGAAATTCAATTGATTTTTTTACTCACAACAATCAATTATCATTGTTATTTGTAATTGATTGAAAAATGTGAAGATTTGGGGAATCAACTTAACTTACTAATCAAGAAGAAATTGCATTTTTTGCCAAGATCATGAAAGGGTCTTGTACCATTATAAAAAAATGATTTGCATTTTGAACAAATTCATAAAACATATTTCTAATATTGCATTTTGCCAAGATCAATGTTGAATTGTGTAAAAGAGGTATTTTTTCATAGCGGACAAATAACATTGTTTTGACAAAATGCAACATTAGAACTATGTTCTTGATTTGTGTATGGTTTTGAGGTAGTATTTTTATAAAGACGACAAATACTTTAAATCTTGCAAAATGCAACATAGAAATATGCTACTAAATTTTTGTGTTTAAGTGGCATTTTTTTTTTGGCGGGACAAACAACATTGATCTTAAAAAAATGCAACATTAGAAATATGTTACTTATTTGTATAAGCTGAAGGTAATTTTTTTATAGCGGGTTAAGTACTTTTGATCTTGGCAAAATTCAACATAGAAATATGCGAACCCAATCCAGAGGTAGTTTTTTTCATCATGGACAAATAACATTGATCTTGGCAAAATGCAACATTAGAATTATGTTACTGGTTTTTTTAGTCAGGGGTAGTATTTTTATAGTGGGACAAGTAACATTGATCTCTACAAAATGCAAAATTAGAAATATGTTACTGATTTGTATAAGCTGAAGGTAGTTTTTTTATAGCGGAAAAGTACTTTTGATCTTGGCTAAATGCAACAAAGAAATAAGCTGCTGAATTGTGTAAGCAGTAGGTAGTTTTTTAATAGCGGGACAAGTAACATTGATCTTGGCACAATGCAACATTACTACTATGTTACTGATTTGTGTAAACCGAGGGTAGTATTTTTTATAGCGGGACAAGTACTTTTGATCTTGACAAAATGAAACATAGAAATATGTTACTGAATTTGTGCAAGCCGAAAGTAGTTTTTTCATAGTGAGACAAGTAACATTGATCTTGGAAAAATGTAACATTAGAAATATGTTACTGATTTTTATAAGTCAAAGGTCTTTTTTTTTTTTTTTTTTATATCGGGACAAGTACCTTTGATCTTGACAAAATGCATATGCTACTGAATTGTGTAAGTTGTAGGTAGTTTTTCTTAGTAGGACAAGTAATATTGATCTTGACAAAATGCAACATTAGAAATATGTTATTGATTTGTGTAAGTCGAGGGTAGTATTTTTATTGCGGGACAAATACTTTTGATCTTGGCAAAATGCAACATAGAAATATGTTACTATTTTTTTTTTTTTGATCGGGCAAAGTTAGATGTTAGTTGTTAGTAGTTAGTACACCAAACACTCAAATACTCCACGAAATCGTCAATCCACCTTATAACTCCCATAACTCCAATTCGTTCCCAGAGGGAATCGAACCTGGGTCTCCCACTCAAATGAGGAGCCCAGTGGCCTGAATTTGTGTAAGCGGAAGATAGCATATTTCTACCTAGATCAAAAGTACTTGTCCCGCTATAAAAAAAATTACCTTCGGCTTACACAAATCATAACATAGTTGTAATGCTGCATTTTGCCAATATCAATGTTATTTGTCCCACTATGACAAAACTATCTTCGGCATACACAAATTCAGTAGCATATTTCTATGTTGCATTCAAGGTAGTTAAAAACGATCGCTTCACCGCTAAAACGGTTAGAGCGAGGCGTGAAAACATGTGCATCGCTTCGGGGCAAAGCGAAGCGGTTTCAGTAGAGCGCACGCTTTCAACCACTTTTTGCGCTATTTCTAGAGAAAGGAAGCGGTTCTAATCACCATTTCTTTGAAATTAAGATTAAATTAGAGTTGGGATGCTACTTTCTTTTATAGCCTAGGGTTAAATGATAGGCCCATTAGATTAAATAAAAAGTACATCCCTTTCCAAAGCCCAAATGCCAATTAAATTAAATAAAATATAACTATGTCACTGCAGATTATCGCGAATATGTTCTGTTCTCAAAGAATTGGCCCACACTCATCAGGCATACTCACACGACTAGTGATCAATTTCAGACGATATTGGTTTTAGTTTGGCAATCAAAACAAGAAAGACGAAAACACCGGCTGAATGGTGGCGTTTGTATGGAAATTCTGCTCTTAATTTACAAAAATTGGCAATGCGGATTCTTAGTCTCACATGTAGTTCGTCAGGATGTGAACGCAATTGGAGTGTCTTTGAACATGTATTTAAATTAAATTTTTATTTCTTATCTTGGCATTTATTTATACAACTTATTAAGTTCATTCTTTCTAACCTTAATAATTTTTGTGGTTTTAGATTCACACAAAGAGAAGAAATAAGCTTGGCATGCAAAAATTAAATGATTTAGTTTTTGTGAAGTATAATCAAGCAATTAAAGAACATTGTGATAGCAAGAATGTCGTGGATACAATTGTTTTGAAGGAAATTGATGAGTGTAATGATTGGTTGATTTGAGAACTTGATTTTACGGGGAAAGAAGACGATGCAGCAAATGACCTTGTGTTTAGTGATGACGAAGGTTTTGGTGGGGTGATGTAAAAAAAGAGCAGCAGGGGTTGGAGAACCAAGTAGATTAACTAGGACAAAATCCAAATCAGCTCGTAGAAATCCTAGTCCTAGTGTTGGTAGTTCAAAAGGGTTTGCATTGAGCGATGAGGTTTAAACTGAAGAAGATATTGATATATATATGTCGGATGAAAATGATGAAGAACACGATGATAATTTTAGTGATGACATTTCTAGTGGTGGAGATTCTGAGGGCAATGGTGATCTCTAGAATTAGGAAGTAGGAACTTAAAAATGGTGTTAAGTTATTCACTTTTTGTTTGGAACTTTTGGATTAGGTGGATGGATTAGGAACTTGAAAATAGTGGTGGTGTTCATTAGAATTTAAACCAAAATCGTCTCATAACTTTGCACCTTTATTGAAATGATTTTATAATTATCAATTTTTTCAATTTAATCCCACATGTATTCAATTTGATCCAATTTAGTCCCAAACCACCAGAGGTGGCTCAAAATTGTCCAAAGCGACATCGTTTTGAAAACATGTCTTACATATTCCGATCAAACATTTTGGGCAATTTTGAGCGACCTCCGACGGTTTGAGACTATACTGGATCAAATTGAATACATATAGAATTAAATTGGAAAAGTTGATAACCATGAGACTATTTCAATAAAAGTGCAAAATTATGAGACTATTTTGGTTTAATTCCCTATGTTCACTTATTCACTTTTTTTGTGCATGAATTAGGAACTTGTCCTATGTGTTCTTGTATGGTGGTAATCATTTTGAATTAAGAAATATCTAATGACAAGCTTTCATGTGTTTTATATATATAATGCACAATCTTTTGGAATGGTGTGCATCACTTTAGTGAATTTTTATTTTTTTTTCGCCCTCAATTTTTTTTTTTCGCCCTCTACGCTTAAAGCATTATAGGGTCTTAGCGCTTTGAGTGCGCTTTTCGCATTTAACTACCTTGCATGTATCTGGAATCAGTTCTCTCTGATGCTCAATTAAGTGAACAAGTGAGATATTATTTTCATGATAATTACCTACTGTATATCTAAGCAACAAGGAAAGAAATGACAGTTATGTTCGAAACCACATTACACTGGCATGGAAGCACACTTCAGAGAACAGATCTAGCATTTACATGTCTTCAAGAAATCTCAGAACTCAGAAAAGGTTGACTATATCTCATAATGTGTTCTTCAGGAGTGAACTATTTCTCTGAGTAAAGCTACTAAATCATTGATAAAACATAAAAAACAACACTCTAATAAAAAATACAACAAAGTAACAAACATGTCATCTTTCCAGTGCAGTATACAAAACAACACCTATTCACTGGAATCAGTCTAGGAAAGATATAAGAAGCATGCGCGTAGCAGGATTTCACATGTGATAAATAAAAATACACCTATTTGTGGAAAGAGTCTAGGAAATATATAGGAAGCATACATAACAGGATTTCACTTTTCCTTGGTGACTAGTTGAAACAAGATCGACTGATCCTCGATATCTCCTATCAACATATGATCAAAACTTTCTATAAGCAGCTCACATATACTCAAAAGATCATTGCTTTAGTTTAAATAGCATTGATTCCTGTGTTATTAGTTTTCAAAGTTTATATAACCATCAATTACATACACTCATAAACATAATAGCAATTCTATCTTTCCTCAGAGAAATACATACACATAGTATTATTAGCAGGTGTCACAGAACTTATATGATCATTTGCAAGAACTGTACACATATATCAGTGTAATCAACATGCTAATTAACAAAGTGAAATCTTCCAAATCTATGTCACACTATCGTTCCTTTAATTCGAATATCATTGATTCTAATGTTTTCAGATTTCAGGTTCTATATAACAATCAATATATCCAGTCATAAAGCATATAGTAATTCTAGCTTTCCAGTTTCCACATTCACATAGTATTACTACTTCTCCACAATTTTAGCAATCATGATTTGAATAGAACTCATATGATCATTCACAAGAACAGAATATACATATATCAAAGTAAGCAGAATTCCAATTAACAGAGTAAAATCATTCAAATCTATGTCACATCATCACCATCAGAATGTCTACTTGTACACCACAAGGGAGAAGTTCTCACCGGCACAGACGAGCTGCAGCAGACCTCCAACCTCTCCCGAAATCGCGCCTCAGATGATTTCAACATTGTAGGCAATGCCAAACAGAGCCCTTTCTCCACGCACAATCTGTGCCTCGGTTTAATCCTTCTCTCCAAGCTAAAAGAGAAATACTGCGGGAACGCCACCAATTCCTTCAACTCCCTCCCCATTTCCACAACGAAGTAATCGAATTTCGGCTCAAAATTATCCTTAATGCTGTAACAGAACAGAGAGGGGAACCGCCTAAACATCACAATTGTGTCCCTGTACGAAAACCCTAATTTCTGGAGATAATCGATGCGAGGGATGAATTTCGATTCCACAGAGCACGATAACAGCGGCGCCCACTTGGAAACGCTATCGATGCCGATTGTGCCCTGGAGGAAGTACAGAGTGGGGCGGAGCTGGCGCTCGACGCTGCAGATGAGGAGGCGGGGGCGGCGGTGGATGACGTGGCGGAGGTCGGCGGATTCAACGCGGGCTTCGCGGAGGAGGAAAGTGACGGCGGGGATGACGGTTTTGGAGGTGGAGGCGGTGAGTAGATCTGGACACATGGGGAAAATGCGGCGGAGATCGTGGGTGGTGACGCCGAGAGAGAGGAGGAAATTGACGGTGGATTTGATTTGGGAAAGGGGGGCGGAAATTAGGGTTGGGTGAGAATGGAGGCAGGAGAAGGAGTCGACGCCGAGGGAGTCTAAGTAGAGGAGAGTTTCGTGGATTCTGGAGGAGTCGGAAGTTGCCGGAGGGGTGTCGGGTTCCGGCGATTTGAAGGGGGGAGGGAGGGAGGTGGTTGGGGGTTTGGAGGGGAAATTGAGGTGTTTGGGGCGGGGAATGGAAGGGAAATTGGGGCTGTGGACTGGGATGGAGGTGGTGGTGGTGGCGGCGGCGGAGAAATGGAGAGCATCTTGCATGGCTGCTACATTGCTCAGAAATTGAGGTGGAGATAAGGTGAAGGGGGGCGTGTGTTATCTGGAAATCTCAAGTTTGGAGGATGACATGATAGTGTGCTTCCGTGGAATCATTTTTTGTTTTCTTTCTATTTCTAAGGGCTTTTCTGTCTTTCACGTTTCGGCCATTTGAGACGTTTTTTCTTTTTGTTTTTTATTCTCTTTTTATTAATAAGATTCTTTTTCCCAATTTAAGGCTCAAGGAATAGATTATACTCATTATAGCGACTATTATTTGGAATTTAATAAATAAAATTATCAATAAAGAACCACAAAATTAACATCATCTTTGTCCACAAAAACTTGGCTCAATTCTTTGGACACAAATTTAAATAATAATAATAAAGGATATTATAAGATTCAGTTATGAATAAATTGAATTTTGTGGGTAAAGTACAATAACAATTTGAATAATCAAGCGATAATTGAAAAGTGGAGTACTGGAGTTAAAGTGATTATTTTGAAAAAGGAGATGAGTACACTTTTAATGAAAGACAATAAAAAAAATTATTAAATTTTAAATGTATGGAGGGAGTATTTGACTGACGCCGCCACTCTGTCCCACGAAACGAACAAACCAACTAAAATATGAAAAAAAATATAGAGAAAATAGGTAAAAATGTCCGTTTTGAACTTGCATCTCTCTTTATTGTCCTAAAACTTTTTTTAATCCACATTTATGCCCTTTTGTGACCATTTTACCCCTCCCTCTTTATCTCATCACATCCCTTAATCACATCATAGTTCCATCATATATTCCAACTTTCAAATAAGGCTCGAACTCAACCCGAAATTTGTTCATGGTTCGAGTTCATAGTTCGGGGTTCGGTTTCAGGTTCATGATTCAGGATTCGGGTTCATGGTTCATTGTTTAGGGTTTGGGTTCGGGTTCGGGAGGTCCAGGTCTGGATCGTGTTTGGATGGAATGTGATTAGAGAATGAATTGGGATATGGATGTTAGAATGATCACAAAAAGACATATTTTTAAGTTGAATAAATCAAAAAGTATAAAATAGAGATGCATGTTAAAAAAGCCAAAAAAAAAAAAAAAAAAAAGAGTATGTCCCAAAAAAAATATCCAAAAAACAGAAGTTATGGAGTCTTTAGAAACAAAACTAAAAACAAATTACGGATCGGTAAGAGGTGAAATCTTTCTAAAAAAGATCTTTAATTAAGAATACAACAAGTGTGTACGAATACATTTTCACCATCCATGATACAAGCCTCTAATAAAGAATTAAACCCACCCACCTGCCCATGAATATCTAGAGCCTGACTTCACCGTGTAAACGCCATTTTAACCCATATATCTACTCATTGTGAGCATAGTTAATGTAAGTGTTAAATCAAAATATTTTACATGATCCTAACGTGATACTTGGAAAAATAAAAATCACATGGTAACATTTCCCGAGTTAATTAAATTCATTTTTGTCCCACCGTTACGTTTTCATTAATTAAAACCGGTTGCAGTTTTAGTTCTATGGAATAAGATTTAATTTTGAACCAAAAGTGCAGTTGAGTTAAACTTAACGAATTAATTCCGTAATGAAACGACCAAAACTGCATGAAAAAATTATTACTGACCAAATTAGTGAATATTGTTACCAAATTTGTGAGGTCCAATGTGGTGTGGGAACAAATCAAAGTGAATTTAACTCACACATTTCGCCTAGGATCTTTGATCTCAATGTTCCAATGGCCATCACGAAAGCCACCCTTGTTAGCTTTCTCTCTATTCTTAACTAATCTAGCCTTCATTTTGGTAGTCAAGTCACAAAACCCCTTCATCTCCTCAGTCATGCCATCATAAACACGCCACCACTTCTCATTCGCCGAATCACTCGCGAATACCCTCGTCTCCTTCCTATCCCAATTACAATCATAATCCCTATAACACATCCACGGCTTCCACCCCAAGTAATGCCTCCTCCCAAATCCAACGGTCACGATCCGTTCCATAATAAAAGAACTTCAGCCGATTAACCCCCCTCGGCAGCCTATGCCACCACGGGAAAACCTCATTCAGAAACCCCTGGTCCCCACCCCCCACCTCTTTTTCATCAACTTCTGGAACGTACACGTGGACGGTTCTATGATCATGAGGCCCGAGTTGAACACGTGCCTGTCGTTATGGACGGCCGAGATTTGCGGGTAGGCGAAGAGGTGGTCTAGGTTTTTGGTGAGGATTAGGTCGGCGTCCAGGAAGATTATTTTGTCGTATTGGGTGAGTTGGGAGATTTGGAGCTTGCTGTAGTTCCATTCGTTGTAGGCGCGTTTTTTGGAGTGGGGGTTGCGGATTCGTTTGATTGGTTTGATTTTCCAGCCGGAGGATCGGAGGGATTTGGGAGATATGTGGTGGTCGGCCAGGAGGATGAGTGGTTTGGTTATGTTTGTGTGGATTATGCTTTGGGCTAGAGCTATTGCGCCGCATACGTAGGTTTCGGACGAATGTAGTACGGTAACGTAAGCTTCTCTTGATTCATTGTTGCCTGAAATCCAGACGTAGACAAACAAATTATGTTTAGCCATTTTTAGCAAATATATATTCTATGTACGCAGGTTAGCTTTCAAATGTAGTGAAAGAAGATTGAGAATTGGGAGTCACTATTTCAAAGACAAAACTTGTATGCACAAGTTTTATTGTGCAACATTTCTCACTTAATTTTGATCAAAGTTGATTCACTGATCACAGAAAAAACTGAAATATATATATAATGAGAAATATGTGTTCTTAAAATTATTAGTTGATAAAAAAAAAAGTATTAATTTATAAGCTGGACAATATTAATCATACTGTTTCAATGTGCAATTACTAATAAATTTCAAATTAGTTAAAATTGCACCAATTGGGTAATTGATGTGTCAAAGTGTTGCTCCTTTTTAAAATGTTTTCCAAGAAAATAATAATTAACATTTTAAGAAGTATCAACTTTGATTTGATAATGCAATTCCAAAATTTATTCTTTTTTTTAACAGACAAAATGCAATTTTATTAATGAAACTCACCGGATGGTGGAATTGGAGGGCAAAGTTGGCAACTTCCCACAGGCATGAGTACCTTCTGTTTGATCCTCCCAATTTGAGGTTTGTAAACCCAGTAATTTCCACCATGCCACAAAATATCCTCGCATCTAAAAATGTCCCACATGGGCCCACATGACCCTATAAACACAGCAAAGACATCTCTACCCTCCCCATTCTTCATTCGGCCGCTTTTTACCAACAAGTTAGCTACCACAAGATTAACTTGCAACCGAAAAACGTCCCTCGAACCACCATTGTTACAAGGAATTCTAGCAACAACTACATCCAAATCCTTATAATCTTCGAATTTTGGCATTGGTATCTCCGGACACTTTGCAGAATTCTCATTGATCCACTCTGGATACAAGTCGGACCAATGGATGCCTTTATCTATCGGGTCGAAATGCACGTTGACGATCTTGCCCTTCATGTGGACTTCGCCCATCGTAGTCGTTTCCAGCTCCATGTTCACCAATCCAATGTTGATATTTTTGTGTTTGAGATTTTGAAAAATGATCTCCAACCATTCTGGATTTTTTCTTGCTAGTTTGGGGTAGGTGATTAGTGCATTTTGGAAGGCATCATGCAATTGTTTTAGATTGTGGATATTGAAAAGTAGGAGGGCAATCAAGAAAAGAATGAAGGGCTTGGGAGCCATTTATGAATGATGCTAATGGTATGGTTTCCTTGTCATGCATATATGATGAGAGAGCCTTTGAGTTGAAGATGTGTGTGTATATATATATTTATATATAGTACATGACATGTTTTGTGCAAAACGGTTTCACGGAGCATGTTGATGACGAAACAAAAAATTCATTTTTAAAATATCACTTTGGAAAGGTAAATAGTCTCACTTTTAAATGTTACTCCTCCGTCCCAATTAATTCTTGACAACTTGTTTTATTTGAGCGTTTCAACATTACGTGTACACTCCAAAAAAAAAAAAAACTCTTCATAAACTCGATCCACCCTTATAATATTCTCAAATTTACACAAAATGTCATTATTTTTTGTCCTCCACATACATACAATTCATTTTTTACTTTACTTTATACATAGAGGTTTATAAAATTACCCCTCAAATCCCTACACTAAATCCCCTTTTCTTAATATGTGTCATTGCATATGTGAAAGTAATCCTGGGACGGAGGGGTAGTAATAAGTGTACTTTTTATCTTTAAATTAATATACTTTTTTTAAATAATATTTTCATCGTTGCATAAACTATATTCTACGAGTTAGAGACAATGTGAGTTTTTGTGTTGGTAAGATTATATAGAAATGCTTAACTTTTGCTTGACCAATACATTTTGATTGTTTTATAGTAATGCTTAACTTTTGCACAATGCGGGTGGCATGTGAATATTCTCTCTAACGACTAAAATTTACTAAAACTAACGAGTGTAAATGATGATTAGTTATATGTGGTAAGTTTTGTACAAATTAAATTGCTTTGTCCATGACTTATGTGACTATTGAAGTAAAAGATCACCAAATTTCTAAGATATGTCTGCACAATACACAGTGATTATATTATGCGTGTAAAGAGATCGATCAACCTATGTTTTGTTTGTTTATAGATTAATTAGAATATAAGTCTCACTTTATATATTAATTTTGACATGGTTAGATTAATTACTGCGCTTCAGATATTGAAAAACAAAAATTAATTACTTTGGTTATTAAAAAAACCGTTGTTTATCTCTTATAACATGCTCGAGACAGGGTAAATCAATTATATATATTTAATAAGTTCAAGAAATATCTAATAGACTTATTATTTCAAGTAAAAAAAATAAATTAAAAATCGGTGTTATTTCAAGTAAATCAGTTAGCTAGAAAATGGCCAATTAAATTCCAAAAGAAAAATCAATTTCTTTGGAATAAAAACATTTCTCGTCCCATTGAGTACGAGCGCAACTTTTTTTTTCATGATGTCCAGTGTAGGTGTAGCGGCGAGTGAGGAAGAAGATAATGAGTTCTCTCTCTTCATTCGTAATCATGGTTTGACTTAGTAATTAATCATCATTTATGAAGATTTTTTTGGGGATAATTTTTATTTATTAATATTTGAGTAAAATGACTTATACTAATATAAATTGGAGGGAGTATGCTTTTATAGCAAATTAATGATGTCAAAATTGTTAAAAAATTAATTTAACTCAATTTTCATCCCATTTTCATTGAAAATTGAAAGAACTAGCTGGAATTTGTCACATACTCATTAAATTTGGGAGAATCGGTCCAACCCCAACACTAAAGTCAACTAAACCAGAAACCTTAATTTCATGAGCTTTAAATCTTTTGAACACAAAGCATATTAGTAACACATCAAATTCTCAAAATCCCACAAGCAAGCACGTCAAAATGTCCGCCGGACTCCCAAATTTAATAAGCACGTGACAAGAACGACAACAGTTTTTAAGTTCTAATAAAAATGGGAAGAAAATTGAGTAATGTCAAAAGTTACTGGACTAAGTTGATTTTTTTAACCATTACGGGACCACTTGTGAAAAAAGCAAAAAGTGAAAAATATGAATGAGATCACTTGTTCTAATTTATATTTGTATTTCACTTTATATTCCGTAATATGAAAGAATAATTGCACGTGAAGTAAAAAAATTTAATGAACCACTATATTTTGGGTTCATGTGTTAAAAATTAAATATATAGGGTGAAAGAGTAGCAGTGAAATACGAAAAGTTGAACATAAGAATGAAATGGTGAAAAATGCTTGTATCATTAACTAATTCTATACAATTTGTCTAGGGTCGTTAACCTTAATCTTCCAATGCCCATCAGCAAACGACCTATCGTTCTCTCCCTTACTTCTATACATTCTAATCCGGGCATCCATTCCCGGCGTCAAGTCACAAAAGCGCCTCAACTTCTCCGGCATGACGTCATAAACCTCCCACCACCTCTCATTAAAAGCATCACTGGCGTACACCTGCATCCCCGCCCTATCCCAATTAC
The DNA here is from genome assembly GCA_037126765.1 of Stenogyne calaminthoides. Taxonomy (NCBI): domain Eukaryota; kingdom Viridiplantae; phylum Streptophyta; class Magnoliopsida; order Lamiales; family Lamiaceae; genus Stenogyne; species Stenogyne calaminthoides. Next base: position 33,925,641 of record JBBCBC010000003.1, on the reverse strand, counting down.
AATCATAATCCCTATAACACATCCACGGCTTCACCCCAAAGAAATGCACCGCGTGCGCCCCACTCCCCACCCCGCGCGTCACATCCCCCGCCTCAAAATACTTAAATCTATTAACCCCCCTAGGCAGCCTATGCCACCACATAAACACCCCGTTCAAAAACCCCTGGTCCCCACCGTTGTACGACGTCACCACAACCCGTTTCTCCATCAGCATCTCGAACGTACACGTGGACGGCTCTACAACCATCAGCCCCGAATTGAACACGTGGCTGTGATCCCCTGCGGCGGAGAGCGTCGGGTGTGCGAAGAAGTTGTCTAAGTTTGATGCGACGATGAAATCGGAGTCGATGAAGATTATTTTGTCGTATTGGGTGAGTTGGAAGATTCGGAGCTTGGTGTAGTTCCATTCGTTGTAGGTGTTTTTGGTGGAGTGGGGGCTGCGGATGCGTTGCGTGGCTTGGATTTTCCAGCCGGCGGCGCGGAGGGAGGACGGAGAGATGCGGTCGTCGGCGAGGAGGAGGAGGTCTTTGGTGGAGTTTGTGCGGCGGATGCTTTGGGCTAGGGCTATTGCGCCGCATACGTAGGCGTTGGAGGAGTGTAGTACGGTCACGTATGCTTCTCTTGGTTGCTGGATTTTGTGACTCTGATTTCTGCTTTTCTCACCCTCCTTTCTCCATAGTTCTTCACCTATACATTGAACAATTTAATATACATAGGGATGATAATTGATGAGGGGGGAAATAAGAGAAATATAATATTTTTAGAACTGAAGAAGAGGAAATATACTCGTATTAATAAAAACTAAAATTAAAGATTTATACCTATTCTAATAAGAAAAAAAAATATAACAACTTTATTTTTTTCATCCAAAAATACCGTCACCATTGCCACACATGTCTACCCCAACCACTATGCACTCCCTCCCTCATCTTGCACTTCATTACACACATATATACATAAACAAATTTATAATCATGTGTTAATTGAATATATAAATAGAATTAAAGGTTTGAAGTCAATAAAAATAGAATTATCAAATTTAAAATATTTATTTAATTTGAAAATGAATTAATGGTATTTACAATTGTAAAGAATAAAAAGAGATAATTGATCTAGTTATCATTTTGAAAAATCGATAGACCTTGATTACTAGTTTTTTTTTTTATTTAAAATAGTTATATAATTATTAATTCTATTGATGAAATATATTAAATATATAATGAATTATTTGATAATTTTCTACTTAATTTATACATGGGGGAGGGAGCATGAAATGGGTGAGTAGTAATGTGGGTCATGTGGATATAATTTTTTATTTTTAGTAAGGGTACATATGTATTAATTTTCATAGATATCTTCTTTTTTTTTATATAGAAAATGGGTAGAAACCTTTTTTTCCTTTTATGAAAGTGGGTATATATATATATATATCTTTTTCTTCCACATTTTTATGCATCAGGTTCATTTAGGCGTGGTTCAGCAAAGGTGGAGCCTGGACTAAAAAACAGGACGGTTTGTAATAAGTCCATTACCAAAAGTAGAGAGGGTTAATTTTTTTCCGCATTGATTCGTTTTAATTTGTCCAATTCAAATAACATGGTATGGCCCAATAACTAATTTAAAAGTTAAGGTTTAGGGTTTAGAGTTTATATTTGTGAGAATATATTGTTAAAGATATATGTTATTTACCTGCAGATTGTGGAAATGGAGGGCTAAGCTGGCAACTTCCGACAGGCATGAGAACCTTCTCTCTAATTCTCCCAACTTCCGGTTTATAAACCCAAGTATCTCCAACATGCAACAAAATATCATCACATCTAAAAATCTCCCACATTGCCGGCTCACACCACCCTATAAACACTGCAAATACCCCTCTATTCATTCTCCCACTTCTCACCAACAAATTCGCCACTACCAAATTCACTTGCAATCTAAAAACATCCCTCAAACCGCTCTCACTACAAGGAACCCTAGCAACCACCACATCCAAATCCTTATAACTTTCGAACTTCGGCATCGGTATTTTCGGGCACTTTGTGGGCCCGTTCTCTTGAATCCACCCGGGAAACAGGTCGGACCACCCCACGCCCGTTTCCACCGCGTCGAACCGGACGTTGACCGCGTTGACTTTTGAGCCGAGCGTCGTCGTTTCGTCGTCCATGTTCACCAGTGCGATGTTGATGTTTTCGTGACCGAGTTGTTGTGAAACGACGTCGTACCAATTGGGGTTTGGTGCGGATTTATAAGGGTTGAGTTGGAGGTCATTGTGGAGCAGTTTTAGGTAGCGGATGGTGAAGAAGGAAAATGCAAACAAGAAAAGAATGACGGGGAATGTGAAGAAGGGCTTTTGTTTGGAGGGCTTGGAAGCCATTGATGATGAACAATTAATGCTTGATAATACATCTAATTAATTTTCTTGATATGTCTAGCTATATATATATATGTGTGTATAATGAAGTTGATATGATTATAATATAAGTAGGTAAGATTAGAAGAACAACAGAAGCTAAGTGCATGGATGCACGTTGTAATTAATATTAATTATATATATATATTTCTTGTCTGAACTTTTGAAGAATGCGGGTGGCATGTATATGTATAAGAGTAATGAATATTCTCAAACACTTATAGTTAATTAATAGATGTGGAAGCCTGCAAATCAAGAGTAGGTTTTATTTGTGTGGTGGGATATTAGAATTTCCTTTTTTGCACTAATTAATTAGATGTTGAACAGAGTAAAATGGATTAAATATATATCGTTGATGCTTCGGAGGAGTACACATCCCCGAATTTAAGTTGTTGATGTGTCATTATCTGAACAGTTTGAATGAAGTGTCTTTTGTATATAGATTCAACTATACATATAATGTGACCTTTCAAAATATATATATATACATATAATGCGTTTTGATTATAATCACTTGAACTTTATTAAAATATAATAAAAATGTTATTTTATCGCATTGAGTGCATTTATCGGAAAAATACTAATAAACAATTTTTTTAATCACTATTCCCATAAATTTTTAAAAAAAACCCTAAAGAACGGGACGGAGGTATATATATATACATATAATGTGTTTTGATTATAATAAGTGAATATTTAATATAATAAAATGTTATTATCGCATTGAGTGCATTTACGGAATCACCTACGAATAAATTTACTTATAAATTACAATTTTTTTAGGCAATTAATTTGTGTGCAGGTCTTTTGTGCACAATACATTTTATAATGTATTTTTAAAATACGCAACTTTTTATATTAAAATTATACATTTTGTTACACTGAGACGTACAACCTGCTTTCGTAACAAGTTGTATATTTTTAAAATATATTAATTATGAAGTGCATCATGCATAAACAATTCTCACTGTTTAAAAGCATAATCATTTATATTAGAAATGTAGTCATGTTGAAAATAAATAACCAATTTATCATTTTTCTTGTTGTTTTCACTAATAATATCCCTTTTAATTATCACGAAATGATAGTATTTGACGAGACAATCTCCAAATTATGACTAAATCAAAATACAAAGTGGATTTTATAGCCTTGAAGCGTAAAATTAATTAGTGGGTCTAAACCAAGACAAGACCTTTACACTTCCAGTATAAAGAAAATACCCATAAAAAAATGAGACATTTTCATTAGTGAAAAAATAGGATCCACAAAGAAAATGGACGTTATCGAAAGTGAGTCTTGGCGGATCAGAAAGTCCAAGACCGAAGTGTTTATTAGACCTTGACAAAATTAATAATTGAAAATCTCAATTGAAGTCGACTCAAACTAGACTACAACTATTAATTTATTGTTTTGTCTGTATATGATCCGAGATTGAAGCATGCATGCATGAAAATTTAACCAATTGAGAACAAATTGATTCCGAGTTAACTCGCGCCCTTACTCGTGCAATTCCTTAAAAATCGTTAATACTTCTCTCTCCCTCATAATCTTTCTTTCATCTTTCTCTCCCCTTTCACGCCCTAATTCACAAATTAACCTAAATTCATTTCTCCTTTTCTCGTTTAAATTTCATTTTTCATAAACGCCAGAAGATTTATAGCCATTGATTTGTCTTCTGCTGTTTATTTTGGTTTGTGCTTCGGAGTTGCATTCATTTATTGCACTATATACCATTTGCCTCCTGAGAATTCAAACTATTGTTACTCCCGAATTAAGTAGAATATCTGAGAATTCTCTTCCTCAATTTCTCATCCCTCAAACGGATTGAATTTGTGGGATGCCAGTTTGATTACATTGATATAATCGTACTTTTTGGGGCGAGTTTTAGGGTTTCCTGGAGTTGAGAAATCGATCTGATCTTAACGAATTGAAGAAATTCGCGCCTCGACTCTGGTGAATGTGACGAAACAATTGCAAATCTAGATGGGATTAAACTACAGAGCCTCTGATGGGGAATAATTGCGCGGGCCCTAAATTGGGGAACAAGGGTTTCTTACAATCTGTAACAGCGGCGGTGTGGAGACCCAAGCAACCGGAGACTCTTACAATCGCAAATGAAGAACAGGATTCCACCAAAAACAATCAGAATTCAGAGGTTAAAGCCTCTGATTCTTCTCAATTGGAAGTGCAGAGCAATCCCCCTGCGCCGATGAAAATTCCCGCTGATGAGGCTAAACCAGACGAGCCGGAAAAGAAGCCGGCGGCTAAACCGGAGAAACCCGCTCATATGAAGAGAGTTTCCAGCATAGGGCTGCAAATCGACTCAGTTTTACAGAGGAAAACAGAGAACATAAAGGAATTTTACACATTAGGGAGAAAATTAGGGCAAGGGCAATTTGGGACGACGTATTTATGCATAGAGAAGTCGAGTAATAAATCATTTGCTTGCAAAACAATTGCTAAGAGGAAGTTAACTACTCAGGAAGATGTGGAGGATGTTAGGAGAGAAATTCAGATTATGCACCACTTAGCTGGGCATCCAAATGTTATATCGATTGTGGGGGCTTATGAAGATGCTGTTGCAGTTCATGTTGTGATGGATCTCTGTGCTGGTGGTGAGCTTTTCGATAGGATTATACAGAGGGGGCATTATACAGAAAGGAAGGCTGCTGAGCTTGCTAGGATTATAGTTGGTATTGTGGAAGCTTGTCACTCGTTGGGGGTTATGCACAGAGATCTGAAACCAGAGAATTTTCTTTTTGTGAGCGAGGAAGAAGAGTCGACACTTAAAACTATAGATTTTGGGCTCTCCATGTTCTTTAAGCCAGGTACTGTTATCACAAATGTTCATTTAAACTTTTTAGTTTGATTATGTAGGAGCAAATTCACAGCTAGAGACTAAATTAAATTAGCTAGATGTTGTAGTAGTGTGATTCATTTGTCATAGAGGCTTACTCAACAAATGTCATGAGGTGAAAATGTTTTATTAAACTAAAAATATTGAATCAAATATATTTATTTTTGTGTTTTGGTATTTATCCTAATCTGATTTTACTTATTGGCTAGTGAAAAAAACAAAATGTGATTGCATCCAAGATATGTCGCATGAAGGATCAATCTATGTGCCAAATTTTTTATAACAAATGAGTTATCTCTTGTTTAGTACATGCCTATCTAATTTAGTGGAGTTAATGCTTGTATCTTTCCTTAATTTGCTAAAATGCTGCTCATTAACACTTTTATCATTTAACTAATTCACTATATTTATACTTTCTTCCTTTTGTTTGAATCAAGTGTTGACATTGCATCTCCTCAGGCGAAACATTTACCGATGTGGTTGGAAGCCCTTATTATGTGGCGCCAGAGGTACTAAGGAAGCATTATGGCCAAGAATGTGATGTCTGGAGTGCTGGAGTTATTATATACATTTTGCTATGTGGAGTCCCTCCATTTTGGGATGGTATGCATATATGTTGCCTTATTTTGGCTTTTGTCTTTAATGGTTGAATCTGAATTTCTCTTGCTTAAAAATACATGAATTGTGAATCAGAATCGGAACAGGGCATATTCGAGCAGGTTTTGAAAGGAGAACTTGATTTTGTTTCTGAACCATGGCCGAGTATATCTGAAAGTGCCAAAGATCTCGTCAGAAAAATGCTTCTACGAGATCCCAAAAAGCGACTCACAGCTCATCAAGTTATTTGTGAGTATACCTTGCTTGAATTTCCCCATAGTTTAGGCCTTGGGTATCAATTACATTTGCCGATTATAAGAGTAAGGGTATGTTTAATTTGGGATTACTGGATTTTGAAATCTGGTTTAAAGATTTAAGTACGGTTCTATATGTAAAATTGATGTGTAAGAGTGTGTGATTTGTATTTTTTTTATTATTATTGATTGTAATTTTAATGATTGAATGATTGTGTAATGATTGGAAGTTGTGAAAGTGAGAAAAAATTGTGTGAAAAGTGATAAATAAAAGAAGAGTTTGTGAAAAGTGATAAATAAAAGAAGGGCATTTAATTGGTCATTGAAGAGAGTGTGACGAAGAAAAAATGGTATGTGTTATATATATTTGTAGGGGTAAGGTGTGTATTTGGTTTTAAAAAACCGAATTCTAAAATCCCAAATTAGAACCGGATTAGATTTTGAAATCCCGAATTCGGTTTCGTAATCCAAATCAAACATACCCTAAGGGACAATCAAGTTCTACTATTAGATTGAAAAAAAAAATGCATCTATCTATTTTATGTATTTATAGTCCAATTTTAGATGTTCAATTGATAGGAATATCATTTATGGTTGCTATATGGAGTATATGTTTGCAGGCCATCCATGGGTACAAGTTGGTGGAGAAGCTCCAGATAGGCCTCTCGATTCTGCTGTTTTAACTCGTCTCAAGCAATTTTCTGCCATGAACAGACTCAAGAAGATAGCCATTAGAGTAAGTTCGCTCAGATTTTTGGTTCTAGATACCATGCGCAAATGGACAACACATGATTAATTGGTTATCATATATACATTAAGCTTGCGGTTAATTGTCATGTTAAATGCTACCATAAAAATTCAATTACTACGGAAATCTGACAATGGAAGTTGGTTGAAAAATGTTATATTGCTTAATTGATTTTAAAAAATGTCGTCTTATTTGTAGGTTATTGCTGAAAGTCTTTCTGAGGAGGAAATCGCAGGACTAAAGGAAATGTTTAAAATGATAGATGTAGATAATAGTGGGCACATTACCCTGGAGGAACTCAAGAAAGGTTTGGAAAAAGTTGGTGCTGATATCAATGAAAGAGAAATAGTCCAACTGATGCAAGCCGTAAGTCCAGAATAGTTTGTTTTTATGACTTCCCTTCACTAATTTTGTCCCAGATATTCTCATTATGATATGTTTACAATGATCATCAGTTCTTGCATTTGGTTTTTACACCTGAGTATAAATACTGGATTATCTACCCTAAAGAAAACAAAATAGTTCGCCCCTTTTACTGCTAATACCTGAGTGGAAGTACATCCTAAAGGGCTCTGCAAATATCAGTGCAAACAAAAATCTTTTCATATTCCATTGGAACCATATATTCATTGTTGACATGTTCAATTAATTGGGAAAATAGCTGAAGAAATTAACAAATCCTTTTAACGGGGTTACTTTTTCCCCTTATTTGGACCAGCATTTCTGGATTTTGAGTTGCATTGTAAGCATAATAATGCACACACAATTTTATCTTTATGATCTTCTGAGCATAATATGAACTGCTTGGGAAAATTACATGCACACTTGTATGAATAAGAGGAAAATATATGATCAGGAATAGTGAAATCAAGTATGAATTTTAGTTATATATCACAACACATTTGTTTTCTTGGACAATTAGTACTGAACAAAGAACATCACAGACCATCATGACTCGAGCTATTTCTTCCTTAAAACTATCTACTAAGCTTTAGTCACAATGGTAGCTTTATATGTGTGAGCTCTTTTGCTTTTATGATCATGACAAAACCCTGTATATAGGTGCACCATGCAATTCATGTGCTTCAAAAGTTATTAGTTGATATTAAAAAGTACTAGTTATTTTCACAGAAAAGTATTCGTTGTGCACAGTTGCACCGTACAACTGGTGTATGGCAGTGTTACTCTGATCATTATAATTTTGATTTCAAAGACCTCGTTTTTGGAACAATGCAGGCTGATGTTGACAATAGTGGGACGATAGATTATGGAGAGTTTGTAGCAGCAATGCTTCACCTAAATAAAGTTCAGAAAGAGGATCATATTTATGCAGCTTTTTCGTATTTCGACAAAGATGGTAGTGGATACATCACACACGATGAGCTTCAACAAGCTTGCGAACAATTCGGGCTAGAAGATGTTCAAATAGAAGAATTAATCCGCGAAGTTGATCAGGATAATGTATGTTCCTTTTGCCGAGTGAAACTACGAGTTAAAAAATCTTTTGGTCCCATAACATGTCCACTGTCCTATTTTGGTCCCAAAATAATTAACATTTTCGATATAGTCCCAACATTAAAAAAAAAAGTCCAATTTTGCCTCCAAAATTGCCGGAAAATTGAAAATGATGTCGTTTAATGTCCTGCGACTGTCACATGAGTATATAATTAATTTGGGGCCAAAATTGGACATTTGCATGACATTAAATGACACTATCTTCACTTTTCCGGCAATTTTGGGCCAAAGTTGGAGCATTGGACTAAATCGAAAAAGTTAGGTCTTTTGGGTTTGGACACTAGAAAAAATATGAGACCTAAAAACTTTTTAACTCATGAAACTATCCTCTTGCTTTTTTAATGTTTAAACTTCAATATGATCCCGAAATCTTAGGAGTTCTCATTGAATTTCAGGATGGCCGGATTGATTACAATGAGTTTGTGGCTATGATGCAAGACACTGGCTTTGGGAAGATAAATTTGAAAGCAGTATAGTATGGGCCTCATCAAGGGTGCTCTTCATTAAGAATGGTAACTAATCCTTCTTGAGTTTTTTGCACTTTTGGTCCCACCAACCACGCCATGTTTTCAATTTAGTCCCACCTCTGTCAGACTAGTCCTATAAGATTTTTTTCGTCAATTTTGGTCCCACCGTTTAACTAAACTGACAAACTTGGTCCCTAAAATAAACGGCGCTTGACGGGAGCCCGTTAACTGAATAATAAACACTGAAAAACATCTAATTAATATTTTTTAAATCTTAAACTGTCTTAACCCCTTAACCGCGTAATTAACTCAAAAAACTCATATTTAAATATATCTTACACACACAAACACACATTTACACACACTAGGAGACAAAAACGCAAGTTTTTTTCGATTCGGCCTCACGCACCTCGACGACCATTGTACCACCGCGGCTCCGACCCCACTTCTACCTTGTCGCCGCCGCGGCTCCGACCCCACTTCCACCTCGTCGCCTTCCTCCGATCTCACCGCCGCCCTCTCCCCACCACCCATGGACGACCCCACTGCCGCCGCCGCAAAATCCTACTGGCGTTTCAGCAAGCGCGATTTCTACCCGGAATCCACCTTCCTAAACGGCGCCACCTACCTCGCTGCAGTAATATGCAATCAATAAAATTTCTTCTCTTTAATCCCTCGTTTCCTATACGATTTTAATTAAATGTGCCCTTGAAATCTCTGTGCATCTTAATTATTAAGACCCATTTCAAAGTTTCAATTTTTTTAAAAATCATTTTCGTCAGAATTTCTGTTTTGCCGACGGAGATTCCTCGATTGGCCACCGATTTTCGGCTGTTCTACGCCTGTTGTCTTTGATATTAACTGGGCAAGTTCCAATTTTAATTCTTTTTATGCTCTCCGTATATTTTCAGTTGAGTTTATCTTCATGTATTCAGTTTATGTTGATTGGGGATTGTTTAGAATTCGAAGTTTGTGGGTATGTTTTCAATTTGGTATTGCAATCTTTGTTGATGCTGTAATATTGGGATCTCGATTGCTTGTAATTTCCATACTATATTCGTTATGCATACGTTGATTTGTGTGGTTGACTTAAATCGCACACCACGTGTTTGTCTTTTTCCTGAATTAGAGACAATGTCGCAAGGCTATGCATTTGAGGTTTACTTTGATCCCGCACTCGAGAATCAGGTTCTGAAAGCATGGAATGTCTTGACTCGACGCCAAATCAGCACTCAACTGATTGAGATTGAATCTAGGCCTCACCTCACATTGTTCACGAGCCCTTTTGTTTATGTTGTTGAACTAGAGAATGCAGTTAGAAACTTTGCTGCAAAGCAAGAACCTTTGTCTTTATCCTTGTCTTCAATTGGAAGCCTCCCAAGTGATATCAATGTCCTGTTTCTTGGCCCGACCCCGTCTCTGTCTCTCCTTTAATTTCACTCGCAATTGTGTGATGCGATGAAGAAAGAAGGCATTGAGATAGGGGAGGAGCACCGCCCTGATACATTTTGTTGTATTGTTTTCAACAACGACTACATGTTATACTACATTTGCCCTATGCATACCCTCTTTACACTTATGGTGTATGGAGCCCTTGGTATCGGCTACAAATATAATGAGATAAGATCAGTGATGGCTCTCAAAAAATTTATGTGCTTCATTGAGGTTATCTTGGTATGGGAAATTCCAGGAGTCTTCAACATTTTGTGGAGTCCTGTCACTTTTCTTTTAGGTATTAATGTTTTTCTTTTTTTTGTCTCGTTGATGCATATTTTTATTTTATTCAAATAATAATTCTCTGTGTATTATTTCCTTAATTAATGTTCATGTGAATGGAGTAAAATTCATATCCAAATTAATATTCCTGTTTGAATCCTAAATGCTTGCATGGTGTCTATCTTAATGATACAATATGATGATCCTGCAAAACCAGATCTTCCAATGGCATTTTAGATCTGGGCTTGATCGATATATATGGATCATTGGCATGATCTATGCCTATTTTCACCCAACTGTAATTTTTAAATATAATAATTTATTTTTGCCTTTTATTTTTCCTTCAATGAGGTTAAGATTGATATGCTTTTCTCATTTCAGGTCGAGAAGTGGATGGAGAAACTGGAGGAATCCGAGACCAGGCAGAGATGCATGATCAAAACATTTGTTGTTACCATTGCATCAACTGTAATTCACTTAATTTACTTATGCCTTTTGTTTGTACATGATTGATGTTCACTATTTTTGCACTGGGATTAATTCTTTTGCTGAAATCTATTTTTGCTTACCTCTTAATCATGTGGTTTAGGTTGGCTACTTGTGATTGATGTTCATTATTTATGTTGAATGTGTTGTGCTGAATGTATGTGGATATATATATTAGTGTTGAAATTAGGATTTGAGCAAAAATTGGTGAGAAAATCAGGGTTTTCCCACAATTGTTTGCAAAATTTCAATCATATGGGATTAAAAGTGCAAGTAATTTGGCGCCAAAAATCTTGATTGGTTGAGAAATTGGTGCCCAAAAAATTGGAGGGAAGAATTTTGAGTTTTTTGAACCTATGGGACCATATGTGCAAGTGGGACCGTAGGTTAATTGGTTAATTTTGTGTTAATTGTGTTTCATAACGTATGGGACTAAAACTGCAAATGGTTGAAAGGTGGTTAAGCCTTAATTGAGTATTAATTATGACTCATAACTTATGGGACCACATTTGCAAGTTGATTTAAGGGAAACCATAACGGCGGGACCACATTTGCAAATTAAAATTCTTGTGGGACTAATTTGGCAGAGTTGGGACTAAATTGAAAACATTGCGTGGTTGGTGGGACCAAAAGTGCAAAAAACTCAATCCTTCTTACTACCACATTTCTACTTTACTGTAAAATTTCACAGGAATTGCAAATTTTTATTTTGCATTCTGTTGTAAACATTAGTTCAGGATCTACATCAGGAGATAATTAAGGTTTATATATTTTTTAGCTTCTCCAATTTTTATCTTTCATTCATTTATTAGTTTCATGACAAATTCTTGTGTGAGACAGTGTAATGTGAGACGGATTTAAATCAAATGTATCTTACCCGCCCAGGAATTTAGTGATTTACTCAATAACCTGATCTTTCTTTCTTGCTAATTAATTACTTTTGACCTGGCTCAGGTGAGATGATTTTACAAGAGATTTTTAAATATTTTTGTCCTTGGTTAGGAAATTATTATCTGTGATTCCATTTGTTAATTCTTTATTACAGTACTTGTATGTTTCAGTCATATCAACTCATGATTATTTCCCTACTGCTTAAAAATGGAAGTGGTGATATGGCGTGGGATCCATCAAGTGTTGGGAAGTGCTGTCTCCAAACTTTAGTACTTTAGTTTTCCATATTTATGCAGGTTTTTCAGTTTCAGAATATATAATGTGTGTTTCAACGATTTTAACACTTGAGCTATGTGTGTGTGTGTGTGTTTTTTTTTTTTTTTTTTGAACTTAAAGAAATTTGCAAAATAGTACCGGTACCAAAGTGTGGCTAGACTATGAATTCAGAATTTTACATATGAGATACGATAACTTGAAGAGTACAGTCGACCTCTATTATAGGGCATTTTGAGAGTTTTTTTTTTTAAGTAAAAATTATTTTCATGTGAAGAAGATAATTGACTCCTGGTTTGCTGGGTTTTTTAATTTTATATATTTTCCCCTTTTTTATGGATGAAAATGGTGATCATTGGTTTCTTACTTTTATACATTTTCCCTTTTTAATGGATGAAAATGGTGATCATTGAAAATCGATGATGTCATTGTTAGCGTGCTGAGTTTTTCCGGAAAGGATAGAGTTTTACAATTTTGAAAAATTAGATTTGAAATGGGTAATTTTGTAAAATAACACAAAAGTGATCTTTTTACAAACACTATCAACTTCTTATAATTTGATCAAAAGCTCTTTATTTCCAAACATTACCTACTTTTGATTTTTGTACAAAAATCAATTAAAATCACTTCTACAAAGTAAAAGTCCTTAAACAAGCAAACAAATCCAAAGGTACGATGAACTAATTTTTGAAGGATATGTAAGGATTTGAAACCCACTCTACTAATATAATGATTTGAAGTCCACCGATTTCGGGTCAAAATTCCTCGATGCAAACTTATCTTGTTAGCTAGCAGAAGGAAGAAATTTTCCGATTCCTGCATTTTGTGCAACCCCGAGTCTTTCAGCACACAGGCATTGTCTCTTTTTCTTCAGTTGTAAGAGGTATCGGTTTCGTTGGGGCAGGCAAACGACCGATACTATCTACTTTATCTTTCTGTTTCGGGGGAGGCCTTGCTGCTTTTGGAAGTAACCTGCCCTTCTTCACAAACCATTCGGGCTTCAACAGAGCCCGAAAGCCCAATTTGTTGTAATAGACTCTTCTCACGGATCCACCAGCAGCTTCAACCGCTGCTTTTGCCCTTACGGTCACCCTTGAAACCTGTTGTGATTATCATACCAACCAAATACACAATAGTTAAAGGCTCATCAAGAAACGATCAGACGAAAATAATGGATGCAAAAACATTACATATCCAAATTCAAAATGGTGATAACGAAAAGATAATAAGAGTGTGCGAGTTGGATAAATGTCAAACGAGGGATACCTACCTCTAGATGGATGGGCCATTTAATGTCTTCCGCCCCACGTCCCATCAATCTAACTCCGTCTTCAATTTGCTTCCCTATTGCCCCAGAATCCTTTTGTCAGGAAAACAAGAGTGCATGCATCAGCGGAAGCTGGACGAAAAACGAAGAGGAGACAACGGATAAGAAACTAATATACATACCTTGAGAGTTTTCATTGTGATCAATTCTGAGGAATCTATCTTCCCAGCATTTATCAGCTTTGCAATTTTTCCTAAGCCAACTGGCTGCCAATGGTGAAACAGTTGAGTTGAGGGCAATAACCATATAGCTAGCTAGAATCCCAAACTTCTTAAAAACTCATTATGTTGTAGAATGTTGTTCTACTAAAAAGGTGTTTAAATCATAACCTTGATTTTCTAAATTCAGTGGCAAGGGTAGAACTGCCAGATTGCATTTTTCTTCATTCATGAATTATTAGAGCCTATTTTCGACGCCCATAAAGAAATAATGATGACTACAAGTAGAAAATATTAAAAAATGGAAATTCTTGGGGGTATGAATAGTAGTTTCTCCAAAATTTATTTTCAAGGAAAACCCTCTAAAGCTCCTTTTTTTTTTTACCACGAGGCTTGTCCACCCAATTATTTTAATCAAATGAGTGTTCTTGATAGGGAAAATGACATGGATGTTCCCATGATATGGAATAGATTAAAGGATCATCAACCAAGAACTTGAAATACAGAGAAAGTGTAGCGACCATATGTCTGTACTTTTATCAGTGTAAAACTAAATAATTTATGGGTTAAGATAATTTACATCAAATCCACACACAAAAGAAAAAAATAGACTGGACACAAAGATGCATCAGGAGGAATTTAAGCTAGCATTTACAAGAATGATGTAGCAACTTGTAAGTTACATTCATAAACCTTTACATAAGCTCCACAAAAGTTATGGACGGATTTTTGTTAGTTTTGACTATTTTCCTTATCTGAAAAAAAAAAATAGAGCATATACAGTGCTACTGAAGGAATATTTGCAATTGGAAACTGCAAAGTTAAACGTGACTGCGGGGATATTTGCTACTGCAACCGGAAAAGTAAATACATTCAGATAATGTCAAATAGGACCACTAATGGATGCCTGCACTGTAATGTTCAACAAAGCAAATTTTGTTATTACAACATACTAAGCCTTAATCTGACAAGTGTAGTCTGGTCTTTTATATGGATCATATCTCACTATTGTGCTAAGTACATTTTCTCACTTTGGTAGTATAATATATTATGACATCATTTGAAATGTAATCTATTGCCCCACCCCCTCCCCTTGGAGGATACCTTCTCATATATAATTGAGTGATCACGTCCATTAAACCCATTGGTATTAGCTGAAAAGGCCCGAGGAGTTAACTACATTTGGAAATTTCCTAGTGGTTAATTGTGATCCAGATCCAATCTGTTCAAACATCTCATATGATTATATGAGTGACATTCAGCTAATGAATATCAAAATATTAGAAATATGCACCACATTCTTCTTCTTGAATAGACTTCAGTATCTCAAGCAGATGAGAAGGGCTAACATTCACACTATACAGTCATCTCACAACATAACAAACTGAACAGCAATTCATATCCACTTAGAATAATCTCCATCTGCTCCATCCACATTTCATAACAATTATCTTTGGAAAAAAATGCAAGCACCAACAGTAAATTTAACTAAACAAAGGTACAAAACGACAACAAAGAAGGAGCTAAGTTGGAAACAAGTTATATAATTGTAGCTTGTGAGATTTCAGGTGCACCAACATAAAATTGCTAACATAATGAGAAAGTGAAGCAATTAAAAAGACCGATGCAAATATACGTACAAGCTCCATAATATATAAATTACCTGAAATGTGAGACTGAATGGATTCTTAAATCCCCGTTTAGGAAGACGTCGACGGAGGGGCGTCTGGCCACCTTCAAAACCAAATTTCATGGTACCACGGGCTTTCTGACCCTTGTGCCCACGGCCTGCAGTCTTTCCCTTACCCGACCCAATGCCCCGTCCCTTCCGGGTTTTTTGCTTTCGGGCCCCTGGATTGTCCCTCAGATCGTTCAATGCCAATAAGCTGCTGTAAGCCCTCATACTCCCAAATTGAGAACTGAACATTGAGGTATCAGCAACACTGCATTGCGGAGAGGTTTGATGCTTAAGGGCCAAGAGAGGTCGAAATGTTGCATATTGATTCTGGGCAGTGCCAGTGCGGAGTAAGGTAGGTAAAACTGAGGCTATTCCTCTTCTCAGCATATTAGGAATGAATGTAACTTAAACCAATCTGCTACATAGGATGTTATCAGTGAACTTCAACTTAAAAGAATATCCTCCAAATTGTACAACTTTATAGAACCAACAGCAGCTTTGCATTAGAAATGCTAATTGTATACTAAAAAAAGTTCATTCCATTTAATCTATATAAGTTCACCCCTCTAGTATTTATGGTCTAAAACTTCAGTTATTGTAACTTAATGTCCTACATTCTCCTACGAGACTATAGAGGGCATATTCAGAGAGAAATAGCAAATATAGAACATTGAAAAGCAACATGAGCCTCATACGGAAAAATTGCAGTAAGAACAAGAAAGGATTTTCTTACCCAAAAAATGTCAACTTCAATAATGGTATTTTATGAAAATTAAATAGAAGGCCCTCAATAATTTAGAAAAAAACTAGAAAAAACCCCCATTCACGGGTAGGGAAGAGCATTGGTTCGGTTACCGAACCGAACCATATTAGCATAATCGAATTGAGAATATTTAGGCTATTACTAACTGAACTGACCTATAAATCACAAGTACTAGGTTTCGGTCTAAAGCGAAAATATAATGTGCATTATTGTGGGTCATTTTTTTACATCAAAATACATTTCTCAAAACATAATTATACACAGAGCCAGCAGGAGACAAAATGCTAGAAAATACAAACAAGAAACGGATTACACAAAACCAAATATGTAAACATCTTATTTTTCGAGATCCTGAAACATCTTATTAGAAATCAAACCGACTTAGACTTTATAAGGAATAGTAAAGAACTACCTTCTGTAAGCAACAACCAAATTAAAAGATGCAGAGTACCATTGTAAAATAAAAACAAAT
The DNA here is from genome assembly GCA_037126765.1 of Stenogyne calaminthoides. NCBI lineage: Eukaryota > Viridiplantae > Streptophyta > Magnoliopsida > Lamiales > Lamiaceae > Stenogyne > Stenogyne calaminthoides. The sequence goes on along the minus strand of JBBCBC010000003.1, from coordinate 33,909,032 downwards.
TATCTCCTATATGTAGCCTGAATTCCATTATCAAAACAGACCCCAAAGCTATTATAACGAAAACCTGATAAGCTCCCAAATCTTATATTATAAAAGTAGAATGTACTTCAGTAAATGCTGCCAAGTGTCGTATCTAACATGCTGCCACATGTATTTTTACATTTTATTGAGAGCGTAACTTTACCAGAGATCTAATGGAGAAAGAGAGCGAGCGGCGTGAGATCGGAGAGAGGGAACAGAGGTGGTCAGGCGGTGGATGGAAGGCGGCGGGCGACGGCAGCTGATTGAAGAAACTGGAAAATGAACAAGAGAGAGAAGATTTAGGATTTTTTAACCGGCCCATTTTTTTTAAGCCCAGCCCATTTATCTCTTTTCTTGCTTTAACAACTTTTTGGTTTACTTAAATCCGGTTGGGGCTTGGTTTCCAAAAAAAAAAAAACCGGTGGGGACTTTGCTTCATTTTTCTTTTATAAAAAACAATTAATATATTATTTAACTATTTAAGTGTATCTCCAATTTAAAGAATGTTTCTAAAGAATTAGATTCAATGAATTCAAGTGTAATTATAATATAGTACTATAGTAAATTTTAGTATCGTTCCATTTCACATTAACACAGATGAAATTTAAAAAATGAATCTGATAAAGGGCCGTAAAAACTCAAATGTAAAATATACAAACTATAATGAATCATGAATATGACAATGGGTTAGATCAATTCGGAAAAAGGTAAATGCACAACAAATGTAAAATTACAAAAGCAAATACGCAAAATAAGTTGAATTAAGACTAACATCAAAATCTCCATGACTATACACCCCTTATCTTGTGTCGAAAGAGTAATTTTTTTGACAGGCCCATGAACTATATATACTAAAGAGACTGTGAATACACACGAATGAAGGACTCAATCGTAGGAGGAAATAGAGCAAAAAAAATTACATAATTCATGGTGGAGAAATGTATGATCAAGATATAATATACATGAATAAATGATTATGATTATAATAATATTTCCCAAATAAAATGAATGACTAAGATTAAAAATAAAAAATGAATCAACGATTTAGATAAAACACGGAAAAAAATAAATCCGCGTGAATGTGTTATATAGATTATTATGGATATGCATTATAGATTTTATGAGAAAAAGAATAAGATTGAACGGATAAGATTCTAAACAAAAGAAAACGAATCCACAAAGACGTGCTCATGACTCATAACACGCTTTCTCTTTGTTGAGCAGCAATGTTGATTACAAACGTTGGCCTTTTTAAAATGTAAAACGTCCATTTCATTGAAGATTATGAGATAATATTTTGCCTATCATTAATACATTATTTTATCTTTAGTAACAGTTTCCTCATTGTTTTCTGTTCAATTTCTAATTAAATTAAACAATTTTACGCCCACCATGAATTATTGAATCACTGTTGAACAATTGTGCTTGTTCATACATTTAATTTCGACATAGACCCAGTAACAATCATTTTGGAGTTTTCTTTACCAGCATCATCCAAGTGGTTGTAATTAAATAAAAATGTTATTTGCACGTATATTTCTCTTACATCTATTTCCCAATTTTCTTCATCCCACGTGTCACTCTTTAACTTCCACTATTCAAAATCCTAATTTTCTCATTAATTTTTTTTTCTATGATTAATTTGTTTTTTTTTTATTTCTAATTCAAACTTTCAAATTTAATCTTATTTTAACTGCTTAAAAAAAAAACCATCGTCATATATTTTTTTATGTATATCTTAACCGTCCATTTTTATCTCTTTATCTTAACCATCTCCATTTCTACGGTCTTTTATTCTCAGCTGTGTCTCTCATTTTATTTTTACCTTTTTTTTCCTTTCTTCTTCCACCATTTATGCACTTTTTAATTCTCTCATTTTTTGCATATTTCTCATTCTTTTTATGTTTATTTTTTTCCTTTCTTCTTCCACCATCTATTTGACTGTCACCCCTTAAAAAAGAGCATATCACAATAAGGTATAAAATCGTGTAGTTTTTTTTTTTTTAAGTTTTAATTTGATATTGTTTCATATATTTTTCGTTCACAGTTTTTTCTTACTTCTTCCACCATCTATTTGGATTGCCGCCCTCTTAAAAACGAGCATATCACAATAAGGTATGAAATCGTGTAGTCTTTGTTTGTTTGTTTGTTTTTTTCTTAAGTTTTAATTTGATTTTGCGCCTTTGATATTGTTTCATATACTTTTCTTTTCATTGTTTTTTCTTAATTTATTTATCATTACCAAATAAAAATAATGGCGAAATATGTGAATCGTCTCTCACAATTTTTTAATATACTTTTAGTAGATATTTTTTTATGTATATATTTATTATCGATGTTTGCTCATTATCTTTTGTTACTGATTCACTATCTTTGATACACTTAACTTTATATTTTTTAAATTTTTATTTGATACTGATTCATACTAATTTTTTTGCAGGTTTAAAATAATACATAGTCATCTTTTTTAAATTTTGATTATTATTTATTAAACTTTTTATTTGTCAAATTCTGAACTTTATCTATATATGTTATGGAGAATTTAACCCGTAAGTATTCAATTTTCTTATTAACGAAATCTTTGAATACTGCCTGTAAAAATATATCGTTATTTATTGTTAAGTAAATATTAAAAGATTTTATTCTTATAATTTTTAGATATATGCATATTTAATTATTTTTATTTTTAAGTTTTTAAAAAACCAAGTCAATTATGATAATGATTATCCCAACAATTTCTCAACCAAAAATCATTCCCTCAATTTCGATTTAGTTTGTTTGTCATTTAAAAAAAATAAAAATTGTCTTATCGATTTAAAAAATTTCTTACGTTTGTTATTAAAGTAAAAAAACACCACTAACAAAATCAATAATAAATGGATAATTAAATGATTAAGGAATCTTTTCGAAAAAAAACTGATTAAGGATTGAAATTTGGAATTGAGAAATTTGTTTGGTAATTTGACAATCTCGAGCTTATTGTAAGGTATCCCTAACATTACAAACTCATGATTTATATTATAACATGTATGTTAAAAGATTTAGTGTTTTTTTATGATATATAGATAAATAAAATAATAAAATTGTATATATGGGTAAACAATATCTATGGACAAAACCACCATTGTCTATGCTTTCGACATTTTTTAAAAACTCTCTTCGCAAAATATGATATCTCATTTTAATGTTGTGTTTGTTGTTTATGTGAAAAAAAATGTAAGAGGGGCATAGAAAAAATCCTTTCATTAAATTTGTCTCATACTTAATTTTTAAAAAAATCATTAAAAAACAATAAAAATGTTATGTTTTCTTTAAATAATATTTAACATTATTGTTCAATTTTAATCCTGAAACATCTTAATGTTGGATTAGATCTATTAGATATGGACTCAATTCTTAATACTTTACCGTGTAAATGTATAATTGCATTTGACTGTTATGCAAATTGTTTCAAACAATGTTGTAAGACGATATAAATATTCGATAAACTAAAACGGATGTTCCACTATTTTATTTAATATTTTTGTAATATTAATAAGTCATGGGACTTGACCGCTATTAGTGAATTTTGTAGATGGATTTTTTCTGGAATGAGAGCTTTATTAATTTTACATTATGTGCATTTTTACTCACTTACAAATGAAGACAACGAATTAAAATAACATCAATACCATTATTTTATAAACACTTTCAATTTTATAAGGTATTCATAAAAAATAATAATATAATTTTATCTTCAACCCCGCGTATTACGCGAGTTTTACACTAGTCATATAATATAAGTGAATCTATAAACATTTATACAATAACGAGTTTTCTTATGGGATCGGCCATCCAATAAAGTTTGAGAAGAGTTAATTATCTTTTTCTTTTTTCAAAGAAGAAAATTTCATTGAATTAAATAGGTTGAAATAGTCCCACAAAAAATGGACAAATAAAATCTGAAAATAATAAAGATTGCACCCTATCATTCATTAAATTTGCATAAGGTTCAAATTCATGAGCCATACTGTTGTGAGATATGCACAATGAAATTTTGTGTTGAATAAGCAATTTCATACTAATTAAATTTTGCAACATGGTTCACTACACGATCTCACATAAAAAATAAATAAAAGTGATACTAAAAAAATCGAGTTCGCCGTGAACTTTGGTTCACACTAATTTTTGCCTTGTTATTTTAAACATTGGTTTTTCAAAACAAAAAACGTCTGTCTCATTTAAGATTATGATAAACAATTATCATTTAATTTTCCTCTTATTTTCATGTTCAATTTCTAATTAATTAAAATATACTACAATTTACGCCATGAATTTACTCTAACCTAGCATATTATCATTAAAATCATTGTTGAACATCAATTGTCTTTGTACATGTAATTATTTCGACATAAACCCAGTGTGTATTTGCATGTATATGAATCGCCCAAAAATGTCCCAAGATGTGTGAAATATGAATTCAGGATAAACCTCCAAATTTGCTCAATCTATTAGTTGCAATCTCCATTAATGGAAATTTCAAATTTTAAAAACAAGATACAGTCTCCAAAGTATACAAACACTCAAAAAATGTAATGCCCTTGAGTTATTCAAAATTAAAGATAATACTATCATATTCACAACTGATAGGGGCCTTTATAAAATTATTTTATTTATAAAATTATTATTAATAAAATAATTTAAATTAAATGGCCCATACCCCATAAATTCAAATTTCCTCTGTTTGATTCTAATACCAGAAAAAGGACACGCGGTCAACACGGGGAGCTCAGAGAAGTCAACAGCGTGTAGTGAAATACCGAAGATACCCCTTTCTCCTGTCCTCAGCTTCCCAGTTTTTCTCAAAGACTATAACAAACAATAAACAGCCTTTCTCTCTCTCTCTCTCTCTCTCAGATATTCACGAAACACGAAGCAAATCAAAAACCAAAGAAAAGTCCAAAAAACAAGTACCGAGAAAAGAATAAACATCACCAACAAAATCTAGGGTTTCAAATCCCCTCCCTCCAACCTTCAATTTCTATTTTCCTTTCCCTCGCTTTTCCCTCGATCTCCATATCACCGGAAATTCCTTTTTCCGTTCGGATCATAATTCGCAGCTGAAATCCACCTTGGATTTTCCGGAGAATATTATTCTCACAATTCACGGATAAAATACTTTTTTTTTTCCCGGGAAAAAATCAGGTTCGTTTTTTTCTATCCTACAATGGAATGGAATTCATGCGTAATTGTGTAGGCTTGAAATTATTTTGGATTTAGTTTGTGCGTTTTTTCTTGAATCTGTGTAGGGAATTTGTGGAGATGGAATTTTGATCTGAAACCGTTGGTTTATTTTATCGAGATTGAGGAAAAGAGAGGAAGGATTATGATTAACCTGAAGGAAAGTTTATCAATATATATGGGCGGGGAGTTGGAGCTTTTAATATATGAATCTTAATGCATATTTCTGTGGTTGTTCGTGTGAATTTTTATTTTTAGGATTGTATTGTAATTGGTGGGTTTGAGATTGTATTGGAGTGCCATGGAATCCGAAAATTCGCCCGCATCGACCAGCGTGGTCAAATGTTGCGATTGCGGGTGCAGCTGTTCGATGATGAACAGGTCCTCTTCAGGAAATATTCGTTCCACCAAGCGTAAATACGATGAAGCTGAAGAAGATAGCGTATTCAATATCCCAGGACTCATCATACCACTGAATGCCCGTGTGGAGATTGAAAACGAATGTAGGGCACTGCGGGAAACGCTCAGTAGTCAACAGCAGACGATTCAGGATCTCATTTCTGAGTTGGATGAGGAGAGAAATGCATCCTCTTCAGCTGCCAATGAGGCCATGTCTATGATTCTGAGGTTGCAGAGAGAGAAAGCAGAGGTCCAGATGGAGGCAAGGCAGTTTAAGAGGTTCGTAGAGGAGAAAACTGCACATGATCAACAGGAAATAATGTCCCTAGAGGATTTATTGTATAAAAGGGAGCAGAGCATTCAATCACTCACCTGCGAGGTCCAAGCCTATAAACACAGGATGTTGAGTTATGGGTTCACAGAGATTGAGGCTGATGGAGATGGAGAAAAGAGCTTAAGCAGAAATACTAGCATTGTGGAGAATCTTGATGGGCAATTCGATTTTCCCCCTTATGAGATTTATCCTCCTCTTAGGTGCAATACAAACGAATCTCAGAATTATCCAGATGGAGATGATGAATCTGCTGATATAGAGAAATACGCATTCGGGGAAACTCCACGTCCTCAGCATAGGCTAAAGGATCTGGAGCACCGGATCAACGAATTGGAGAAAAGCCCAAGAACCATTCAACCTGAGAGGGAATTCTTTGGTACAAAAAATATGCTTGAAAAGGTAATAGTTGGTCAATCTCCAAGACGATCTAGGCATTTTAGGAAGCATTCCACCGACAGCTCAAACTCATATTTTGGAATGGGCAAAGAAAGTGGTCCAGATTTCGTTGCAGACTCTCCAAACTTTGGAAGCAGTTTTAAGAAGACACCCTTTTCCCATTTGGATGTGAATTCTAATTTGAGAAAAATGGATAATGCATCGGAGATTGGAGATGATATGAATGACCGAGTCTACACAATAGATTCCATTCATCAAGGAGCATCGATTAATGTTCAAAAGGCTGTTAATGTTGACTGTGATGACTGTATGACGAGCCCTAGGGATTCACCTATGCATTCCGAAGTTAGGGACCTGGAGGTACAGAAGCTGTATGCAAGGCTTCACGCTCTTGAAGCTGATAGAGAATCAATGAGGCAGTCAATTATTTCTGTTGGCACTGATAAAGCACAGCTGATACTGTTGAAGGAGATAGCTGAGAACTTGTGCAAAGAAATGACACCATCAAGGGCAACGCCTATGCAGAAGGCTAGGAGTTTATCCTTCATAACATTGTTTAAGGTAATGATAATGATAAATACGCTCTTTGTTTCTAGTTGCACCATTGAGTCATTATGCTTGATACAATTGTGCTTCATTTCTCATCTCTGCATTTCTACTATATCTGCCCCTTTTTTTCTGTTGTGCTGCATTTTTTACAACCTCAAAATGGATCAAACAAACCTTAGGTTGTATGTTTTGGATTTTAAGTGACTTTAAAAAATGATTTTTGAAATTTAGGGGATTTTGGAATTCCTGATATACAGTAAGCTGTTTGTTTGTTTTGGGTTTTTTGTTTTTGAGCAGGGGGGATTTAACTTTATGTCAACTCAGTTTGTAAGAGAGAATGACGTTGTATTATTATACTATTGTTGAGTTATTGAAATGATTGGATGATATGAATTATGATTTAAATATATTAAAGTATAAGGAGAGAGAATTGATTGTGTTGGAAAGTGTGATAGTAGGTTTATAGGTGTTGTAGTGGTGGTTTTTTAAAACCAGTTTCAAAATCCCGAACTAGAACCGGTTTTAAATTCCAACAAATCCTTGTTTTAAAACCCAAAACAAACACTTATTTTTTGCAATAATGTGATTATCTGGGTTAAGTAATCCAAGTCTCCCCTGGAATTGGAATAAGGTGTGGCCTCATATAGTTGATATGCTCGTTGCCCTGTATATTTAGATTAGTGAAAAATGGAATAAGGCGTGGCCTCATAGAGTGGATATGCTCATTGCCCTGTATTGACACACATTATCTGTATCGTGTTAATGTCATATCCATGTCTTAAATAGTTGAATGCCAATCCAGTGATCTTTAAAATTGAGAGTTCACTACATTTATTTGAAGAAACCATGATAATTTGTTAACCTTCTTTAAATGAATATGATATCTATCATTGGCGTATGGAAGCAATTGCATTATATAGCTGTAGTATACCATAAAGATCTACATTGCCATATATGGCTGGGATCATATTAGTATGATATCAGCTAATTATACCTATTGTTGACCTCGTCGTACTCCCGTTTTGTGCTATATTCTCCCATTTGATATCATGCTTTCTGGATGCCACTACAAAGATATGGTTTCCGCATTCACAAAACTTATCTAACATATTTTCATTGCCTTACTAAATAAAAGTGCTTTAAGTCCATATCCATTCTGTTTCTAATGCTTGTGATATTATCCCATATGATGGAATGCATATGGGAAAGTATAAATAGGGAAAAAACTATTAATAAGGGTTAGTTTTAAAATGAATTTTCTTTTTTAGTGAATTCCCCTATTTTACCCTTTATAAACCTATGTAGACTGCACATGTTATGATATAAAATTAACACTTTGAGATTTATGTTTTGATCTATCCAGTGCTTTTAGATTGTGGTTCCCCTTTCTTATTAATAATTATTTTTTTCTAATAACTTGACACAAGTACATGATCAGAAATCTTAGCTTGAAAATTTATATACTAGTTTATATACATATATTAACTCTTGAAATCAGCTTTTTGCATGACTGCTGCTAATATATTTCTCCTTGTCCAGTGGGTTGTTTCCGTTGTTTTCTGGAGAAGAAAAGCACGCCGATGCAAGTAAGTGCAATTGAGTCAATATCTTCTCAATAGTGTTATGTTAAGATTTGTTGTTTTACCTATACGCTGTTTTACTTGGTAGATTACCCTTGTATTGTTAGATTTTTTTACACCTGGCTACCCCATCCTTTGAATGCACATCATTTTTAGGGCTAGTCATCCACTAATGAAATACTGCTAATGATACAATACTGTCAGGATACTTGAAAACTATACCTTTATTAAACGAAAAAGAAAAAGAAGAAACGTGTAATAGTAGGTAGTATCAACAAAATAAGAGCTTGTGATAGCTATCCTCGAGGGAGTAAGTGCTAATGGCTAGTCAAAGTGTAACACTTACCATTCAGTGAAACCAATTAATACTGATAAACTAATACCTTTCGATAAAACGAGTAATATCATTTAAAGAAACATTTGAGTTGGTCCATAGAAGTATTTGTCTAAATCAAATTGTGCTGCAGATCATTTGCTTACAACAGATATCGTACCCTGCCGTTAGTGTCGGTGAGTTTTTTCTTGAATTTATGCAATTTTTTTCTGATAATATAGGTACGTGTTCGGATTATCGGCCAAGAACGAAGGCCTGCTAATGCTGTTGGACCGAGGTCCTCGTGTGGGACAGAGGAGAAACGTGTTAACTACAAACATGTCAATGTCATACTAAGTGCTCCGACATGTGTCAACTGATAATCAAACATGTCTATTTTATGGTGACAGATGGCGTGTGGTTTTAAGCTTTTCCCTGCTTTGGATTACGTTTCTTGCTGCTATTGTTGATCATCTTGTGCAGTTATTTTTTACTTCCATTTGTGGCATAGCATGCACATTTAGAAGACATGATATCCATATGTTGGAAAATAGGATGCATTGTTTTTTGGTTCATCTGCAAAATCGTGGATACTGTGTTGTTATCCTTGTGGGCATTGGCTTTATGGAAATTTAGTCATATAATCTGCCTTAGTTAGTTCGCATCTGTATATTACACCATGTTGTGTACTAAAATATCGGATTAAGAATAATGTAGATGTGGCTATTTGATTCTAGCAACACAAACAAGTAAATAATCGTGAATAATCGAACAAGAAGACTGCGGGAAGAACTCTTGAGTTTTAGGTTTTTTAAATTTGGTTTTGGTATAAATGATGAAAATGAGAGCAAGATTGGGAGGATCCAAGTCCTCTACAATGGGGGGGTGTGGTCCTCTATTTATAGAAGACCAACCCTAAAAAGATTTTCTAAAAATCTTATGTTATTCATCTTGACCCTTTATCGTAGGGTTTTATTACAATAGATTGATCTAAACAAAGAAAACTTAGTCTATTTTATATTAAATGTTCTTTGATTGTAGAGAGCGACCTCGGTGGAGGTCGCCATTTCAGTTGTGTCTTTGTCTTTGTCTTTCGCCAACTTTGCTTTGCGGAGGCGACCTCGGGGAGGTCGCCCGAGATAGTCTTTTCTTTTCTCTTTTTCGACCTGCTTTTTATGGACCGTCCTCGAGGGAGGTCGCTTTGTTAAGGTGAGGTTGATCTTGAAAGATCGATTCGGGCCTAGGTGGGCCCCTGACGCGTGTCGGATACTAGCACATATCCGGTTTGATTTGTCTTACAACAATAGCCCCCAAGGGTCGGGGCTTTGACTTTGTTCGGAACTTGATCTTGATTCATACCTTCGATGCGTCTGCGATTATCATGTTTGCCCCCGAGCATGCTCGGATGTCCTATAAGGTCTTGATGGTTGAGAATGAGCCCGGGTTGAGGATTTTTCTCACGCTCGTCGTGCCGATTTTGTGTGTGCTTTCGTACTCGAGGTGAACCTCTATGTCACGAGTCTTTTTTCTCAGTCAGTCTTTTCGTACTCTAAGGTGAATCTCTATGTCTGAGTCTTTTCGTACTGCTCGTGCTCTTATAGATGGTATCGTGAATCTCTCTGTCTGAGTCTTTTACGTATCTTTCGTGCTCGTGAACCTCTGTCTGAGTCTTTTCTGTGCTCGTGCTCTGAGGGTGAACCTCACATGTCTGAGTCTTTTAGATCATCTTTCGTACTCAGGGTGAATCTCTATGTCTGAGTCTTTTTATCGTTCTTTCGTACTTTCAGTGAACCTCTATGTCTGAGTCTTTTCTTGGCCAAAGGGTCGTCTTATAGATAATTATCTTTCGTACTAAGCGAACCTCTCTGTCTGAGTCTTTTACGTCTTTCGTCTTTCACGGGGTGAACCTCTGCATCACGAGTACATTTTTCTCGTGGTTCATCGAGAATTTTATTAACTCTTCTTTTTTGTTTAAAATGGTGAGTTGAGGCGGGGGCTCGGCGATGAGTTTTTATTAGTTGCTTTCGTAGATAAGCCTTTTGCGGTCGACTCATCGAGAGTCATATTTTAGTTACTCGTCGAGAGGCGGGGCTCGTCGATTTTTTTTATTGGTTGCTCATTGGCCTTAGAGATAAGGGCTTGGCAAGGCGGAAGGCTCGTCGAGAGTATTTTTGGTTGCTTTCGTCGAGAGCGGGGGCTCGTCGAGAGTCTTTTTGGTTGCTCGTCGTCGAGGCGGGGCTCGTCGAGAGTCTTTTTGGTTACTCATCGAGAGACGAGAGCTCGTCGAGAGTCTTTGGTTACTCATCGAGAGACGGAGCTTGTCGAGAGTCTTTTTGGTTACTCATCGAGAGATGGAGCTCGTCGAGAGTCTTTTTGGTTACTCATCAAGAGACGGAGCTCGTCGAGAGTCTATTTGGTTGTAAATATTTTTGTTCGACCGTCTTACGTGTATGCAGTCTGTTTTGATTTGTCATCTTAATTTTCTTTCAACTGGTCGTGTTATCATTTTTTGACTTCTATTGTCTTAGAATTATTTGTTATTTTTTATTCGATTGACTTGTGACCTTATTTGCCTTAGGAATTTTTTTTTTGGCCGACTTTTTGATATGACGTCGCGATCGAGGTCATCTTTGATATGGCATGCGTAGAGGTCGTCTTATAGATGATATCTTGACGAGGTCGTCTTATAGATGGTATCTGACAGGGTCATCTTTGATATGGCATCGACGGAGGTCGTCTTATAGATGGTATCTTGACGGTCGTCGTTTTGATATGGCGTCGTAGAGGTATAGTCTTATAGATGGTATCGACGGGAGGTCGTCTTTGATATGGCATCTGGCCAAGGTCGTCTTATAGATGGTATCGACCAAGGTCATCTTTGATATGGCATCATGGCATCGAGGTCGTCTTATAGATGGTATCTTGACGGAGGTCGTCTTATAGATGGTATCTTTGACGGAGGTCGTCTTTGATATGGGTGCGACCGAGGTCGTCTTATAGATGGTATCTTTGCGACCGAGGTCATCTTATAGATCGTATCTGACGAGAGGTCATCTTTGATATGGCGTGTAATAGGAGGTCGTCTTATAGATGGTATCTTGACGGAGGTCGTCTTTGATATGGCATCTTGACGGGAGGTCGTCTTATAGATGGTATCTTGATCAAGGTCGTTTTTTATAGATGGTATCGCGATCAAGGTCATCTTTGATATGGTACGCGTGAAAAGCCGAGGTCGTCTTATAGATGGTATCGCGAACCGAGGTCATTTTTTGATACGGCATCCCATTAACCGAGGAAAATCTTATAGATGATATCGAACTCAACGTACTAGATTTGAAAACCAAATGTTATTTGGAAAAAAAGGCCCAACCATTGTGGAGCTTGGGCTCAACAGACCGGGTATCGACATACATGTACCCCCAATTCCTCAAATGTTCTTGGCTTACGGGCGCCGCGACTTAGTGGGACCTCAACGGGTGCTCGACGACATACGATAGCCCGACTCAAATGTTGAGCGACGCTTAGCTTGATGATTTGAATCTGGGGTGATGTATTTCTCTGGACATACTAGCCCTCAAATGTTTTTGGCTTAGTCGGAATCAGGTCAGGCCGCTCTTAGATCGGTGATGTTGGCGGTGGCGGTTTGCGGCGACATACTAGCCCTCAAATGTTACCGTGGTGCTTGAATCATGGCGGTCTTAGATCCGTGGTATGTACGATATGGTTGATTTGCGAAAATTTATAGATTTTTTACATTTGAGAACCTATTTGGAAAAAGACGAGCTCGACAGAGGTTTGGTAGATATTGCTGGGGACCAACCCCCTAAGTTCTTAAATGTAAAAAAAAGATATACAAGCTTTGGAAATGTTTAAATGACTTGGCTTTCTTTTTGTTTAAAATGGTGAGTTGTTTATTCAGTGAACAACCTCAACTTTTTTTTAAAAACTATACTCGAAGTTCTTTAAGGACCGATGTAATATAGACATAATTTCGGTATCCAAAATTTGATTTCTTGACTTTGAAATAATTTTTAAAAGCTTGCGAGGTGCAATATATACTAAAAAGGGAGTTATAAAAAAGGTTTGCACTTCATAGTACATCAAAATATAAGAATTTTTGTAATTGAGGATTTAAATTTCGAAAAGATGATCTTCTCAGAGGTCATTGACCGGCCCCCTAAGTCCTTGAATAAAAAAATTTAAGAATATGATTTTATTTTATAAAAAAGATTATGAGTTGAAAATTTTCGTCTAAGCGGAAAATTGGCCTTAGATGAGGCGGATAAAAAAACACCGGTCGGAAGGCCAACGCCGGGCGTCGCATACGTCGATGTGTGGAGATGATTGGCGGACAAATCCGATTTTTTGTAAAAAGCCAACGCCGAGAAGGATCTCTTGTGGATGTTTTAATAAGAATACACTTCGCTTGAGATTCTTGGGGTGTCATCAATAATTTTGGATTTTGATGCATGACATCTTGTTTTGTGTTTTGGCTTTGATATATTTTCGAGGTTAAGTTCTTAGGAATATACGTCACTGAGTGGGTAAGAATTGCTCGTAAGATCTTTGATGCAAGTGGCGAGCTCGTATAAAGAGCTCTTTTTGTTCTTTCGTGGGGATTAGTTCATTGAGTCATGCTCTTTGAGAATGTCTTCAAGGGGAGCTCGTGAGAGTAGAATGGGATCTCGGGATCAGGTCTTTTCGTGAGAGATCTCGGTAGAATCTGCTTCGGAATGTCTTCAAGCGGGTCTTGAAGATAACCTTTTTGGCAATTTCGTTGATAAAGGCGGGATGGGATCGTAATGATTTCGGGATGAAGCCCAAATTGGGTCTTGATAATGTTGATTCGTGAGAGATAAGCTCGGTAGAATCTACCAAATTTTCGGAATAAGTGTAGATGGTCTTGAAGATGGCTCGTTGGAAGGCGGGATGGGATCTGAACAACCTCGGTATGGCGGTCTTGAGCTTCGTCGTGAGAGAAGCTCGATAGAATCTTTCTTCGTAGAATCAAGGGTCTTGAATGGCTCGTTGGGAGAGGGATGGGAGAATTTCGGGATTGCGGTCTTCAAGGATCTTCGTCGTGAGAGGACTCGAGCCGAATGGATCGGTAGAATTTTTGCTCGGAATGGCGGTCTTGAAGATGGCTCGTTGGAGGCGGGATGGGATCTCGAAAATTCGGGATGAAGCGGTCTTGCGAATGTCTCGGTAGAATCTTTCTTCGGAATGGGCGGTCTTTAAGATGGCTCGTTAGCGGATGGGATCATTGCTTTCGGGATGGCCCAGTCTTAAAGGGCTTCGTGGGAGGCTTCGGTAGAATATTCTCGGAATGAAAGAGTCTTGATGGCTCGTTGGAAGGGGGGATGAGATCTGCTTTCGGGATGAAGCGGTCTTCAGGAAGCTCGTGAGAGAGCTCGGTAGAATATTGCTCGGAATGAAGCGACGAGGGTCTTGAAGATATTTCGTTGGAAGGCGGGATGGGATCTTTCTCGGGATGGCGAATCTTGAGGGGGCTTCGGATCGGGAATATTCTCGAAATGCGGTCTTGAAGATGGCTCGTTGGAAGAGCGGATGGGATCCTCTTTCGGGATGGACAGTCTTGAGGGGCTTCGTGAGAGAGAGCCAATGCGGTAGAATCTTTTCCGGAATAAGCGAGGTCTTGAAGATGGCTCGTTGGAAGCGGGATGGGATCCTTTCCGGGATGGTTTAAATAAGTCTTGAGGGATCTTTTCGTGAGAACAGCTTTCGATATAATATTATTTCCGGAATGGCGGAGTCTTGAAGATGGCTCGTTGGAGAACCATTGTTTTAACCTATTGGCGGGACTGGGATGGGATCCTAGCTCGGGATGAAAGTCTCGGGAAGGTGATCAATATCGTGAGGGAAGCTCGGTAGAATCTTGCTCCCGGAATAAGGTAGTCTTGAAGATATTTCATCGTTCTCGTTGGAAGGCATGGGATGGGATCTGTCCCAATTTTCGGGATGAGATTCGTCTGTTAGAGAGATGGCTCGTTGGATCCAGGCCGGATGGGATCTCGAGGATCATGACCTTCCGGGATGAGCGTGTGAGATTCTTCAAGGGAAGATTCGTGAGGAGAACTTCGGGCGTTATTATGCGAAGTTCGATCAAAATCTTCACTTTGGGCCGGAATGGTAGTCTTGAAGATGGCTTTCGTTGGGGACCGGGATGGGATCTTCATCTACCCGGGATATGCCTTGATGTTTTTTTTTTTTCTTGAGGGAATTTTTTCGTGATAGGTTTCTTGTAGAATCTTCTTTTTTGGAATGATTGAACAAATGAATTTCTTGAAGATGGCTCGTTGGATGAAAGGATCTTGTGGATGGGATCATTCTTTCTAGTTTTGCCTCTTTTCGAATGATGAACATTAGGCTTTTATGCCATTTCACTGGCTTTTCTCTTATTAGCAATCGGTTGATCGTCTTATTTTCGTGAGATGGCTACTTTAGAATCTTAGTCTTGTGATCGTCGGAGTGAACAAGTCTTGAGATGGCTCGTTGGAAGGCGGATGGGATCACTGTTTTTTTCGGGAGGCAGATTTCAAAGGAGCTTCAAAATGAGAAAATCTTTCGAACAAAAAGTACGTAGAATCTTTTCTTTTTGCAACACTTTGGAATGAGCAGTTCTTGAAGATGGCTGTTTTGGAGACCGGGATGGGATCTTCTCGGGATGAGTTGACAGGGTCTTGAGGGGCTTCGTGAGATGAGGCTCGGTAGAATCTTGTTGGAATGAATAGGTCTTGAGAGATGGCTCGTTGGAAGGCCGGGATGGGATCTCTTCGGGGGATGGCCAGTCTTGAGGGGCTTCGTGAGAGAGCTCGATGGGAATACTACTTGGAATGAGCAAGTCTTGAGAGATGGCTCGTTGGAGAATTTGGATGGGATCACTTTCGGGATGAAGCGAATCGTCGAAGGGCTTCGTTAGAGAGCGATGATCGGAAGGGCTCGTCGGACGGATGAAACTTTGATGGGATCTACTCGGGATGAAAGGTCTTCAAGGGGAGCTTCGTGAGATATTAGCTCATTAGAATCTTTGCTTTCGGAATGAAGCAGTCTTGAGAGATGGCTCGTTGGAAATTTGGATGGGATCTGCTTTCGGGATGAAGCAGTCTTGAGGAACTTCGTGATAGAGAGTTAGGGTGTATATTGACATGAATGGGCAAATGATTGTCGATGGATTCTTTGAGTTGCCCGGAACTCGGCGACTCCGTATAAAGTTTTCTTTTGTTTCAACCATGGGCTATGTTTCCATGATAATCATCGATGTGTATCGTTGCATAACGTCAATCATGTAAGGTGATTTGATTTGAGTGTACTCTATTCAGATTTTCGCCGAACTTGGAGGTTTTTCCAACGCAGGGAGTTGTGAGCAATTTCTCCAAGAAATAAAAATCGTTTAATATCACGTTACCTTTATTCAATCTGAATAGTTAATGAATTAAACATATCGAGAACTCACAAGTTACGTTCATGTTTCCGACAGAGAAACCAAACATCATAATGGTTTGACAAATATGATCTATGCTACACAATTTGGGCAACACTTTACATCACCAAAAAACATGCATCTTAGTGAATGGTAATTATCAAGTACGACATGTTCAATTGTTAGTGCTCTAATTTAGTGAGCAATTTCTCAAAGGAGAGTGAAGATAAATATGGTTCCTTTAGACATTTCATCAAGTAGGTGGTGTATGTGATATTATACACTAATTCGAGAGATGAACATTCATGTATGAATTTAAATTATCAAATTAACGATGAAAGGAAATTCACAGTTCACCAATTATGTCCCCGCCTTTTAATGTATGTGAAAATATGCGAGTTGCGATGTATTAAAAGAGATTTAATAGAATAAACCTGATGAAGTGAGCAAAATGACTGCTCGTTGATTCTTTGAGTCGCTCTCTAGACTCTGGGTGCTCGTGCAATTCCTAACGAGCCACTGCCTTTTACCCAAGATTTTTTTTTTTTTTTTAGTTTAGGCCGAAAATATCATTTTAAA
Source organism: Stenogyne calaminthoides (assembly GCA_037126765.1). Taxonomy (NCBI): domain Eukaryota; kingdom Viridiplantae; phylum Streptophyta; class Magnoliopsida; order Lamiales; family Lamiaceae; genus Stenogyne; species Stenogyne calaminthoides. The sequence goes on along the minus strand of JBBCBC010000003.1, from coordinate 33,892,200 downwards.
TAAAATAATTATGGCCCATTAACCTATTCAAAAAGGAAAATGGCCCAAAAACTTAAAAGACAGAATTCTGGGCCTAACAATTAAAAAGAACTCAACCCTGGCCCAATAGTTTTGAAAACCTGTATTTTTATTTCAAAAAAGGCCCAACCATTATGGAGCTTGGGCTCAACAAATAAAATTAGGTTAAGCCCAACACACATGTACCCCCAATTCATCTCAAGCGGCAGGAATCTTCTCTGTACGGGCGCCGCGAAATCGGGTTCCGGCGTGGGACCTCAACGGTGCTGCTGCGACGACGGAGCTGGGGCGATGGCTTCGGTTGTGCGACTGCTGTGAACAGAGTCGAGCGACGGTTGTGCTTGATGATTTGAATCTGGGTGTGATGTATTTCTCTGGCGGTGCGGTTCCAAGCTTGGTGGCGATGGCTTTGACGATTTGGCAAGGATTGCGGGGTTGGGGCGACAATGATGTCGGAATCGGAGTCGGAGCCGCTCTGGTGGAGAGTCGTGAGTGCTGATGTTGGCGGTGGCGGTTTGCGGCGATTTCTGTTGGTGGTACGGTTCCTTCTGGTAGAGGTGCATCGGGGGAGCGGCGATTCGCTGCAACTTGCGCACCGTGGTGCAGTGTGAATCATGGCGGTCGGCTTGAGATCCGTGAGGTTTTTGTTGTACAAACAGAAGCTTCGATGATTTGCAGAAAACCTCAGTGGTGGTGAAGATTCGCGTTGATGGCAGAAGTAGGCGGTGCAGCGGCGGCGTGTGCACCGGGGAACGGCGAGTTCAGGCGGCTTTAGGCGGAAAACCGGGCGGCAGATTTGGGTTGTACTTTTCTAGATCGATAAAGGTTTGTGTAGATATTGCTGTGATGAACCAAAAACTGCTGAAGAAAGGTGTGTATGTATTGGTGTATCTATATGTGGTTTTTTCTTGAAAAATAGGAATAGGGGTTTTGGATCTTGATGAGCAGTGCTATTATATTTGTGTTCTAGATATGTATTTGTGAAACTAAAATGGTGGTTTATTTGTTTGGGAATCATGTTGTTCGGTGAGATGGTTGAGTTTTGATGAAGTCAAAACAACAAAGGCTCCATTTGCTGTAATGGAGGAGACGGATTTTGTGATAATAGCAACAAAAACAATTATATAAATTTGTGTTTGAGGTTGATTTGAAAAGGAAATTAACATTCTGATGGAAATATTTGAGAGACATGATGCATGTTGTTATTGTTGTAACACAATAATTCATGAATTTTTGGTTTGAGTGTTCATCAAGAGTACTCTCCTTCTAGCACCAATTGTTGTGTACTAAAATATCGGATTAAGAATAATGTAGATGTGGCTATTTGATTCTAGCAACACAAACAAGTAAATAATCGTGAATAATCGAACAAGAAGACTGCGGTAGAGGACCAACCCTAAAAGCTAAAATATTATGTTATTCATCTTGACCCTTTATCTTAGGGTTTTATTACAACAGTTGATCTAAACAGTAAAACTTAGTCTATTTTATATTAAATGTTCTTTGATCGTGGAGCGACCTTGGGGGAGGTCGCCCGCTCAGGTTGTGCTGTGTTCGCCAACTTTGCTTGCGGAGCGACCTCGGGGGAGGTCGTCCGCTCAGATAGTCTTTATTTTTCTCTTTCTGACCTCGCCTATGGACCGTCCTCGAGGGAGGTCGCTTGTTAAGGTGAGGTTGATCTTCTGTCGGGTCGGATCGATTCGGGCCTAGGTGGGCACTGCTGACGTGTCGGATACTGACACATATCCAGTTTGATTTGTGCTACAACACACCACATTTAATTTTTTGTTTTGTGCTTATATTTCTTCTTATCGCCATTAAGTAAGCTTGAGGAATAATTCATGATATGAGCCAAACCCTCATCCTGCATCACTTTTGTAATTATGGACATTTGAGATTTAATGTGATTCTGCAGATTTTATTCGTTTTATATGGACATTCGAGGTTTAATGTGATGTTAGAGATTATATTCATTTTTAAATGAGTAACACTTCAGCGCTCTAATATTGCACAATTTTAGTTCATATATTTTCGACCAAATAGTGTTTTTTCCAATTTCTCGGAAGAGATTTGTGTATAGAGAAGTAATGATATTGTCTACTGTATAAACTAATATTGTTATTCCTCAAGAAATAATACGTTTCGCTCCTTCTTTGGGTCCTAGGACCTATTAGAATAAATCAAACTTGAGCTACGGTCAACACTCTCATTTCAAGCAATGAAAGCTATTTCACCAGCTAAACGTAACATGTTACACTAATGCATAAAAACATAAGACTCTGCTATATCTTGAATACAATCATGATGTTGAAAGTGCCAAAAATTCCTATACATTTGCCATCAAAGAAACTTATTTGATGAATGGGTAAATAAAAAACAAACTATTGTAGAAGTCGAGAGTTTCCCCTATTATATATAAGTTTGGCCAGTGTGTTTGAGGGTCCTTGTCTACAATATCATCATCACTGGAGTAGAGTTTAACCACCAAATTGGGTATACATTGTTGTGGTTCATCCACGCCTAGGACACCAAAATATTAAAACCACGATCGGAGGAGATGATGACATTTTAAAGTTCTCTTTTTTTTCTCCATAAATAAATCTTCCAATTTTCTTTTACAAGGATAGTATCGTCATTTGACATATAGATATTTTAGTCTAATATTTCAAAATGTGTGAAAAATATTCCAATGGGGAAAATTATTTTTTAGGATACTATGTTAGGCTAAAATTTAGCAAATGCAGGACAATATCATGCTAGATGCCAAGTCCGACTTAAGCCCACGCCTGAGAATTGGCCCGCATTTAGTAAAATTTGATCTAAATTCGTCCAATTTAAAAAATAATATCCTAACTTAACAAGTCCATTAATATAATAATTTAATTTTATAAGCCCATAAATATAAAGTCCTAGCTTTGCTGATCGTTTTAAGATTGTGTCCTAAAAATGTAATTTTCCCATTGAAACTTGGAAGTGCATTTATCAACGCTCAATTTAATGACATTTTTAGAAGTAGAGAAAAAACGCTCAATTAATGAGACTAGTGTAGGGGATTTTATCTGAAACCCTAGCGCATTCGATTCACAATTCCCCAGCCCTAAATCACGAAATTTCAGAAATGGAATATCTGCTGCCAACGATTAGGAAGAAGAGCGAGGTGGATTCTCTAATCAGAGACACTCTCGACAAAGTCCTCGTCCTCCGGTTCGGCCGCTCGACCGACGCCGTCTGCCTCCACCTCGACGACATCCTCTTCAAATCGGCGAGAGACGTCTCCAGATTCGCGACGGCGGCGCTGGTGGATGTTGAATCGGAGGAGATTCAGGTTTATCTCAAGTATTTCGACATTACGTTTATGACCTCCACCGTTTTCTTCTTCAATGCTCACCACATGAAGATGGATTCCGGGAGCGCAGATCACACGAAATGGGTCGGTTCGTTTCAGAGTAAACAGGACTTTGTGGATGTTGTGGAGGCTATCTATAGAGGGGCGATGAAGGGAAAGCTGATTGTGAATTGTCCCTTGCCTATTGAGAAAATACCCAAGTTTCAGTTGCTGTATAAAGATGTTTAGGAGTTACTATTACCTAATTTTCAATTGCTGTTTAAAAAGGTCTTGCTTTCTAGATTTCATACAGTATTGATAAATTGAAAAACTTTTGAGTGCGACCAATTTGGGGGTTCTATTAAATGTAAGGTAATCTTGTTATGCATTCTGCAATATGTGCCTGTTTGGAGTAATCTTGTATTCGAGACGTATGAAAATGGATTATTGTACAATGGTTTGTGGAGGAACACTTGTGTTAAGGCTCACTCATGTTCAATTTGACATTGTTAGTTCAGGAATTAAAGCTGTGAACTTTTACTCTGATTACTTGTTTAAGAGTTGGCTCTGTGTTAAGCTTGAAATGAAACTTGAGTGATTTGGGAGTGATAGCATAATCAGGAAGAGGCACACTTGCATGAGACCGTCTCATGTTGAGACGGGGCATACACTTTAATATTTTGGGAACATTTTGGGAAGGTGGGTGTGATTTGTGCTAGGTTGTACCCGTCTCATAAGAGTTTTTGTCAATGAGGAAAAAGGGTATTTCTGTTGAGGATACGAATATGCTGATGATTGAGGTTACCTACTTATCTTGTTATTTCAACTAATTCCAGTCCTGCTTAATGGCGTTACTTATGATTCTGAGGTTGCAGAGAGAGAAAGCAGAGGTCCAGACGGACGCAAGGCTGTTTAAGAGGTTCGTAGAGGAGAAAACTGCACGAGATAATATCTCTAGACGATTTATTGTACGAAAGGGAGCGGAGCATTCAATCGCTCACGGGCGAGGTCCAAGCCTATAAATGCAGGATGTTGAATTATGGGTTCACAGGGACTGAGGTTGAAGGAGATGGAGAAAAGAGCTTAAGCAGAAATACTAGCATTGTGGAGAATCTAGATGGGCAATTCGATTTTCGAATCTCAGGATTATCCAGATGGAGATGATGAATCTGCTGGTATAGAGAAATACGCATTCTGTGTAATGGTATTCCTTTGGTGGTTAGTTACTAATTAGCTTTGGGGTGGAGGATAATTTTTATATAAAATAAACCTTTTCCATAAAAATGTTTTAAACTTTAGGAAGGGATCCTTTAATTGTGTTGATTCGTGTCTCACTTTGTTGCAACTTTAAGAGATGAATATGGTGAGGTCTTTGCTCTCCTAGGCCAGGGCATGTGGCTTAGGATTAGGACAGTGTTCCTAGCAAAAAGAATTAGATTTAATTTTAGTTTTATTACTTGTAATTATTCCAACTAAAGCAAGGCATTGGTAACCATTTTAAGAGTGATAAATGATCGTTTTCCATATCAAAACGTGAAAGATCGCTTCTATGTTGATTTGGCTAAGGTATGAACAAAAATTGCAGTCTGATCGCTTCTCCTTTGTCATCAGCTGGTACATGCTGTCTGATTGCCTTATTTTTAAAATCTTTATATTTTTTTCATCTATATTTATCTGCATAGCTTGGCCAATTTGTGATTTATATACATCCATTTGGTTGTTGTCTATTTAGGAAATCTGTATCCAATGGAGGAAGAAACCATTAATCTGTCTTGAAAATGAAGCATATTTTCATTGTAATTCAGTATTCAATATAGGTGTGTTTTCATTGTAATATCACGCAAAACTCAATTGTGATGGAATGCCAAATTCAAAAGAATGTAACTCAAGTCATTAAGGTGAGATTTATATAAAAAAGAAATACAAAGACCCAACCTTAGAAATAAGAAAAATATAATGAAAAGAATATTTAATGCACTGTGGTTGCTTTTCAGAAGAAAATAAAATATTTATTTTTTAAATTCGTTAAAGGCTCCATTTGGATGGATGAATTTGAAATCCATAAATTTCACACACAAATCATCACTCTCCAAATACTTAGATGAGAGAGAAGGGAAGAGAGTGAAAGGGGAAGAGAGAGGGAAGGGGTAAAGAGGAGAGATTTTACAAATGACATAATTTTGATGAGAATTTAAAATCCTTCATTTTAAACTAGATTTTCAAACTAGATTTTCAAATCTAAATATTTGTAAATTTATTGAAGAGTGGTAATTTGTATATAAAATTCATGAATTTCAAATTCATCCATCCAAATGGAGCAGGTAAAACGGATATTCTCACCATGATCTAATTCTCTAAAGAAAACATAGTGAATTATATTATCATTTTCTTTCTTTTTAAAATAAAACTATATTAAAATCGATCAAACAATAAACTCTTCCACACCACTCTGCAAATGACGAGCCATTGCATACACGCTATAAAAACCGTCTATTATATTTATATCACTTCGTAGGATGTGTTTAATAATATTATGATATATATTAATCGGGCATTGAATTTAGTATTTATTTAACAAGAAATTCCATATCGAGATGTAAAGGATTACTAAAAAAATTCAGTAATCAAAGAATAAAAATCTGATAAATGCTACAGATTAACAGTAGAGATGACAGTGAATATATTGTACTTCATAAACAAGAACTTTGCTCAAATTACCTCCAACGACTGTGACAAAAACAAGCATAAAGCGAAAACGAATTCCTCCATCCCTTAAAACGAAAACTTGAAGGCACCCATCTTAGAATCCGTAACAGACTCCCAGAAAGAAGGTTTCTTCTCTCGTCTCTTTTTCTCCTCTTCTTTCTGCATCAACTCGTTTAACGTTCCAGGTAGAGACTCATTAATAGCATTCTTAAATTTGTCGTGCAGATTAACTCTATCTCTTGTTCCAGACACTAGAGTGCTTGCATTAGGCCTCTTCAGAAAATCCAATACATTCAATAAATTCCTCCTGAAAATAAAAAATAATACTTTACAACTTCGACTTTGAGGCAAAAATAAAAGATCTATTACTTTAAATAAATCATCATTTAGAGTAAACATATCATCTATTTCATCTCGGGAACTTACAGATGTTTCAGATAAACTAAGTAGGGGGCACTTGGTTCAAAATTCTTCAAGAGAATGGTAATGGGAATGAGCACGAGGTAATTTTGGTGGTTAATGAGAATAGAAGATGATCAATTCACTAACAACGCAACCATCATTTCTTCTCAATCATCCCATTATTCCTCAACCAACAAACATTTTATATCCCCACTTATTCCAATTTAGAGCAAAACACTAACAACATAACCATCATTTTCATTGTAATTTAGTATTTAATATTCTCATTACCATTCTCACTAAAGAAATTGAACCACACGCCCCCTAGTTACTGTGTTTTAATACACTTCAAGCGCATGGGTGTTTAATAGAAACCTATTCTTATTGGTGCTATTATGAAATGCCATACAAATAGCTCTTCTTTAATTTTTATTGGTTACTTGATAATATCTATCGCCTGCAAATAATCCTAGACCCTTTGGAAGAAATCGTATGATCATTTAATCGAGGGGTCAATATGAAGATACAAAATATACCTTTACACAAGAAAATGTAATAAGTGCATTGATCGGGTTCAGTAAACCCATAAATAATTGCTTACGAAGTTTATATATAGTTAACTTCTGCAGTTTTACTACATAATTCTTGAATTCATACACTAAGTTTCAAATATCGTCTAGTATTAAAAAGAAACAATCACCATCACAATCAATTGCATGCACAATAACGAATAAGGATATAAACAATACCTGCTAACAAAATTCTGCGTAATGGCCACAGAATCTTCTAGATTAATAACCAGATGCCACCATCCATTAGGCACAAATATCACTTCTCCAGCCTTGCAAACACATTCCACAGGCCTTTTCTCCCAACTTTTCGTAGCATTATAGAAGTTCATAAACCACTCGATTATCGAAACAGGGCAAGCAACCTCTGCCCCGTCTGGGCTTGGAAACACCCCAGGTGGGACCACATCTGGAGGGAACAACACCCATTTCTTGGACCCTCTAACAACAGCATTCCAAGCTGAGGTCGAATTAGGATCTATGTGAAATGACGAACCAGACCCTGCTGGTCCAATTATAATCCACCTATAATCCGGCCTATCGTTGCCTAAGAGGCTAAAAAGATCCTCATTGAAGTACTCAGGGACATGAAAGTCCTTTCCTAACTGAGGAACTATCTCAGCAAACTTCGGATCAAAAAGATACAACGGTCTTTCCTCCTTCGCTTGATCTGAGTACCTAAAGTAGTCATCAAGCTTCATGTGAACTGGCCCAACTGAGAATTTAGCATCACCACAAACTTCAATTAAATATTTCCTATCCCATTTCTCAATTGCAGCCCAATCATCCAAACAACCTTCTAACAACACAGGCTTGTTTGGCTCCTCAAAGTTTGACACAAACTCCTCAACAGAGATACCCTTTTTCCTGATTATGTTATCCCTTTCGAGCCACTCGGGTTTCATTTCAAGATTAGCACAGAGCCAGCTTTGAAACAAGTAATCAGAGTAGAAGTTCCTAACTTTAATTCCTGAACTGATAATGTTAAACGAAGATGCATGAGCACTAACAAAAGTATTTTTCCAAGAATCATTGTACAAGAATCCATTTTTACACGTCTCTAATACAAGATTCCTCCAAAGAGGCTCATGACTGCAGAAAACGTAGAAAGATTTGCTTACAGTTGATAGAACCCCCAAATGGGTCCCACCCAGAAGTCCAAGAATGTCGAGAACGAGCTCATCTGTGAGAATTTGCAGATTGCCAAGGCCAGTGTTTCTTGAATTGATGTGCGAAGAGGTGAAATAAAGATTTCCCAATGGTTGGACTCCGTGTGAGTGGGATTGAGCTGAGCCTTTCAATCTGAAATTACCATCCACGCCTTCTTCAATTTGTTCGTATTCTTCATCTTCCCCTGATAACTCTGCTGCTGAGTTTGTTTCTTGATTTTTGGATTCGTGTTTTGGTTTCTTTGAAATAGAGTTTGGCTTTTTGGAGACAGATTTGCGGTATTGTTTCTTCCCTCTTTTCAATCGCGACTTTAGCATTTTGAACAATGGTGGCACACGGTGGTTGCCGCCGCCGGAAGATTTATATGGGGCGGAAAGAGTGGCGATGGCCTCCAAGGGTTTTTAACAACCCTAACCCCAAATCCAACCTCAAGGAATTATATTGGGATTTTAGAGGAAATTACTTTTTAAGGCTTTCTTTTTTTACAATTTTGAGTGAATTTAAAATTCTGTAATAGATTTTGGGAGGTTTTGATATAAAGTAAAAGATATATTTATATTTTGTATATATTTAAAAGTGTGAATTTTGTAAGATTTAATAAAGAAAAAAAAAATATTGACGATATAAATTATATTATATTGTAAAAAATAATATAGAAATGATTGAATGATCATGCAATAATTTATATGTTTGTATTGAAAATTGCGTATTGTTTTTGAAGTAAATATTATGATAATGATTGTATAATAATTTTAGTGTGATATTAATTTTTGTAAAAATAAGTGTATATGTATATTTTTTATTGTTTTTGGAAACACCGAAAATATTATGCTAAAAATATCGATTTTATGAAATTTTTGTATAATAATTTAAAAATATAGAAAATTAATTATTTGGAAAATAAAGATATATAAAATATTTAAGATATATTATATATTGAAATTGATATAAATTTCGGTATGTAATATATATACCAAAAAAAGATATACCGAATTTTTTAGACGACATTCTTGATATGAAATTTTCAAGATGTAAAAATTTGATGCAGAAGCAGTATTTGAGAAAATTTTCTAGATCTTGCATCATTCCATCCCTAGGTATGAATATGAAAGTCCTCAATAGTATGTGATTTGAATTGTATAATCCTAAGTCAATTCGGGTGAGTTTCGAAACAAACATACCCTTAAAAATTGTATTTACTAATAACTATTCCATAAAAGAATATGTAGGGAGCAAACAATAAAAAATGAAACCACAAAAAGCAAAATATTAGAAAATAGAAAGTAGAGGATGTAGAATATTACAAGAAATTAGAAGAGATAACACGTAGGGCAAATAATTAAAAAAGTTAAATGTTTAAATTTATGTGTTACCAATCATTTCTTTCAATTTGCGAAATTCGCGGGACTAACACTAGTGATTACATATTTTTTAAACAACACACTTTTTTTTAAAAAGTAATAAAATTTTCATTAAAAAGTGATATTAGCCTCACACAAAATTTGTTCTTTCAATCTCTATTACTAAGTAATTTAATAGATTGGGTATCAATCTAAATCATAGTAACATAATATATTGATTTTAAAATGATGGAATGATAGACCAAATACGATTAAAATGTTAAATAGAATGAGAAAATTTTGGATAAAATTATATTAAAACAAGAGTAACATTTTCTTTCACCAATTATACAATACAATAGGTGCACCATTAATAAAATTCAGTAAAAACTAATAGTGACTAATTAACACATTTTAATAAAATAATTAATATAATAATTTAAAAATACATTCAAATTACATAGTGCATTTGTTTCATAAAAGTATATGTCTTGAAACAAATACTCTCTACTATTCAAAAAATAGGAGTATGCCATGTTAGGTTAGATGAATGCACATATATTTTTAAAAAAATTTTCTTATTATACCTTTAATAAAAATAAAATTTCTCATTAAAAGTACACATTTATTTAAATATTTTAGTGATTTTAGGGTAAATTTAGAAGAAATACAATTAATTTACATTGAAAATTGCAATACTCAATATAATTTGCCTATGAAATGGATGATCAAAATGTCCCTTATTTGAGTGGAAGTAGCATCATTTGACTGAGTATAAATTTTTATTTTTTCCTTTTAATTATTGGCTTCTTTGTTATTTTTGTACAATTCAATTCTTCTACAATATTTTTTTATGTTTCATTTCGTATCTATTGTCTGAATCTTTTTTATCACATGACTGTAGAAGATGTAGACCATAGATTGAATTTTAGTATCACATATAAAAGTTGTTACAAATAATTTGATGTGATTTAAAAAAAAAAAAATTCAACATGAAGTAAGAAAGAGTCAAAATTTTATACTTCATATAATAACAACAATAAGAATTTAAAGACTAAATAAAAAATTAATTTGAATTTATTCATATATTTTGAGAATGGGTCCCTTTTAATTTATAAAATATCGAAAACGGGAAAATAAAACCTTTCTAAATCTTAAATAACTGAACTAAAATAAATAAGTAGTGTAATTAATTTTTAAACGGCTATAATGTACAGTGGATGCCAACTGACGCCAAGTTAATACAGAAACGCGTGATTAAACCGCCCTATTCATCTCTCAGAAAATAAAAATCGGTAACCATAAAACCCTAAATCAAGAACGATCAAGAATTACCCGCTATAAATCCTGATACGATCACTCACTCACTCCTCCTTTCCCATTCTCAATTGTGTCTTGGTGTCCTTATTTCACTTTGTTATTTCTTCATCCTCAACAATTTATTTAGTTTGTTCCGTTCCTTCTTGAGTCTTTCACTTCTTCGAGTAACTCACTCCTCCTGCTTCTCTTCTTCAATGGCCCTTTTGTTTGCGGTTGCTTTCTTATTGCCAAAGTTCTGTTCTTGAACCTAGTCGTTTTCAACGTAAAACCCGTTTCTCTTCATAACCTTCTAATTCCACTCTGTTCTTGCTTTGTACGGATACTGTCAAGATTATGAAGGCGCTTTCTTGAATTCCAGAATGGTGTTTGGTTTTTCTGCGTAAGATTAAGAAGGTAATAACACGCTTTCTTGAATTCAAGAATGGTGTTTGGTTTTTCTGTGTATGCTTCCAGGTTTTTAATTTTCTACATCCGGCTGCCAAGATTAAGAATGTAATAACATCCTTTTCTGAAATTTTCTGCACATGCTTTCAGGTTTTTAGTTCGATTCTTCCTGCTTTCAAGATTAAGAAGGTAATAACACGCTTTCTTGAATTATCTTGTACAATTTTGGTGATGTTTGAGTTATAATATGAGTTGGTTGCTAAATTATATTTTATTTTTCTGCGCAGGTGTTCAGATTTTTAATTTGCGTGCTTTCAGTAACGATGCCATCAAGATCAAGAAGGTAATAACCTGATTTCTTGAATTCTAGAATGGAAATTGGGTTTTCTGTATATGTTGTTAGGTTTTTAGTGTGCTTTTTTTCTTAGTACCGATGCTGTCAAGGTTAACAAGGTAATAACATACTTTCTTGAATTTATGTTCAATCTTTGTGATGTATGTGTTATACTATGAGTTATTCCTGAATAGTATTTGCTTTTTTATGCATATGCTTTCAGGTTTTTAATTTGCTTCTTCCGTAGTGCTGATGCTCTTAAATTTAGAAGGTAATAACACGTTTTCTTGAACTACAGGCTGCTTCTGCTAAACAGTTGCATTTCAGGATAGGTGGATCATCATTTTTTGTGTTATGAAGCCATAACATAATAATCTGGACTTAGAAAACCAATCATTGAACTAATTTTGATTTTTCTTATCTGATAGATGTATGTTTAGAACCCTTACTCAGTCGTGTGTGCCTATGAGATCCTTTGTTTTTATTTCTATATACACTATTTTTTATCAGTAAGGTTTTTCATTAAAGATGTGCTCTCCCTCTTCCAGTTATGCAACAATGGGAGTCTTATAACCAGACATCTGCTACTGCTTCTGAAACGAGACGGCATGATTGAGGCTAGTGTTTTCAGTCTACACAAACACTTCTGCCCATAGACGAGCGATTCTAAGTTCTAAAAGCATATCCTTCTACGGTATATGCTTTAAATCATTTTCTCTGCGATGTCTTAGACTGAATGCATGTATGCTTGGATAGAGCTGATGAGATTGCTTTTCTCTGTAGATCTCTTGCGTTTGAGGCTTTGTTCGAACTCAGAGATGTAGAAAGTGAATTAAACTGAATACGTTGATGCTATCAAAGGTGCTTTAGAAGAAGGTGCTTTAAATTTACTGTTTTTTCCCTTTCTTTACCATGTTTTAACTCTTCCCCTTTACTTTATTATCCCTTGAGTTGGATTCTAGTATTCTACTGGGAGATTTCTTTCATGTTCTTGTAGATAAATCATAAATTGGAGTTCTCATCTCACAATATATTTTTTGTATATAGTCTTTTGATTCTTACTTATTCTTCTCTGTATCTTTAGGAGTCGAGAGGTTTGTATATAGTCTGTGGAATGATACGGCACGACTGAGGTGAGCCAATCATACCCTTCTAAAAACATCTATAATAATATTATAGTTAATTATTATAATACAATGAGGTTCTCCATTTCATTTGACTCAATTGTTCTATTTTTCTCCTCCCCGTTTCTTTATTCTTCTTCACTTTCTTCATGATTTTATCGTCATCCTTCTTCATTTTTCGTATTTCATTTTTATAGGTTCCAAAGTACACGCGTTTAACCCAAGGGTACAAAGCTATTAATCCAGAACTACAAGTTGCAGCAGAATAGTGACTCATGGTAGGCCAATATTAGGTAGAAATTAGAAATCATGTCATGTTACCATTTTGATTTTTCTTATCTGATATATGTTATGTCGACAACCTGCCTATGAGATCATTCATATTTATTCCTATGTATCAGTATTTTTATTGCTAAGTTTCTTATTTCACTTTATTTTTTCTTCATCTTCTCCAGTGTTACTTGGTTTTGTATCATCATCTTCTATTTAACTTCTTCCTGGTTGAGGCTTTCAAGCACTAGTGCCTTTTTTTTGGAGACATGTTCTACGGATCCTTTTATCTCGAACTCTTAATATCTTGTACTTTTCATTGCCTTTCTTTCCGATTAATTTTCTAGTGGTAGCCATCTATGTATTTGCGATGAATTTTGAGTGTCAAGTTTCTGTCCAGCTTGACAAGAACTTAAGCTTTTTACAACAGTAAACTAAATCCTCTTGTTGCCTTCTTGTTTCACTCTCTTAACATTTCCCCTCCTCTCTATGGATTGTAACCTTCTCCACTGTTGGTATTTATTAGGGAGGCTCATACTCTAGTTCAGGGTGGTTTAATACATGACATGTTTACGCTGTGTGTTTCGATTTGCTGTTTACACTGTGTGTTTAAGTTTGTGTTTTCTTCTTGGACATGCTTTCATTCTAGTTTGTAATTGATGCACAGCAGTAAGGAATTTCATATAGTTTGACTAAGATTTGTGAAGTCCAATTTTTTGCAGGAATATTGGGCTTCTGTCGGGTCTTCTGTGATGCAATTCAGCAATACGAGGTAATTTAAACTCATGTTTATCTTTTCTCCGACAATGCTTTGGCAGAATATGGAATTTCATCTATTCTTCTGCATACCGGTCTCTGTGAATTTGTTACGTAATTGAATTCACCATTCATTTCTCTTGACGTTTATTTGTTTGATTTTTTCTTTTTTTATACTGGACACCTGCTACTGAAATGATATGGCATGGTTGAGGTTATTGTTTTCTATCTATACAAACACTTTTGACAAATCTACTTTGATTGACAATCTTGAAGATGATAGCTCATGTGAATTTCCATTCAAGATTACTATACTTGATATTCCGAAAATTATCATGTGGCTTATGAATGATCCACATATTGATTATGTGGCTTTATGGAGACCTATTATTAGCTTATCCTGCTTTGGAATTTTTAGTAATTTTGATGGATTGTGGATTGCAGAGAGATTTGGGTGGAGCTGCCTCCCATTTTCACACAGTGCAATATAATTTGATTAAGTCGTCCTTTAAAAATGTCTATAATAAATATAACAATTAAATGAGTTTCTCCATTCAATTTGACTCACTTGTTCTGGTTTCCTCTTTGTTATAATCCAAATAGACGTCGTTCTACTGATTAAGACACTTTATCATATTTCGTCATCTTTACCAATGCAAGTCTTGTATCATCTTCTTTTTTTTTTTCCAGATTGAGGCTTTCAACTTAACGCTTTCTTTCTGGAGACATGCTCTACGTTATTTTATCTTGAAATCCACATTTTCATATTTCATTTTCCCCCTTCATCTTCACCAATGTTACTTGATCCTGTATTTTCTTTTTCTATTTAATATCGCCTGTTTGGCTCGCTTCATTCACTTTTTTTTTCTTTTTGGAGTAATTCTGTATGGATTCTTTTATGTTGGACGCCTCATTTTCTCTCTTATTCATATATTGGCCATTTATATTCTGTTGCTTTATTCTTAGCCATCTTTTATTATTACCCTTCTATTCTCGATGAACTTCCTATCTTTGATTCAGTAGGACCTAAACTTGATTCACTAGGAAAGCCTCATTTCCTCTCTTATTCATTGGCCATTTATATTTTGTTGCTTTATTCTTAGCCATCTTTTATTATTACCCTTCTATTCTCGATGAATGTCCTATCTTTGATTCACGAGGACCTAAACTTGATCACTAGGACCTAAGCGGCTAAGCCTCATTTCCTCTCTTATTCATTGGCCATTTTTTTTTATTACCCTTCTATTCTCGATGAACTTCCTATCTTTGATTCACTAGGACCTAAACTTGATTCACTAGGACCTAAGCCTCATTTCCTCTCTTATTCATTGGCCATTTATATTCTGTTGCTTTATTCTTAGCCATCTTTATTATTACCCTTCTATTCTTGATGAACTTCCTATCTTTGATTCAGTAGGACCTAAACTTGATTCACTTGGACCTAAGTCTCATTTTCTCTCTTATTCATTGGCCATTTATATTCTGTTGCTTTATTCTTAGCCATCTTTTATTATTACTCTTCTATTCTCGATGAACTTCCTATCTTTGATTCACTAGGACCTAAGCCTCATTTCCTCTCTTATTCATTGACCATTTATATTCTGTGGCTTTATTCATAGCCATCTTTTATTATTACCCTTCTATTCTCGATGAACTTCCTATCTTTGATTCACTAGGACTTAAACTTGATTCAGTAGGACCTGAGCCTCATTTCCCCTCTTATTCATTGGCCATTTATATTCTGTTGCTTTATTCTTAGCCATCTTTTATTATTACCCTTCTATTCTCGATGAACTTCCTATCTTTGATTCACTATCTAAACTTGATTCAATAGGACCTAAGCCTCATTTCCTCTCTTATTCATTGGCCATTTATATTCTGTTGCTTTATTCTTAGCCATCTTTTATTATTACCCTTCTAATCTCGATGAACTTCCTATCTTTGATTCACTAGGACCTAAGCTTTTTCAACAGAAAACTTGATTCTTTTCAAAACCTTCTTATTTCACTTTCTTGAATCAATCCTATTTCACTTTATATTTCTTCATCTCACCAGTGTTACTTGATCTTTTATCATCTTCTATTTCATTTCTTCCTGCTTAGGCTTTCGACAACTTGTGCCTTCTTTTTTGGAGACATGTTCTATGGATCCCTTTATCTTGAACTCCTAGTTTCTAATGCTCTTCATTGACCATTCTTATGAACTTCAGCGCTATTGGGCAGCTGTCTCCTTGTCTGCTTAATTCTTTACACTAGATCCAAGTCTTTTGTTTTATAGAGGTTACAATTGAACTATTAATGTTCAACTGTCTCTTGTAGATCATCACAATAATGAATGGGCTTTGTTTTGCTTGTGCAAATTGCAGTATGAATAATATTGTTAGTTTGAATTATTAATGTTCTAGCAGGACATTGGATTCAGTGTAGAATGCACAGATAGCTCGCTTCTAAAGTCAGAAAGCTGCTGAGTCCACATTGCTTGAAATAAAGGAGAGTAAGGAACATGTAGGATGATGATTGAGAAAACGAAAGGGAGGTCAGTTTTATTATGAGTGTGTTTATTTTTAAATATCTCACCCTATTTTTGTATGCATCTTTGTGCAAATAACACAGTTAATAACTTGTTTGTCTTATTAATCTCATTTCTAATTTTAATTTTGTTTGATGGTTTGCTGCAGGATCTGAAACTGGATGAGGATGGGATAATATATTTAGGAATGGCTTTAGTTTC
Source organism: Stenogyne calaminthoides (assembly GCA_037126765.1). NCBI lineage: Eukaryota > Viridiplantae > Streptophyta > Magnoliopsida > Lamiales > Lamiaceae > Stenogyne > Stenogyne calaminthoides. Next base: position 33,875,752 of record JBBCBC010000003.1, on the reverse strand, counting down.
TAATACTGTGGTTGTGGGGTTGTCTAAAAGGAAGCATTAGGAGTTTGGTGTTTTGCCAACAGGGTACAACTCCAATTTCTAACTTGATAATTTGACATGTCCAGTAAAATTGCTTCTCTCTCAGTTTTTATTTTTCAGTTTTGCTCTTCTCTGGCACAATTTTCCATTACAAAGATTATTCTCTCTTGAAAGATTAAAGTATAATACTGATAAGATTTGTAATACTTATATTGTTTATTTGAAGGTTGCATATGGATGCTGAGTACTACCCCTCACAGAGAAGATGTATTTCTACAAAATGAGGTGTTTGCTGTGAAATATCATGTTTTGATTTCTTATTTTAGCTTTTCAATCAATGAGAAATAGTCAGTACTTTCTCTTTGTTTCAATTATCAGAAGTTGAAAACCTTACATTTTGCCTTTGAGAAGAAGTTACATGGACAGCTGGCAATGGAGAGTAATATTGGCACTTCTCTTCGTTTTCTTCATATATAGAGCTTGTTGCTCCACATCTCCCTTAATACTCACCTCGTCTCCTACTGCAGTTTGAGGTTATATTTGGGATCTACACTTGGAAGGTCCATTTGGGAGGTACAGAGAGGTAACTTAATTTCTTTATAACCAATTTCTATATACTCCGTTGGTACCATATTTTGTTTGGTTTTCTTTCTTTGCAACTAGAAGGAAAATGATAAAAAAGTCCAAACTAATAGTGTTCTTTCTGTTTCTTCCCCTTCTTGCTTCTGTATTATGGTGATTCTGTGGATGACTTTGACAGTTTCCCCATCAAGGTTCTCTCTCCAACCCTCCCCGAACTCCAAATGAGTAAACGATAAAAAGAAAAGACGTTCTTATGGGTCACCCTTCTTATTTCTTCCTACACTAACACCTGTATCTTCGTATGTTTCTGTTAGATGTTGGGCATGTATTAACCACTCTTAACTTGCGTGGATTAAATGAAACTATCTAGAAAATTATTAAGCCCTATAGTTTCAACATGTTTTCAGAAAATTATTAGGTTGTTCACAGTAAACAAGTAACATGTTTTCTCAACACACAGCTATAGCCTTGAAGTTCATTCATCTTGTTTTTTCACTTCTTGATTATTTTGGATGTGATGTTATAGCTATTTGGTCTGACAAGCTTCAGTTATATTTGTAGTTTTTTGACTTTTGGATTTAGAAAGTCATGGTTCCTCAATAAGCGAAGCAGTGAAAGCAATGGAGACTTCTGGGATAGTTTTGGTGGTTGGAGCTACTGGTGGTGTAGGCAGAAATATAGTGGATCTCTTACGCAAAAAAAGACCAACATTTCATGCGTTGCTGCTTTATGTTGATATACAAGAGTTCCCTTCATATTCTCAGATATGCAGATATATATATATATATATATATATATATATATATATATTTTGTTGAAGTAAAGCCTAAGTGACAAATTTTCTTAACTGAAATATGACTACAGGTATCCTGAATTTTATCTCTCTCTCTCTCTCTCTCTCTCTAACAAACACACACACATCCTGAATATATATATATGAATCTTAATTCCAACTGATTTTTTTCAGGTCAGAAATGAACAATTGAGGCAAGAAGAATGCTTGGTCAAGATGTTGACTTGGTGAGTTTTCTACTTATAGCTTGATGTTTGTGTTTTTCCTCATTTCCATGTAAACTAGCACTAGTGCACGACATCGTTTAGATATGATATCCTGCTGGCTAATGGTTCGTCAAACTTTCATGATATTAGAGTATGATGGTTTGAGTAACTTCAATTGAAAATAAGGGAATATAATCATTTATGGAATGTAAAACTATTTTTGCCAATTGAAAGAATATGATGGTTTGAGTAACTTCAATTATTTTTGCCAATTCCTTCTGATAAAGAATGCTGATATTTAGTAGATCAGTTTGTTCACCTTCCAACAAGGATAGGAAGTTAAAACATTTCCTCAGTTCCAATCAGCATGCATGCATATCAGATTTGAAGCATTTGTTACTAAAATCTAAAACTATATATTTTTTGGATATAATATTCGGCCTTTTCATTTTCTTCTTCTAGTTACCTCCTCCGCCTTTCTTTCATTGGCATTCATCTTTGTCCTCTTTATTTTTCTAGCTCTATTTCCGACTCTCTACAATTCCTCTCTATTCCAACGGTAAAATCCTCTTAGTTATTTTTTTTCCTTTCAAAATTCCTTCACTTTTTGCCTCTTGTCTCTATCTCCTTGGTATCTGACTATTGGGAAGGAGCTGATAAATCATTTGCCATTTAATATTCTTCTTCATTTCCTTTGAGCATACTCCTTTGTGATTGTCTCTATCTCCTTGGTTTTTTGTCAATTTCTGAGTATCGACTCTATTGGGAAGGAGTTGATAAATCGTTAACCATTTAATATTCTCTTTATTTCTTTCGAGAGTACTCCTTTGCCTTTCTTTCTTTTGCATTCATATTTGTCCTCTCTATTGTTCCACTCTTTCTTCCGCGTTTGTTACTACTATGAATTGCTTCTCTTTCTCCTCTTATTCTTGTGATTGCTTCTATCCCCTTGATTTTTTGTTAATTTCTATATGGTTGACTCCATTCTTCATTTGACTTTCTCTCTCCTTTTTTCCTTCTTCGAGTGGCCACCTTTGCCTTTATATCTTTTGCATTCGTCTCTTCCCTTCTTAGTGTTCCATTTTTTCGTGTTTTTCCTATTCTGTATTGATGTTCTCTTTTCCACTTTTCTTGTGATTCCTCCAGTCCCTTGATTTCTTCTCAAATTCTTTATTGCTGACTTCATTGAAGAGGATCTAATATTCCTTTCTTAATTTGATTTTCTCTTCTTTTCCTTCTTATGTTTAAGTTGCTTTGACCTTCTTTGTCTTTCTTTCTTTTGCATTCATCTTTGTCCTCTTTATTGTTTCTCAATTCTTCAAAATCTCTGTAACTTCTCTCATTTCCTCTCGTAAAATCCTCTTCCCGTTTGTTCCTCTTCTTCTTACGATTGTTTCGGTCTCCTTGCCATTGTTCATTAGATATTCTGTTATTTTCCTTCTTCAATTGACTCCATTGCCTTTCTTTCTTTTGCATTCATCTTTGCCCTCTATATTGTTTCACTCTCTTTTCCGTGCTTGTTACTATTCTGAGTTCCTTTCTCTTTTTCCTCTTTTTCTTGCATTTTCCTCTATCCCATTTTTCTTTACCAATTGCTATATAGATGACCCTATTGAGCAGGATCTAGTATTCCATTTTTAATTTGTTCCTCTTATTATCCTTCTTAGAGTTGCCTTCTTTGTCTTCCTATATTTTGAGTTCCATCATTGTCCTCGTTATTGTCACTCTCTTTTCAGAATTTCAGCATCTTCTATCCGTTCCTACCACTCGTATTTTTCCTCTTTTGATTCATTCTATATTTTCTCTTATTCTTGTTATTGTCTCTATCACCTGATATTTTGTCAATTTCCAAGTTGCTGACTCTATCGAGTAGGATCTGATATTTTGCTTTTCATTTGATATTCTCTTCCTATCCTTGTTCGAATTGGCTCATTTTGACCGCTTTCTTTTGCATTCATCTTTGCCCTCTCTATTTTTCCACTTTTTCTTCCGTTTTTTACTACTATTAATTGCTTCTCTTTCTCTTCTTATTCTTGTGATTGCCTCTATCCCCTTGATTTTTTGTTAATTTCTATATGGCTGACTCCATTCTTCATTTGACTTCCTCTTTCTTTTTCCTTCTTCGAGTTGCCACCTTTGCCTTTATATCTTTTGCATTCGTCTGTTCCCTTCTTAGTGTTCCATTTTTTCGTGTTTTTTTCTGTTGTGTATTAATGTTCTTTTTTCCTCTTTTCTTGTGATTCCTCCAGTCCCTTGGTTTCTTGTCAAATTATTTGTTGCTGACTTCATTGAAGAGGATCTAATATTCCTTTCTTAATTTGATTTCCTCTTCTTTTCCCTCCTAAGTTTAAGTTGCTTCGACCTTTTCTGTCTTTCTTTCTTTTGCATTTGTCCTCTTTATTGTTTCTCACTTCTTCCGAATCTCTGTAACTTCTCTCATTTCCTCCCGTAAAATCCTCTTCGCGTTTGTTCCTCTTCTTCTTGCGATTGTTTCGGTCTCCTTGCCATTATTCATTAGATATTCTCTTATTTTCCTTCTTCAATTGACTCCGTTGCCTTTCTTTCTTTTGCATTCATCTTTGCACTCTTTATTGTTTCACTCTCTTTTCTTGAATTTTCCTCTATCCCATATCTAATATTCCATTTTTAATTTGTTCCTCTTATTATCCTTCTTAGAGTTGTCTTCTTTGCCTTCCTATCTTTTGAGTTCCATCATTGTCCTCGTTATTGTCACTCTCTTTTCAGAATTTCAGCATCTTCTATCCATTCCTACCACTTGTATTTTTCCTCTTATTCTTGTTATTGTCTCTATCACCTGATTTTTTGTTAATTTCCAAGTTGCTGACTCTATCGAGCAGGATCTGATATTTTATTCTTCATTTGATATTCTCTTCCTATCCTTGTTCAAATTGACTCATTTTGACCTCTTTCTTTTGCATTCATCTTTACCCTCTCTATTGTTCCATTGTTTCTTCCGTGTTTGTTACTACTATGAATTCCTTCTCTTTCTCCTCTTATTCTAGTGATTGCCTATATCCCCTTGGTTTTTTGTTAATTTCTATATGGCTGACTCCATTCTTCATTTGACTTCCTCTCTCTTTTTTTCCTTCTCCGAGTTGCCACCTTTGCCTTTATATCTTTTGCATTTGTCTCTTCCCTTCTTAGTGTTCCATTTTTTTGTGGTTTTTCTCTTCTGTATTGATGTTCTCTTTTCCTCTTCTCTTGTGATTCCTCCAGTCCCTCGGTTTCTTGTCAAATTCTTTATTAGATATTCTGTTATTTTCCTTCTTCAATTGACTCCCTTGCCTTTCTTTCTTTCTTTTGCATTCATATTTGCCTTCTTTATTGTTTAACTCTCTTTTCCGTGCTTGTTACTATTCTGAGTTCCTTTCTGTTTTTCCTCTTTTTCTTGCATTTTCCTCTATCCCAATTTTTTTTTACCAATTCATGTATAGATCACCCTATTGAGCAGGATCTAATATTCCATTTTTAATCTGATCCTCTTATTATCATTCTTAGAGTTGCCTTATTTGCCTTCCTTTCTTTTGAGTTCCATCATTGTCCTCGTTATTGTCACTCTCTTTTCAGAATTTCAGCATCTTCTATCCATTCCTACCACTCGTATTTTTCCTCTTTTGATTCATTCTCTGTTTCCTCTTATTTTAGTTATTGTCTCTATCACCTATTTTTTGTCAATTTCCAAGTTGCTGACTCTATTGAGTAGGATCTGATATTTTATTCTTCATTTGATATTCTCTTCCTATCCTTGTTCAGATTGACTCATTTTGACCTCTTTCTTTTGATTTCATCTTTGCCCTCTATTGTTCCACTATTTCTTCCGTGTTTGTTACTATTATGAATCGCTTCCCTTTCTCCTCTTATTCTTGTGATTGCTTCTATCCCCTTGGTTTTTTGTTAATTTCTATATGGCTAACTCCATTCTTCATTTGACTTCCTCTCTCTCTTTTTCCTTCTTCGAGTTGCCACCTTTGCCTTTATATCTTTTACATTCGTCTCTTCACTTCTTAGTGTTCCATTTTTTTGTTTTTTTTTCTGTTCTGTATTGATGTTCTCTTTTTCTCTTTCTTGTGATTCCTCCAGTCCCTTGGTTCTTGTCAAATTCTTTATTGCTGACTTCATTGAAGAGGATCTCATATTCCTTTCTTAATTTGATTTCCTCTTCTTTTCCTTCCTAAGTTTAAGTTGCTTCGACCTTCTCTGTCTTTCTTTCTTTTGCATTCATCTTTGTCCTCTTTAAGTTTTCTCACTTCTTCCGAATCTCTGTAACTTCTCTCATTTCCTCCTGTAAAATCCTCTTCGCATTTGTTCCTCTTATTCTTGCGATTGTTTCGGTCTCCTTTGCCATTTTTCATTAGATATTCTCTTATTTTCCATCTTCAATTGACTCCGTTGCCTTTCTTTCTTTTGCATTCATCTTTGCCCTCTTTATTGTTTCACTTTTTTTTCCGTGCTTGTTACTATTCAGAGTTGCTTTCTGTTTTTCCTCTTTTTCTTGCATTTTCCTCTATCCCATATTTTTTTTAGCAATTCCTGTATAGATGACCCTATTGAGTAGGATCTATTATTCCATTTTTAATCTGTTCCTGTTATTATCCTTCTTAGAGCTGCCTTCTTTGCCTTCCTATCTTTTGAGTTCCATCATTGTCCTTGTTATTGTCACTATCTTTTCAGAATTTCAGCATCTTCTATCCATTCCTACCACTCGTATTTTTCCTCTTTTGATTCATTTTATATTTTCTCTTATTCTTGTTATTGTTATTGTCTCTTATCACCAGATATTTTGTCAATTTCCAAGTTGCTGACTCTATCGAATAGGATCTGATATTTTGCTTTTTCATTTGATATTCTCTTCCTATCCTTGTTCAAATTGACTCATTTTGACCTCTTTCTTTTGCATTCATCTTTGCCCTCTTTATTGTTCCACTTTGTTTTTCATGTTTGTCACTATTCTGAATTGTTTTTCTCTTTTTCCTCTTATTCTTGTGTTTGCCTTTATCCTCTCGGTTTTTTTGTCAAATTCTGTATAGCTGAATCCATTGAGGAAGATCTAATATTCCTTTCTTCATTTGATTTCCTCTTCTTTTCCTTCTACAAGTTGCCTCCTTTGCCTTTTATTCTCCTGCATTCATACTTGTCCTCTTTATTGTTCTCGCTCCATTTATTTATAAATTATTTTTAAAATTTAAAAAATCAATTTGAACTTTAGATAATTTAAATTAGAAAATGTGAAGGTGATATATTCTGAATAATAGGATGCGCCATGGACGACAAATTAAGACGCAACTTTGTGGGTTTCTTTATTTAATACTGTATCAATTTACTTGGAGAAATTTTGGGTATAGGTCGCTAAAATAAGGATAGACCAAAGAACATAAGAGACCAAAGAACATAAGACATAAGAATGGCTGTTGCTTTAGTTACTAATGCTAATGGTGATATTTCTGCTTTGTTCTTAATTTGATTTCCTCTTCTTTTCCTTCTTAAGTTTATGTTGCTTCTACCTTCTTTGTATGTCTTTCTTTTGCATTCATCTTTGTCCTCTTTATTGTTTCTCACTTTTTCCGAATCTCTGTAATTTCTCTCATTTACTCCGTAAAATCCTCTTGCTCGTGTTTGTTCCTCTTCTTCTTGCGATTGTTTTGGTCTCCTTGCCATTATTCATTAGATATTCTCTTATTTTCCTTCTTCAATGGACTCATTTGCCTTCTTTATTGTTTCAATCTCTTTTCCGTGCTTGTTACTATTCTGAGTTGCTTTCTGTTTTTCCTTTTTTTCTTGCATTTTCCTCTATTCCTTAGTCTTTTTTTACCAATTCCTGTATAGATGACCTTATTAAGCAAAGCAGGATCTAATCTTCCATTTTTAATTTGTTCCTCTTATTATCCTTCTTAGAGATGAACATGTTTCACATGAGGGTTAATTTGTGTAAATTTTAAGCAACATATGAAAAATGTATTGATGAATAATAAAAACAAACAAAGCTTACAATAAACTAAAAAATTAAGCAACATTATCCACAAAATGGTTGTAATAAATAAAACTTTTTTTATATGCTGCGTGCGTAAGTGAGAAATAAATTAATTTTTTTTATTTATATTTCTGTATTTTAATTAAATTGAATGATATTATTAAAAAAAATTAATTTATTTTTAAAAAAAAGTTCGCGGGCCAACCCAACTCAACCCACTCCAACCCGCTCCGCGGTCCATACAAGCCACCCCAAATGAGCCCGTTCCCCAAGGACTCATAAATACTCAACCCAACCCGCCCCATATAGGCGGGCACGAGCCGATCCAACGGGCTTGGCTTCTTTGCCTTCCTTTCTTTTGAGTTCATCGTTGTCCTCTTTATTGTCACTCTCTTTTCAGAATTTCAGCTCTATGTTTCCTCTTATTCTTGTTATTGTCTCTATCACCTGATTTTTTGTCAATTTCCAAGTTGCCGACTCTATCGAGTAGGATCTGATATTTTATTCTTAATTTGATATTCTCTTCCTATCCTTATTCAAATTGACTCGTTTTGACTTTTTTCTTTTGTATTCATCTTTGGCCTCTTTATTGTCCCACTCTGTTTCTCATGTTTGTCACTATTCTGAATTGTTTCTCTCTTTTTCCTCTTATTCTTGTGTTTGCCTCTATCTCCTCGGTTTTTTTTGTCACTGTATAGCTGAATCTGTTGAGGAGGATTTAATATTCCATTCTTCATTTGATTTCCTCTTCTTTTCCTTCTACGAGTTGCCTCTTTTGCCTTTTTTTTCTTTTGCATTCATTAGCCCTCTTTATTGTTCTCGCTCGTGTTTTTTTTTTCTGAATCTCTGCATCTTCTCTCCATTCCTCCCATAAATCGTCCTACTCCAATTTGTTCCTCTTTTAAATTGAATTTCTCATTTTTCCTCTTGTGCTTGCGATTGCAATTGTCTCTATCTTTTGTGTTTAGTAAAATTCCGAGTAGCTGACTCTATTCAGGAGGTTCTGATATTCCATTCTTCATTTGAAATTCTCTTCTTCTCCTTTTTCGAGTTGTCTGCTTTGCCTTTTTTTTCCTTTGCATTCATTTTCCCTCTTTACTGTTCTACTTTCTTTTTCCCTATTTGTTACTCTGTCACATTGCTTCTCTATTTTTGCTCTTATTCTTGTGATTGCCTCCATCCTCTTGTTTCCTCTTTCAAATTTTTAGTAGCTGACTCCATAGAAGGGATCTGATTATTACATTCTTCATTCATTTTCTACTCTCTTCCTTCTTCGAGGTGAGACACTTCATAATTCCTTGAGTTCGGCCAAAAAGTCAATGTTAGTCCATGGTCTGCGTTCATGGTTTGTTCCTCCTTTTGAATTGTTTCTCTTTTCACTCTTATGCTTGCAATTGCCTCTATCCTCTTGGTTTATTATCAATTTCTGAGTAGCTGGAGGATCTGATTTTACAATCTTTTTCCGGTGCCAACTCATCTATAAGACATTGTTGGACTTTTCCATTAGTACAGCTTTAGGTAGCTTTCCACTGTTGGCCCAATTTGACTGAATCAATAACTATATTTTGGGAGCCCAAAAGTCGTTCTTTGTTCTTTAATCCATGATCTGCGTTCTTTGTTTACCACCTTTGATTGTCATGTTTCTAACCACTTATCGACCATTTTACATTATCCTGGATTGAATCTTGTATTTCTTCTTCAGACTAATTAAAAATTAAGATGATCACTATTTTCTTTTAAAATCCAGGCATAATCTTTGTATTTTGGAGGATAACCGTTATTTGTTGTATCGTCTTGTATCTGGCTCCGTCCTTCATACTCATGCATCCACCTAATATACAGACCCTTGGTTTAATATTTGTACTTGTGTTTGGAGATGAATCATTCTTCTTCTGAACTGAGTGTTTCTTTCTCTTATCTTTTGCTTTCTGGTAATTCCCTTTACCATATATGCATATGATTTTTCTGTTCAATAACCGCGCAAATGCCATGTAACTATATACCTCTTCTGTACTTGTCTCATCACCTGGATTTTTTTTGTTTTCTAATGGTAGTCTTTCGAATCTTGGAGAATTTACCCGAAGTTTGGATGACCCAATCCATAATTTGATCAAGCCAAAAGTGATTCCTACTCTTGTCTACCTTCTTTGTCACGAAACCTCTTTGATTTTCCGTATCTTAGATATATTTAGCTCTAATTTTCCTCATTCCTCTATCCTTTTTGTCTGCTCTGACCAAAGTACCACTTCGGGATCTGATTCTGCTGGTGTCCTACTATATATTTCAGTATCTTCCCGGTTGCATCAGCTCTAGTAATGGGAGGATTGATGGTGACATCAGTCTCATTAAACCAAGGTATTGGCTCATTTATCTTAGGGGTAGTTACACAAGATTTTTTTTTTATTTTTTTTGCAAATCTTACTAGGGATTTCTAGTACCTGAATGATTTTACCTCAAATATACCCTAATTGAAATGCACATTGTTTAAAGAGGTGCAAGCTGGCAAAAAGATGGGAGAGTACTCCAATCGGAAAACAGGTATGGTGATTAACCTATGATGTTCTTATATATGCCTTGCTTATGTATTTATATTTGTTACAATGTGGGGAGCAGAATAAAGTAGCAACTTTTAGATTGTGCACTTAATTCATACTCCCATAAAACTGAAGCGTTAGTTTATATGAATGGTTGCTTGGGCGATAGATCTTTCCATTAAATCAGAAAATGTCTTTAGTTGTTCTTATACATTGGCTGTGCTTCAGAAATGGAGTTACTTTGAGTCTCTTGTTAAAACTGATGCGATTCGGTCTGTCATCCCAAACAGCTCAAACAAATTGAAGCTTTAGGGAACTTATTCTCCATTCCACTCATTGTATCCTGTTCTTTTTTGGATGAATTTTTATACTATAAGTAAATATTGCAGAATATACTTTAGGATTTAGGAGGATTTTATCTTGGCAAATATGAAGACAGCTCTTTTGGTGCTTTGATGAGGTACCTAACTATATTTTTGATAAGAAAACTGAAACTTTATTAACTTAGAAAGTTCCTTACACAAAGTACACATGTAAGTTACAAAACATAGTTCCAGTCTCTAGCTAAATCTGTTGCGAAAAGATTTTTTAATTTTTTGTGAGTGGTTTCCCAAACAGCCACTCTATATTTAATCCTATCACAAACTTCCTCTAGGGATTCTGTTGATTCCTTGGAATTTTTCTCTTATTTTTTATCAAGCCAAATGGACCAAAATACATCTGAAACTATAAAACCCCATAATACTTCTCTATCTTTTTTTGGTTAATAAGTCCACCCATGTTAATGAGGTACTTAACTATGCATATGATGGTCAGTTGTTTGTTGATAAACAATTTTTAACAAGACTGGCCCGCAGGCTCTTTCGTGTTAGTTTTAAAGCTACTGTACACACACACACACACACATATACGTACACACTCACATACACACGCTTATATAGTGCAGGGGGTATTTCCAACAAGACATATACCCTACAAACAACACGTGTTTTTGTTTAGTTGCAGTGTGTATAACTATTTTTTTTCTTTACTTAAATTACACGTTCTCTTAAATTGGATTCAAGTGAATTGCAGAGTGACTCATGATATATTAGGAACTGGAACTTATCAATTGAGCTTATTGAGAATTAAGGTTAGAAATAAATGAATCCTCCCGTCGGTGCTGACATAATAGTAGTAGTACTTGTTGGTTTTTACACGTTGGTCATTGTAGTGGTAGTTGTAGTAGTTGTTGTCTTATTAGTATTTAAGAGTAGTTAGCAGTAGTTGTTGTCATAGTTATTAATATATAATAGTAATTAATAATAGTATTAGTAGTGGACATAGATATATCTTAATCTTATTATTATGTTTAACGTGATGTATTATTATGTTTAACGCGATGTATTTTAATCCAATTCATTTTGAATTTTTTTATCAGGTTCTAACAGTGTCGAATGAGCAAGGACTTTTTTGGATTGAATCTCAACAATATAAGGATGATGCTTTTGGATTGTTTTATCAGAAGTTGAAAAACCTTACATTTTTTTACCTTTGAGAAGAAGTTACGTGGACAGCTTATCGTAATGCATTGGCGCTTCTCTTCGTTTCTTCATCGTTTTTTGTATACTGTTTGTGGCTCCACACCCTTAATACTCACCTCGTTTCCTACTGCAGTTGGACATTATGTTTGGGATCTATACTCGGAAGGTCTATTGGGGAGGTACATGGAGGTATCTAATTCTCTCATTATAACCAGTTTCTATATGCACTGTTGGTACCATTTTTAGTTTGGTTTTATTTCTTTTCAACTAGAAGGAAAATGATGTGAAAGTTCAAACTAATTGTGTTCTTTCTGTTCCCCCACTCCCCGCTTCTGTGCTTATAGCTTGATGTTTGTGTTATTCCTCATTTCCATGTCGACTAGCACAACATCCTTCAGATATGTTTTCCCGCTGGGTAATGGTTAATCAAACTTTCATGTGATTAGAAGGGAAATATAATGATTTATGAAACTTAAAAAACTATTTTTGCCAATTGAAAAGAATATGATGTTTTGAGTAACTTCATATATTTTGCCAATTCCTTCTGATATTTAATAGATCAGTTTGTCACATTCCAAAAAGGAGAGGAAGTTAAACATTTCCTCAGTTCCAATAGGAATGCATATCTGGTTTGAAGTGTTAATGAAATCTAAAACTATACTGTATTTCTTTTTGTTTGTGTAATTGTTTTTAAATATCAAACCTGATGGTTTATGTTTCATAGTGCTACAATTTTAGATGAGAGCATACATGTTATTTTTTAATTACATATTCCAAACAATTAGGCTCCGAGATTGTAAGAAGGGCGGCAACATTTGAAGTCGATTAGGTAAAACTGGCGAGGCATGGGGGAAGGAAAAAGCATAAAGATCAAGGTACGTACTTGAATTAAGAGCATCTCCTAGCAATCAAATTAGTACTATTTCTTAATTGCAAATTAAAGTACCACCTTTCTCGTAAATCCATATGTAACCCTTTGCATTTCGATTCAAGAGAAAGGTGGTGATTTAGTTTGTAATTATGCCAAAATAAAATATATGATATATGGTGGCATGTTACTCTCATAATAATTCAACAATGTTTTAAACACAATTACACAAATTAGGCAATAAGAAGCATCATGTCATGTCAATATATCGATATCAGGGCCAAACAGAGTTTCTTATAAAGCCATTAATATCAACATAACATACATTATAACATAGTATAAATAACATTTACATAATTATATGTGGGGCCAAATAATTTTTCTCTTACGAAACCATGAATATCAACACAAATTGTTATACAATATAACATAATACAAATATTATATTGATGTTGGACATTTTTTTTTTTTTTTTTTTTGGGTGACACCTGGGTTCTCAACTATAATACATATATATGTGGGTTTTTTACAAGATTGAAGGATAATTTCTCACATCTATCGTAGCTTGATTTTTTTCAATATTTTAACAAGTTGTAAGTGGTTATATTATGGTATTCTCCATTTGGTCAATTTATTAATGAAAAAAATTGTGCATGTCTGTGCACCAAAAAGGGTAAAAATGGTTTTTATTATTTTATATTATAAAAAAGTATTAGTTTATATATTTAAAAGTGTTAATAATGTTCAACATATAAATTATTACTCTTATTTTATATGAGCTAATATTTTTAATCACGTAACTCTAAAGTAAAAACTTGTTCATTGTATAAAATTGATTTCATTACATTTATAAACTGATATCACTACTCTTATAGATTTATATCATTAACATTTAATATTATGATCTTAATTTATATAAGTGAAATAAGTATCAATTGATTAGTGTAGTGATACTAGTTTATAAATGTAATAATATTAATTTCATCTTGTAAATAAATTTTATCTGGTCTTACACTTTTTTAATACGAATTAATTATTTTTATAATATATTTTTCTTATAATGGGTGTGATCAGTATTGACTATTGAGTCAAATTTGATGGGAACATATCATGCACCCAAAATTGTTGTCATAAATTATAATCAACAAAACATACACTTATTGTTAATTTTGATATGTAAAATTTGAATATGCTCACCTTTTCGCTTTGATTGTTGGCATGTTTCTATGGCTACTAAATTTATAATAATTTGATTTTATTACTCAAATTGTATTCAACTTTGTATTCAACTTGCGGAATAGCTGAGATCAGAAAAGGATTTAATCTCTTTGCTATTAGGCCTTGACAACGGTCTGCTACTTTGATCCGCATCCTTTCTTTAACTATTTTATCAATTTCTTCTATTAACTTATCTACCTTTCCTTGTTTTCATCTGCAAAATACACAAATCATATATCTGTGAACCATTTTTCAAAACAATTCAAACCACACATTATACAACAATAACTTCCCAAATTTTAACAAGCCAATTTTATCAACAAGGTAATAAAAAGTTGAAAAGAAAGCAAGTTTTTCATGTAGAGATTGAATCCGTTGCCTAAAACGTTTATCATCCAGAATCAAATTATCTAATTTATATGCAAGTTTAACAAGTGAAGCGTAAACCATTTGCAACACGAAGATAAATGTTAAAGAAGTTGTTGAGTTTCGGTGCCGTCGGCTGCCAAGGGAGAATTAAGGTTGTGACCGGGCTCAGGCTCCTATTCCGGCGACATTTAAAAGATAAATATGAATTTTTTATATATATTTTTAATTTTTTTTTACTATATGAGTTTGAATTTTTTTGTTTTATAAAATTTTAAGTATTAAAAAATATAATATTTGTAATGAGGTAAGTGTTTAATAAAAAATTATCTACTTTATTTTATTATTGTTAGATACTCACACATATATTATTTCATAAAATATATATCAGTAAATATATATTTATATATATATATATATACATATAGTCAATGTGTACATGTACATAATAAATTTAGGTTAACTTTTTATCATAATTAATTTTGCATTAAATTTGTAATATTCAAACCGTGCATCGGGAGAAATAATAGTTTAATTAAAAAAGTTACTACACGAGGTATAACTCTAAACCTAATATTTAGTTAAAAAACAGTGACATGTAGTGTCATGCATAAGTTGTTGTTTAAGAGCGTGATCGAATTTATTATCCATCCCGAGATTTGTTTGATTTAAGGCTTCATAATCCATTTTTTCTTTAATTTAGGGGATATAGGGAGCTCGAGTTTTTTTGTTTAATTTAGGGAATCTAGGAAGCTTGAGATCGCTTTTTTATTTAATTTAGGGAATCTAGGGAGCTCGAGCTCTAGTGTGCTTGACGGTTCGTCTCTTTGAGTTTTTCTTTTCCCGTAAAATTAAATTTTAGGAAAATTAGAGTTTATATGATACACTTAATAATAAAAGTGAAGTAATGAGACATTTTGAGACATTTTAATGGATAACTTTGCAAACTGTTAGGTATAAAGTAAAAAAAATTGTTGAATTGTATGTATTTGTGAATTAAAAGTAATGACATTTTGTGTAATATTATAAATATTGTGGGCGATTCTGGCCATAAAGACTAGTCTGCTGCCGATGAGAGATCAAGAATTCTCACTATTTCTTAGATTCAAGAGGCTATTCTACTCTTTTGGTGTCAAGTCAATTGTGGACAAATAAATACTAAAAAAATTGTGAAATGAATCTTGAGACGGAGATGAGACTTTGTAGACCGAGATGAGACTATTAATTTAGCAAAATTTATAATGCGAATGTCGAATGAAGAGGTTTAATTTAAGAAGTCTTAGACTATTAATTTAGCAAAATTTATAATGCGAATAAGAGGTTTAATTTAAGAAGGCTTTCAACTTTTTGATTTCTTATCTATTAACATCATTTATGTTTTATACTAAACCACTCCTCAATGCGGTAAAGATATTTTATCCAAGTGTTAGGAAAAAATATCCTAAAATTTTCTAAAATTAATTTAGAATACCTTTACTATTCTAAAGAGATCTACATAGTAAACAAATCATATCTTTAAACATATATGAAAAATAAATAAAAATATTGAATTTAATCAAAAAAAAAAAAAAATTATATATAATAATCATTATATCCCAATACATCTATTAATAATGAATATTAAACTTTTAAAAAAACTAAAAAATTGACGTGACAATGTCGCCGACACCTAATATTTACCTTAATCGATCCACTAATGTAGTGCTTTGAGAGAATTCCGTCTCATAAAAAAGCTCGAGCTTTTAGATGAGACGGAATTCTCTCATAGTATCAGAGCTCAGGTTGTGGGTTCGATTCCCGTGGAAGCACTCCTCCCATTTAAATTGTCCACTCTGTTGGGCCTTCTCTCCAGAGAGTAGAGACAATGATTCGGCCAACGAGTGAGAGGGAGTGTTGAGGAAAATTAAATAAATAGATTATTCCCGACCCTCTCTACAAGCTCGAGCTTTTAGATGAGACATAATTTTCTTAATATATAAATTAACCGATCCACTAATGTAGTAGGATAAGCAACCGATTCACAAATGTAGTAGGATAAGCAATAGTTCATGTATAAAAGTAATTAAAAGAATAAAGGGGATTGATTTGGTTTAAAACTATTAATAGGCATGCAAAATAAAACACAAAATGTGTGATGAAATTCAGATTCTTTTGCACTTTTTTTCACGCTGTCCTGTAAATCTGTAATTTTGGAATGAAGATTTTTTTCGCGTCTATACTGGTTTTTGTTCATGTAGTAACACTCTTTTGCTCATATGGTAACACTCTTTTTGTTCATGTAGTAACACATCAAACTGTTCTTTAAATCTGTAATTTTGGACTGAGAATTTCTTTTCACGCTTGTACTGGTTTTATTTATGTGGTAACACATTTTTCTTCATATGGTAACACTTTTTGTTCATGTAGTAACACGTATTTTTTTAGTAATATGTAACAATGTTCATATATCGTCATAATACTATGTGAATACTCATGTGTTACCATATGAACAATAATGTATACCATGTGACCCATGTTACGTTATGAATATTTACGTGTTACAATATGTTTAATTACGTGTTACGTAAAAATTAAGTTTTTCAATATAACAATGTAATAACACTTATGCATAGATGTAGTAACACACAAAAATTTGACCAAAAATAAAAAAATTATGTGTTCAATAGGAATCGAAACTGCAACCAAATACATTAACAACAAACCTAAACCACTAGGCTACAAAACATATTTGATAAACATATTCTTCTATAAATACATAGCGACTGCGCCAACATAAAGCCCACTGCCCGCCCCACCCAGACTCGCGAATTTTGAAGTATTTTTCTCTTATTTATATTGTCTTGCACATAACATTAGTGTGCAATATTTCACACAAGATTTTCTCATAAAACAATCAATCAAAACACACAAATTACAATCGACTTTTCAGACAAAATCAATAAGAGAACAACACGTATAAGATTAACATTCTAATACGGTAAAGACTCATATGCAACATCGTATATACATAAAATTTCATACAATATTGTTCATGTGTGGTCATGTAAACAACAGGGATGCACTCAGGATTGCAAAAAAATAGTCGATAAAAATTATATAAAATAAAAAAATTATAATTAATTAATATTTTGAATAATAATTTACCACGATGATTTGTTAAATTATTATTCATCCATTCATCACCGTGTCTAATTTTTACACTATAAAAAAATAGAGATTTATCTACACGATTTTCTAACATGGTTATAGAATCTTCCAACAAAATAATTACATCCTTAAATAGTGACGTTGCTTACAAATTTCTAACATTTTAGTAGACAAATAAATTCTTAAAGACAAATAAATTACCAACGAGCAAATTGCTTATTGATTCTATTTTCTTCAACTTGTGGAATAGCTGAGATCAGAAAAGGATTTAATCTCTTTGCTATTAGGCCTTGACAACGGTCTGCTACTTTGATCCGCATCCTTTCTTTAACTATTTTATCAATTTCTTCTATTAACTTATCTACCTTTCCTTGTTTTCATCTGCAAAATACACAAATCATATATCTGTGAACCATTTTTCAAAACAATTCAAACCACACATTATACAACAATAACTTCCCAAATTTTAACAAGCCAATTTTATCAACAAGGTAATAAAAAGTTGAAAAGAAAGCAAGTTTTTTATGTAGAGATTGAATCCGTTGCCTAAAACGTTTATCATCCATAATCAAATTATCTAATTTATATGCAAGTTTAACAAGTGGAGCGTAAACCATTTGCAACACGAAGATAAATGTTAAAGAAGTTGTTGAGTTTCGGTGCCGTCGGCTGCCAAGGGAGAATTAAGGTTGTGACTGGGCCCAAGCTCCTATTCCTGCGACAGTGAGAGCAATAGACCAATTCTTCCTCTCTATTTCGGGATTCACTCGCAAAGAAAGACTTATTTCGAATTCCACCTCAAAAGAGACGCTCCTCCAATTTTATAAGACAAAAGAATTCTTAATCAGACGTCAATTAAGGAGAAGATTATGGATTTTTTAGTTCAAAGATTGAGGCAAGAAATCAGGAAAAATACGTGGGGTAGAGAATCATGGGCTGTAGGGATTTAATTTATTTTATTGGGCTAAAAATTCAAACCCTGATACAAGCCCAATAGAAATTAAATGGATTAAGAGGGTATGAAAGCTTTTAGAGGAAGGGGTGGAATAATTGTGAAAGAGATGAAAAAGCAGCATGGAGCAGGACTAAAAGTCCACATAATGTCTACCTAACGACGACTTAAATCTACTAATGACAATTATCCCATGCTCAAGTTTGCGTCTTTTTTTATACCGACTAATCTGGGGGATCAGAGCCCACCGTCCGCTAGCGTGGGTTTGCTAAGCTCTGGCTGGACTGACTCATCTCAAGAGTTGATCGCACTTTAGAGGGTTCGAACCTGAGACCTAGAGAGGAACACACTCTTAAGTTTCAAGTTTACAATCACTAGGCCACTCTTGGGGGATGACAATTATCCCATGCTCAAGTTTGCATTTTAACCTTTGAACGGATGGAGGAATTCGCCTTCACTTTATGTTTCTTTGTTTAATTTTCTTGCAAGTATTGGAAGGAAAATTGAGCAACTTTAAGGAAGAGATTGAACAAGATTAAACATTGATATCATATTCACTGTCATCTCTACTGTTAATTTGTATTTATGAGATATTTATTCTTTGATTACTCAAGTTTAATATTTTTTTTTTGTTATAGATAATATTTTTAATGTATTATGTGTCATATTAATCGTTTTTTACCGGTCTTTAATACTCCCTCTATCCCAGATCAGTTTTCACAGTTGACTTAAACACGTTTTTGCGAGCACGTTTTGTATTAGTAATTGAAACGATAAAGTGACTTTTAAAGAGAGGTATGATAGATAAGAGGCTCACCTATCATACTCTCCTTAAAAGTCATTTTATCATTTCAATTATTAATACAAAACTCGTTCAGAAATATACATGTAAAAATTAACTGTGAAAATTGATTTGGGACGGAGGTAGTATGACATACATATTGCATATATATAAATAAAATTCACATTTAAAAGATAAATATGAATTTTTTTTATATATTTTTAATTTTTTTTTACTACATGAGTTTGATTTTTTTTGTTTTATAAAATTTTAAGTATTAAAAAATATAATATTTGTAATGAAGTAAGTGTTTAATAAAAAATTATCTACTTTATTTTATTATTGTTAGATACTCACACATATATTATTTCATAAAATGTATATCAGTAAATATATATATATATATTTGTCAATGTGTACATGTACATAATAAATTTAGGTTAACTTTTTATCATAATTCATTTTGCATTAAATTTGTAATATTCAAACCGTACATCGGGAGAAATAATAGTTTAATTAAAAAAGTTATTGCACTGGGTATAACTCTAAACCTAATATTTAGTTAAAAAACACTGACATGTAGTGTCATGCATAAGTTGTTGTGTAAGAGCGTGATCGAATTTATTATCCATCCCGAGATTTGTTTGATTTAAGGCTTCATAATCCATTTTTTCTTTAATTTAGGGTATATAGGGAGCTCGAGTTTTTTTGTTTAATTTAGGGAATCTAGGGAGCTTGAGCTCGCTTTTTTATTTAATTTAGGTAATCTAGGGAGCTCGAGCTCTAGTGTGCTTGACGGTTCGTCTCTTTGAGTTTTTCTTTTCCCGTAAAATTAAATTTTAGGAAAATTAGAGTTTATATGATACACTTAATAATAAAAGTGAAGTAATGAGACATTTTGAGACATTTTAATGGATAACTTTGCAAACTGTTAGGTATAAAGTAAAAAAAATTGTTGAATTGTATGTATTTGTGAATTAAAAGTAATGACATTTTGTGTAATATTATAAAAATTGTGGGCGATTCTGACCATAAAGACTAGTCTGCTGCCGATGAGAGATCAAGAATTCTCACTATTTCTTAGATTCAAGAGGCTATTCTACTCTTTTGGTGTCAAGTCAATTGTGGACAAATAAATACTAAGAAAATTGTGAAATGAATCTTGAGACGGAGATGAGACTTTGTAGACCGAGATGAGACTATTAATTTAGCAAATTTTATAATGCGAATGTCAAATGAAGAGGTTTAATTTAAGAAGTCTTAGACTATTAATTTAGCAAAATTTATAATGCGAATAAGAGGTTTAATTTAAGAAGTCTTTCAACTTTTTGATTTCTTATCTATTAACATTTTATACTAAACCACTCCTCAATGCGGTAAAGATATTTTATCCAAGTGTTAGGAAAAAATTTCCTAAAATTTTCTAAAATTAATTTAGAATATTCTACCTTTACTATTCTAAACAGATCTACATAGTAAACAAATCATATCTTTAAACATATATGAAAGATAAATAAAAATATTGAATTTAATCAAAAAAATTAAAATTATATATAATAATCATTATATCCCAATACATTTATTAATAATGAATATTAAACTTTTCAAAAAAACTAAAAAATTGACATGTGACAAAGTCGCCGACACCTAATATTTACCTTAATCGATCCACTAATATAGTGCCTTGAGAGAATTCCGTCTCATCTAAAAGCTCGAACTTTTAGATGAGATGGAATTCTCTCATAGTATCAGAGCCCAGGTTGTGGGTTCGATTCCCATGGAAGCACTCCACCCATTTAAATTGTCCACTCTGTTGGGCCTTCTCTCCAGAGAGTAAAGACAATGATTCAGCCCATGAGTAAGAGGGAGTGTTGAGGGAAATTAAATAAATAGATTATTCCCGACCCTCTCTACAAGCTCGAGCTTTTAGATGAGACATAATTTTCTTAATATATAAATTAACCGATCCACTAATGTAGTAGGATAAGCAACCGATTCACAAATGTAGTAGGATAAGCAATAGTTCATGTATAAAAGTAATTAAAAGAAGAAAGAGGATTGATTTGGTTTAAAACTATTAATAGGCATGCAAAATAAAACACAAAGTGTGTGATGTAATTCAGATCCTTTTGCACTCTTTTTCACGTTATCCTGTAAATCTGTAATTCTTGAATGAATTTTTTTTTCGCGTCTGTACTGGGTTTTGTTCATGTAGTAACACTTTTTTGCTCATATGGTAACACTCTTTTTGTTCATGTAGTAACACATCAAACTGTTCTTTAAATCTGTAATTTTGGACTGGGAATTTCTTTTCACGCTTGTACTGGTTTTATTTATGTGGTAACACGTTTTTCTTCATATGGTAACACTTTTTGTTCATGTAGTAACACATATTTTTTTAGTAATATGTAACACTGTTCATATATTGTCATAATACTATGTGAATACTCATGTGTTACCATATGAACAATAATGTGTTACCATGTGACCCATGTTACGTTATGAATATTTACGTGTTACGATATGTTTAATTACGTGTTACGTAAAAATAAAGTTTTTCAATATAACAATGTATTAACACTTATGCATAGATGTAGTAACACACAAAAATTTGACCAAAAAAAAAAAATTATGTGTTCAATAGGAATCGAACCTGCAACCAAATACATTAACAACAAACCTAAACCACTAGGCTGCAACACATATTTGATAAACATATTCTTCTATAAATACATATGCGACTGCGCCACATAAAGCCCACTGCCCGCCCCACCCGCGCCCCTGCCTGACCCGACCCGACCCGCCCAAACCCGCGAATTTTGAATTATTTTTATCTTATTTATATTGTCTTGCACATAAAATTAGTGTGCAATATTTCACACAAGACTTTCTCATAAAACAATCAATCAAAACACACAAATTACAATCGACTTTTCAGACAAAATCAATAAGAGAACAACACGTATAAGATTAACACTCTAATACGGTAAAAACTCATATGCAACATCGTATATACATAAATTTCATACAATATTGTTCATGTGTGGTCATATAAACAACAGGGATGCACTCAGGAGTGCAAAAAAATAGTCGATAAAAATTATATAAAACAAAAAAATTATAATTAATTAATATTTTGAATAATAATTTACCACGATGATTTGTTAAATTATTATTCATCCATTCATCACCGTGTCTAATTTTTACACTATAAAAAAATAGAGATTTATCTACAGGATTTTCTAACATGGTTATAGAATCTTCCAACAAAATAATTACATCCTTAAATAGTGACGTTGCTTACAAATTTTTAACATTTTAGTAGACAAATAAATTCTTAAAGACAAATAAATTACCAACGAGCAAATTGCTTATAGATTCTATTTTCTTAAACTTGCGGAATAACTGAGATCAGAAAAAGGCCTTGACAACGGTCTGCTACTTTGATCCGCATCCTTTCTTTAACTATTTTATCAATTTCTTCTATTAACTTATCTACCTTTCCTTGTTTTCATCTGCAAAATACACAAATCATATATCTGTGAACCATTTTTCAAAACAATTCAAACCACACATTATACAACAATAACTTCCCAAATTTTAACAAGCCAATTTTATCAACAAGGTAATAAAAAGTTGAAAAGAAAGCAAGTTTTTCATGTAGAGATTGAATCCGTTGCCTAAAACATTTATCATCCAGAATCAAATTATCTAATTTATATGCAAGTTTAACAAGTGAAGCGTAAACCATTTGCAACACGAAGATAAATGTTAAAGAAGTTGTTGAGTTTCGGTGCCGTCGGCCGCCAAGTGAGAATTAAGGTTGTGACCGGGCCCAGGCTCCTATTCCGGCACCAGCGAGAGCAATGGACCAATTCTTCCTCTCTATTTCGGGATTCACTCACAAAGAAAAACTTTTTTCGAATTCCACCTCAAAAGAGACGCTCCTCCAATTTTATAAGACAAAATAATTCTTAATCAGACGTCAATTAAGGAGAAGATTATGGATTTTTTAGGTCAAAAATTGAGGCAAGAAATCAGGAAAAATACGTAGGGTAGAGAATCATGGGCTGTAGGGACTTAATTTATTTTATTGGGCTAAAAATTCAAACCCTCATACAAGCCCAATAGAAATTAAATGGATTAAGAGGGTATGAAAGCTTTTAGAGGAAGGGGTAGAATAATTGTGAAAGAGATGAAAAAGCAGCATGGAGCAGGACTAAAAGTCTACATAATGTCTACCTAACGACGACTTAAATCTACTAATGACAATTATCCCATGCTCAAGTTTGCGTCTTTTTTTTATACCGACTAATTTGGGGGATCAGAGCCCACCGTCCGCTAGCGGGGGTTTGCTAAGCTCTGGCTAGGCTGACTCATCTCAAGAGTTGATCGCACTTTAGGGGGTTCGAACCTGAGACCTAGAGAGGAACACACTCTTAAGTTTCAAGTCTACAATCACTAGGCCACTCTTGGGGGATGACAATTATCTCATGCTCAAGTTTGCATTTTAACCTTTGAACGGATGGAGGAATTCGCCTTCACTTTATGTTTCTTTGTTTAATTTTCTTGCAAGTATTGGAAGGAAAATTGAGCAACTTTAAGGAAGAGATTGAACAAGATTAAACATTGATATCATATTCACTGTCATCTCTACTGTTAATTTGTATTTATGAGATATTTATTCTTTGATTACTCAAGTTTAATATTTTTTTTTTGTTATTAGATAATATTTTTAATGTATTATGTGTCAAATTAATCGTTTTTTACCGGTCTTTAATACTCCCTCCATCCCAGATCAGTTTTCACAGTTGACTTACACGCGTTTTTGCGAGCACGTTTTGTATTAGTAATTGAAATGATAAAGTGGCTTTTAAAGAGATGTATGATAGATAAGAGGCTCACCTATCATACTCTCCTTAAAAGTCATTTTATCTATTCAATTATTAATACAAAACTCGTTCAGAAATATACGTGTAAAAATTAACTGTGAAAATTGATTTTGGGACGGAGGTATTATGCATACATATTGCATATATATAAATAAAATTCACATTTAAAAGATAAATATGAATTTTTTTTATATAGTTTTAAATTTTTTTT
Organism: Stenogyne calaminthoides; assembly: GCA_037126765.1. NCBI lineage: Eukaryota > Viridiplantae > Streptophyta > Magnoliopsida > Lamiales > Lamiaceae > Stenogyne > Stenogyne calaminthoides. The sequence goes on along the minus strand of JBBCBC010000003.1, from coordinate 33,851,672 downwards.
ACTACATGAGTTTGAATTTTTTTGTTTTATAAAATTTTAAGTATTAAAAAATATAATATTTGTAATGAGGTAAGTGTTAATAAAAAATTATCTACTTTATTTTATTATTGTTAGATACTCACACATATATTATTTCATAAAATGTATATCAGTAAATATATATATATATATATATATATATATATATATTTGTCAATGTGTACATGTACATAATAAATTTAGGTTACCTTTTTATCATAATTCATTTTGCATTAAATTTGTAATATTCAAACCGTACATCGGGAGAAATAATAGTTTAATTAAAAAAGTTACTGCACTAGGTATAACTCTAAACCTAATATTTAGTTAAAAAACACTGACATGTAGTGTCATGCATAAGTTGTTGTGTAAGAGCGTGATCGAATTTATTATCCATCCCGAGATTTGTTTGATTTAAGGCTTCATAATCCATTTTTTCTTTAATTTAGGGTATATAGGGAGCTCGAGTTTTTTTTGTTTAATTTAGGGAATCTAGGGAGCTTGAGCTCGCTTTTTTATTTAATTTAGGTAATCTAGGGAGCTCGAGCTCTAGTGTGCTTGACGGTTCGTCTCTTTGAGTTTTTCTTTTCCCGTAAAATTAAATTTTAGGAAAATTAGAGTTTATATGATACACTTAATAATAAAAGTGAAGTAATGAGACATTTTGAGACATTTTAATGGATAACTTTGCAAACTGTTAGGTATAAAGTAAAAAAAAATTGTTGAATTGTATGTATTTGTGAATTAAAAGTAATGACATTTTGTGTAATATTATAAATATTGTGGGCGATTCTGACCATAAAGACTAGTCTGCTGCCGATGAGAGATTAAGAATTCTCACTATTTCTTAGATGCAAGAGGCTATTCTACTCTTTTGGTGTCAAGTCAATTGTGGACAAATAAATACTAAGAAAATTGTGAAATGAATCTTGAGACGGAGATGAGACTTTGTAGACCGAGATGAGACTATTAATTTAGCAAAATTTATAATGCGAATGTCGAATGAAGAGGTTTAGTTTAAGAAGTCTCAGACTATTAATTTAGCAAAATTTATAATGCGAATAAGAGGTTTAATTTAAGAAGTCTTTCAACTTATTGATTTCTTATCTATTAACATCATTTTTGTTTTATACTAAACCACTCCTCAATGCGGTAAAGATATTTTATCCAAGTGTTAGGAAAATATATTCTAAAATTTCTAAAATTAATTTAGAATATTCTACATTTACTATTCTAAAGAGATCTACATAGTAAACAAATCATATCTTTAAACATATATGAAAGATAAATAAAAATATTGAATTTAATCAAAAAAATTAAAATTATATATAATAATCATTATATCCCAATACATCTATTAGTAATGAATATTAAACTTTTCAAAAAAACTAAAAAATTGACATGTGACAATGTCGCCGACACCTAATATTTACCTTAATCGTTCCACTAATGTAGTGCCTTGAGAGAATTCCGTCCCATCTAAAAGCTCGAGCTTTTAGATGAGACGAAATTCTCTCATAGTATCAGAGCCCAGGTTGTGGGTTCAATTCCCGTGGAAGCACTCCACCCATTTAAATAGTCCACTCTGTTGGGCCTTCTCTCCAGAGAGTAGAGGCAATGATTCGGCCCACGAGTGAGAGGGAGTGTTGAGGAAAATTAAATAAATAGATTATTCCCGACCCTCTCTACAAGCTCGAGCTTTTAGATGAGACGGAATTTTCTTAATATATAAATTAACCGATCCACTAATGTAGTAGGATAAGCAACCGATTCACAAATGTAGTAGGATAAGCAATAGTTCATGTATAAAAGTAATTAAAAGAAGAAAGGGGATTGATTTGGTTTAAAACTATTAATAGGCATGCAAAATAAAACACAAAGTGTGCGATGAAATTCAGATCCTTTTGCACTCTTTTTCACGCGGTCCTGTAAATCTGTAATTCTGGAATGAAGATTTTTTTCGCTTCTGTACTGGTTTTTGTTCATGTAGTAACACTCTTTTGCTCATATGGTAACACTCTTTTTGTTCATGTAGGAACACATCAAACTGTTCTTTAAATCTGTAATTTTGGACTGGGAATTTCTTTTCACGCTTGTACTGGTTTTATTTATGTGGTAACACGTTTTTCTTCATATGGTAACACTTTTTGTTCATGTACTAACACATATTTTTTTAATAATATGTAACACTGTTCATATATCGTCATAATACTATGTGAATACTCATGTGTTACCATATGAACAATAATGTGTTACCATGTGACCCATGTTACGTTATGAATATTTACGTGTTACGATATGTGTAATTACGTGTTACGTAAAAATGAAGTTTTTCAATATAACAATGTAGTAACACACAAAAATTTGACCAAAAATAAAAAATTATGTGTTCAATAGGAATCGGACCTGCAACTAAATACATTAACAACAAACCTAAACCACTAGGCTACAACACGTATTTGATAAACATATTCTTCTATAAATACATATGCGACTGCGCCAACATAAAGCCCACTGCCCGCCGCGCCCCTGCCCGACCCGCCCAGACCCGCGAATTTTGAAATATTTTTATCTTATTTATATTGTCTTGCACATAACATTAATGTACAATATTTCACACAAGACTTTCTCATAAAATAATCAATCAAAACACACAAATTACAATCGACTTTTCAGACAAAATCAATAAGAGAACAACACGTATAAGATTAACACTCTAATACGGTAAAGACTCATATGTAACATCGTATATACATAAATTTCAGACAATATTGTTCATGTGTGGTCATATAAACAACAGGGATGCACTCCGGAGTGCAAAAAAATAGTCGATAAAAATTATATAAAATAAAAAGATTATAATTAATTAATATTTTGAATAATAATTTACCACGATGATTTGTTAAATTATTATTCATCCATTCATCACCGTGTCTAATTTTTACACTATAAAAAAATAGAGATTTATCTACAGGATTTTCTAACATGGTTATAGAATCTTCCAACAAAATAACTACATCCTTAAATAGTGACGTTACTTACAAATTTTCTAAATCTTAAATAACTGAACTGAAATAATTAAGTAGTGTAATTAATTTTTAAACGGCTATAATGTACAGTGGATGCCAACTGACGCCAAGTTAATACAGAACCGCGTGATTAAACCGCCCTATTCATCTCTCAGAAAAGGAAGATCAGTAACCATAAAACCCTAAATCAAGAACGATCAAGAATTACCCGCTATAAATCCTGATACGATCACTCACTCACTCACTCGTTTCCCATTCTCAATTGTGTCTTGGTGTCCTTATTTCACTTTGTTATTTCTTCATCCTCAACAATTTATTTAGTTTGTTCCGTTCCTTCTTGAGTCTTTCACTTCTTCGAGTAACTCACTCCTCCTGCTTCTCTTCTTCAGTGGCCTTGCTGTTGCTTTCTTATTGCCAAAGTTCTGTTCTTGAAACTAATTCGTTTTCAACATAAAACCCGATTCTCTTCATAACCTTCTAATTCCACTCTGTTCTTGCTTTGTACGGATACTGTCAAGATTATGAAGGCGCTTTCTTGAATTCCAGAATGGTGTTTGGTTTTTCTGCGTAAGATTAACAAGGTAATAACACGCTTTCTTGAATTCAAGAATGGTGTTTGGTTTTTCTGTGTATGCTTCCAGGTTTTTAATTTTCTACATCCGGCTGCCAAGATTAAGAATGTAATAACATCCTTTTCTTGAAATTTTCTGCATATGCTTTCAGGTTTTTAGTTCGATTCTTCCTGCTTTCAAGATTAAGAAGGTAATAACATGCTTTCTTGAATTATCTTGTACAATTTTGGTGATGTTTGAGTTATAATATGAGTTGGTTGCTAAATTATATTTTATTTTTCTGCGCAGGTGTTCAGATTTTTAATTTGCGTGCTTTTCAGTAACGATGCCATCAAGATCAAGAAGGTAATAACCTGATTTCTTGAATTCTAGAATGGAAATTGGGTTTTCTGTATATGTTGTTAGGTTTTTAGTTTGCTTTTTTTCTTAGTACCGATGCTGTCAAGGTTAACAAGGTAATAACATGCTTTCTTGAATTTATGTTCAATCTTTGTGATGTATGTGTTATACTATGAGTTATTCCTGAATAGTATTTGCTTTTTTATGCATATGCTTTCAGGTTTTTAATTTGCTTCTTCCGTAGTGCTGATGCCCTTAAAATTTAGAAGGTAATAACACGTTTTCTTGAACTACAGGCTGCTTCTGCTAAACAGTTGCATTTCAGGATAGGTGAATCATCATTTTTTGTGTTATGAAGCCATAACATAATAATCTGGACTTAGAAAACCAATCATTGAACTAATATTGATTTTTCTTATCTGATAGATATATGTTTAGAACCCTTACTCAGTCGTGTGTGCCTATGAGATCCTTTGTTTTTATTTCTATATACACTATTTTTTATCAGTAAGGTTTTTCATTAAAGATGTGCTCTCCCTCTTCCAGTTATGCAACAATGGGAGTCTTATAACCAGACATCTGCTACTGCTTCTGAAACGAGACGGCATGATTGAGGCTAGTGTTTTCAGTCTACACAAACACTTCTGCCCATAGACGAGCGATTCTAAGTTCTAAAAGCATATCCTTCTACGGTATATGCTTTAAATCATTTTCTCTGCGATGTCTTAGACAGAATGCATGTATGCTTGGATAGAGCTGATGAGATTGCTTTTCTCTGTAGATCTCTTGCGTTTGAGGCTTTGTTCGAACTCAGAGATGTAGAAAGTGAATTAAACGGAATACGTTGATGCTATCAAAGGTGCTTTAGAAGAAGGTGCTTTAAATTTACTGTTTTTTCCCTTTCTTTACCATGTTTTAACTCTTCCCCTTTACTTTATTATCCCTTGAGTTGGATTCTAGTATTCTACTGGGAGATTTCTTTCATGTTCTTTTCCCGGGGTAGATAAATCATAAATTGGAGTTCTCATCTCACAATATATTTTTTGTATATAGTCTTTTGATTCTAACTTATTCTTCTCTGTATCTTTAGGAGTCGAGAGGTTTGTATATAGTCTGTGGAATGATACGGCACGACTGAGGCGAGCCAATCATACCCTTCTAAAAACATCTATAATAATATTATAGTTAATTATTATAATACAATGAGGTTCTCCATTTCATTTGACTCAATTGTTCTATTTTTCTCCTCCCCGTTTCTTTATTCTTCTTCACTTTCTTCATGATTTTATCGTCATCCTTCTTCATTTTTCGTATTTCATTTTTATAGGTTCCAAAGTACACGCGTTTAACCCAAGGGTACAAAGCTATTAATCCAGAACTACAAGTTGCAGCAGAATTTTTATGTTGGACGCCTCATTTTCTCTCTTATTCATATATTGGCCATTTATATTCTCTTGCTTTATTCTTAGCCATCTTTTATTATTACCCTTCTATTCTCGATGAACTTCCTATCTTTGATTCAGTAGGACCTAAACTTGATTCACTAGGACCTAAGCCTCATTTCCTCTCTTATTCATTGGCCATTTATATTCTGTTGCTTTATTCTTAGCCATCTTTTATTATTACCCTTCTATTCTCGATGAATGTCCTATCTTTGATTCACGAGGACCTAAACTTGATCACTAGGACCTAAGCCTCATTTCCTCTCTTATTCATTGGCCATTTATATTCTGTTGCTTTATTCTTAACCATTTTTTTTATTACCCTTCTATTCTCGATGAACTTCCTATCTTTGATTCACTAGGACCTAAGCCTCATTTCCTCTCTTATTCATTGGCCATTTATATTCTGTTGCTTTATTCTTAGCCATCTTTATTATTACCCTTCTATTCTTGATGAACTTCCTATCTTTGATTCAGTAGGACCTAAACTTGATTCACTAGGACCTAAGTCTCATTTTCTCTCTTATTCATTGGCCATTTATATTCTGTTGCTTTATTCTTAGCCATCTTTTATTATTACTCTTCTATTCTCGATGAACTTCCTATCTTTGATTCACTAGGACCTAAGCCTCATTTCCTCTCTTATTCATTTCATAGCCATCTTTTATTATTACCCTTCTATTCTCGATGAACTTCCTATCTTTGATTCACTAGGACTTAAACTTGATTCAGTAGGACCTGAGCCTCATTTCCCCTCTTATTCATTGGCCATTTATATTCTGTTGCTTTATTCTTAGCCATCTTTTATTATTACCCTTCTATTCTTGATGAACTTCCTATCTTTGATTCACTATCTAAACTTGATTCAATAGGACCTAAGCCTCATTTCCTCTCTTATTCATTGGCCATTTATATTCTGTTGCTTTATTCTTAGCCATCTTTTATTATTACCCTTCTAATCTCGATGAACTTCCTATCTTTGATTCACTAGGACCTAAGCTTTTTCAACAGAAAACTTGATTCTTTTCAAAACTTTCTTATTTCACTTTCTTGAATCAATCCTATTTCACTTTATATTTCTTCATGTCACCAGTGTTACTTGATCTTTTATCATCTTCTATTTCATTTCTTCCTGCTTAGGCTTTCGACAACTTGTGCCTTCTTTTTTGGAGACATGTTCTATGGATCCCTTTATCTTGAACTCCTAGTTTCTAATGCTCTTCATTGACCATTCTTATGAACTTCAGCGCTATTGGGCAGCTGTCTCCTTGTCTGCTTAATTCTTTACACTAGATCCAAGTCTTTTGTTTTATAGAGGTTACAATTGAACTATTAATGTTCAACTGTCTCTTGTAGATCATCACAATAATGAATGGGCTTTGTTTTGCTTGTGCAAATTGCAGTATGAATAATATTGTTAGTTTGAATTATTAATGTTCTAGCAGGACATTGGAGTCAGTGTAGAATGCACAGATAGCTCGCTTCTAAAGTCAGAAAGCTGCTGAGTCCACATTACTTGAAATAAAGGAGAGTAAGGAACATGTAGGATGATGATGGAGAAAACGAAAGGGAGGTCAGTTTTATTATGAGTGTGTTTATTTTTAAATATCTCACCCTATTTTTGTATGCATCTTTGTGCAAATAACACAGTTAATAACTTGTTTGTCTTATTAATCTCATTTCTAATTTTAATTTTGTTTGATGGTTTGCTGCAGGATCTGAAACTGGATGAGGATGGGATAATATATTTAGGAATGGCTTTAGTTTCTAATACTGTGGTTGTGGGGTTGTCTAAAAGGAAGCATTAGGAGTTTGGTGTTTTGCCAACAGGGTACAACTCCAATTTCTAACTTGATAATTTGACATGTCCAGTAAAATTTCTTCTCTCTCAGTTTTTATTTTTCAGTTTTGCTCTTCTCTGGCACAATTTTCCATTACAAAGATTATTCTCTCTTAAAAGATTAAAGTATAATACTGATAAGATTTATAATAATTATATTGTTTATTTGAAGGTTGCATATGGATGCTGAGTACTACCCCTCACAGAGAGGATGTATTTCTACAAAATGAGGTGTTTGCTGTGAAATATCATGTTTTGATTTCTTATTTTAGCTTTTCAATCAATGAGAAATAGTCAGTACTTTCTCTTTGTTTCAATTATCAGAAGTTGAAAACCTTACATTTTACCTTTGAGAAGAAGTTACATGGACAGCTGGCAATGGAGAGTAATATTGGCACTTCTCTTCGTTTTCTTCATATATAGAGCTTGTTGCTCCACATCTCCCTTAATACTCACCTCGTCTCCTACTGCAGTTTGAAGTTATATTTGGGATCTACACTTGGAAGGTCCATTTGGGAGGTACAGAGAGGTAACTTAATTTCTTTATAACCAATTTCTATACACTCCGTTAGTACCATATTTTGTTTGGTTTTCTTTCTTTGCAACTAGAAGGAAAATGATAAAAAAGTCCAAACTAATAGTGTTCTTTCTGTTTCTTCCCCTTCTTGCTTCTGTATTATGGTGATTCTGTGGATGACTTTGACAGTTTCCCCATCAAGGTTCTCTCTCCAACCCTCCCCGAACTCCAAATGAGTAAACGATAAAAAGAAAAGACGTTCTTATGGGTCACCCTTCTTATTTCTTCCTACACTAACACCTGTATCTTCGTATGTTTCTGTTAGATGTTGGGCATGTATTAACCACTCTTAACTTGCGTGGATTAAATGAAACAATCTAGAAAATTATTAAGCCCTATAGTTTCAACATGTTTTCAGAAAATTATTAGGTTGTTCACAGTAAACAAGTAACATGTTTTCTCAACACACAGCTATAGCCTTGAAGTTCATTCATCTTGTTTTTTCACTTCTTGATTATTTTGGATGTGATGTTATAGCTATTTGGTCTGACAAGCTTCAGTTATATTTGTAGTTTTTTGACTTTTGGATTTAGAAAGTCATGATTCCTCAATAAGCGAAGCAGTGAAAGCAATGGAGACTTCTGGGATAGTTTTGGTGGTTGGAGCTACTGGTGGTGTAGGCAGAAATATAGTGGATCTCTTACGCAAAAAAAGACCAACATTTCATGCGTTGCTGCTTTATGTTGATATACAAGAGTTCCCTTCATATTCTCAGATATGCAGATATATATATATATATATATATATTGTTGAAGTAAAGCCTAATTGACAAATTTTCTAACTGAAATATGACTACAGGTATCCTGAATTTTTCTCTCTCTCTCTCTCTCTAACACACACACACACATCCTGAATATATATATGAATCTTAATTCCAACTGATTTTTTTCAGGTCAGAAATGAACAATTGAGGCAAGAAGAATGCTTGGTCACGATGTTGACTTGGTGAGTTTTCTACTTATAGCTTGATGTTTGTGTTTTTCCTCATTTCCATGTAAACCAGCACTAGTGCACGACATCGTTTAGATATGATATCCTGCTGGCTAATGGTTCGTCAAACTTTCATGTGATTAGAGTATGATGGTTTGAGTAACTTCAATTGAAAATAAGGGAATATAATCATTTATGGAATGTAAAACTATTTTTGCCAATTGAAAGAATATGATGGTTTGAGTAACTTCAATTATTTTTGCCAATTCCTTCTGATAAACAATGCTGATATTTAGTAGATCAGTTTGTTCACCTTCCAACAAGGATAGGAAGTTAAAACATTTCCTCAGTTTCAATCAGCATGCATGCATATCAGATTTGAAGCATTTGTTACTAAAATCTAAAACTATATATTTTTTGGATATAATATTCGGCCTTTTCATTTTCTTCTTCTAGTTACCTCCTCCGCCTTTCTTTCATTGGCATTCATCTTTGTCCTCTTTATTTTTCTAGCTCTATTTCCGACTCTCTACAATTCCTCTCTATTCCTACGGTAAAATCCTCTTAGTTATTTTTTTTCCTTTCAAAATTCCTTCACTTTTTGCCTCTTGTCTCTATCTCCTTGGTATCTGACTATTGGGAAGGAGGTGATAAATCATTTGCCATTTAATATTCTTCTTCATTTCCTTTGAGCATACTCCTTTGTGATTGTCTCTATCTCCTTGGTTTTTTGTCAATTTCTGAGTATCGACTCTATTGGGAAGGAGTTGATAAATCATTAACCATTTAATATTCTCTTTATTTCTTTCGAGAGTACTCCTTTGCCTTTCTTTCTTTTGCATTCATATTTGTCCTCTCTATTGTTCCACTCTTTCTTCCGCGTTTGTTACTACTATGAATTGCTTCTCTTTCTCCTCTTATTCTTGTGATTGCTTCTATCCCCTTAATTTTTTGTTAATTTCTATATGGTTGACTCCATTCTTCATTTGACTTTCTCTCTCCTTTTTTCCTTCTTCGAGTGGCCACCTTTGCCTTTATATCTTTTGCATTCGTCTCTTCCCTTCTTAGTGTTTCATTTTTTCGTGTTTTTCCTATTCTGTATTGATCTTCTCTTTCCACTTTTCTTGTGATTCCTTCAGTCCCTTGATTTCTTCTCAAATTCTTTATTGCTGACTTCATTGAAGAGGATCTAATATTCCTTTCTTAATTTTATTTTCTCTTCTTTTCCTTCTTATGTTTAAGTTGCTTTGACCTTCTTTGTCTTTCTTTCTTTTGCATTCATCTTTGTCCTCTTTATTGTTTCTCAATTCTTCAAAATCTCTGTAACTTCTCTCATTTCCTCTCGTAAAATCCTCTTCCCGTTTGTTCCTCTTCTTCTTGCGATTGTTTCGGTCTCCTTGCCATTGTTCATTAGATATTCTGTTATTTTCCTTCTTCAATTGACTCCATTGCCTTTCTTTCTTTTGCATTCATCTTTGCCCTCTTTATTGTTTCACTCTCTTTTCCGTGCTTGTTACTATTCTGAGTTCCTTTCTCATTTTCCTCTTTTTCTTGCATTTTCCTCTATCCCATTTTTTTTACCAATTGCTATATAGATGACCCTATTGAACAGGATCTAGTATTCCATTTTTAATTTGTTCCTCTTATTATCCTTCTTAGAGTTGCCTTCTTTGTCTTCCTATATTTTGAGTTCCATCATTGTCCTCGTTATTGTCACTCTCTTTTCAGAATTTCAGCATCTTCTATCCGTTCCTACCACTCGTATTTTTCCTCTTTTGATTCATTCTATATTTTCTCTTATTCTTGTTATTGTCTCTTATCACCTGATATTTTGTCAATTTCCAAGTTGCTGACTCTATCGAGTAGGATCTGATATTTTGCTTTTCATTTGATATTCTATTCCTATCCTTGTTCGAATTGGCTCATTTTGACCGCTTTCTTTTGCATTCATCTTTGCCCTCTCTATTTTTCCACTTTTTCTTCCGTTTGTTACTACTATTAATTGCTTCTCTTTCTCTTCTTATTCTTGTGATTGCCTCTATCCCCTTGATTTTTTGTTAATTTCTATATGGCTGACTCCATTCTTCATTTGACTTCCTCTTTCTTTTTCCTTCTTCGAGTTGCCACCTTTGCCTTTATATCTTTTGCATTCGTCTCTTCCCTTCTTAGTGTTCCATTTTTTCGTGTTTTTTTCTGTTGTGTATTAATGTTTTTTTTTCCTCTTTTCTTGTGATTCCTCCAGTCCCTTGGTTTCTTGTCAAATTCTTTGTTGCTGACTTCATTGAAGAGGATCTAATATTCCTTTCTTAATTTGATTTCCTCTTCTTTTCCCTCCTAAGTTTAAGTTGCTTCGACCTTTTCTGTCTTTCTTTCTTTTGCATTTGTCCTCTTTATTGTTTCTCACTTCTTCCGAATCTCTGTAACTTCTCTCATTTCCTCCCGTAAAATCCTCTTCGCGTTTGTTCCACTTCTTCTTGCGATTGTTTCGGTCTCCTTGCCATTATTCATTAGATATTCTCTTATTTTCCTTCTTCAATTGATGCCTTTCTTTCTTTTGCATTCATCTTTGCACTCTTTATTGTTTCACTCTCTTTTCCGATGCTTGTTACTATTCTGAGTTCCTTTCTCTTTTTCCTCTTTTTCTTGATTTTTCCTCTATCCCATATCTAATATTCCATTTTTAATTTGTTCCTCTTATTATCCTTCTTAGAGTTGTCTTCTTTGCCTTCCTATCTTTTGAGTTCCATCATTGTCCTCGTTATTGTCACTCTCTTTTCAGAATTTCAGCATCTTCTATCCATTCCTACCACTTGTATTTTTCCTCTTATTCTTGTTATTGTCTCTATCACCTTATTTTTTGTTAATTTCCAAGTTGCTGACTCTATCGAGCAGGATCTGATATTTTATTCTTCATTTGATATTCTCTTCCTATCCTTGTTCAAATTGACTCATTTTGACCTCTTTCTTTTGCATTCATCTTTACCCTCTCTATTGTTCCATTGTTTCTTCCTTGTTTGTTACTACTATGAATTCCTTCTCTTTCTCCTCTTATTCTAGTGATTGCCTATATCCTCTTGGTTTTTTGTTAATTTCTATATGGCTGACTCCATTCTTCATTTGACTTCCTCTCTCTTTTTTTCCTTCTCCGAGTTGCCACCTTTGCCTTTATATCTTTTGCATTTGTCTCTTCCCTTCTTAGTGTTCCATTTTTTTGTGGTTTTTCTCTTCTGTATTGATGTTCTCTTTTCCTCTTCTCTTGTGATTCCTCCAGTCCCTCGGTTTCTTGTCAAATTCTTTATTAGATATTCTGTTATTTTCCTTCTTCAATTGACTCCCTTGCCTTTCTTTCTTTTGCATTCATATTTGCCTTCTTTATTGTTTCACTCTCTTTTCCGTGCTTGTTACTATTCTGAGTTCCTTTCTGTTTTTCCTCTTTTTCTTGCATTTTCCTCTATCCCAATTTTTTTTTACCAATTCATATATAGATCACCCTATTGAGCAGGATCTAATATTCCATTTTTAATTTGTTCCTCTTATTATCATTCTTAGAGTTGCCTTATTTGCCTTCCTTTCTTTTGAGTTACATCATTGTCCTCGTTATTGTCACTCTCTTTTCAGAATTTCAGCATCTTCTATCCATTCCTACCACTCGTATTTTTCCTCTTTTGATTCATTCTCTGTTTCCTCTTATTTTAGTTATTGTCTCTATCACCTATTTTTTGTCAATTTCCAAGTTGCTGACTCTATTGAGTAGGATCTGATATTTTATTCTTCATTTGATATTCTCTTCCTATCCTTGTTCAGATTGACTCATTTTGACCTCTTTCTTTTGATTTCATCTTTGCCCTCTATTGTTCCACTATTTCTTCCGTGTTTGTTACTACTATGAATCGCTTCCCTTTCTCCTCTTATTCTTGTGATTGCCTCTATCCCCTTGGTTTTTTGTTAATTTCTATATGGCTAACTCCATTCTTCATTTGACTTCCTCTCTCTCTTTTTCCTTCTTCGAGTTGCCACCTTTGCCTTTATATCTTTTACATTCGTCTCTTCACTTCTTAGTGTTCAATTTTTTTGTTTTTTTTTCTGTTCTGTATTGATGTTCTCTTTTTCTCTTTTCTTGTGATTCCTCCAGTCCCTTGGTTCTTGTCAAATTCTTTATTGCTGACTTCATTGAAGAGGATCTCATATTCCTTTCTTAATTTGATTTCCTCTTCTTTTTCATCCTAAGTTTAAGTTGCTTCGACCTTCTCTGTCTTTCTTTCTTTTGCATTCATCTTTGTCCTCTTTAATTTTTCTCACTTCTTTCGAATCTCTGTAACTTCTCTCATTTCCTCCTGTAAAATCCTCTTCGCATTTGTTCCTCTTATTCTTGCGATTGTTTCGGTCTCCTTTGCCATTTTTCATTAGATATTCTCTTATTTTCCATCTTCAATTGACTCCGTTGCCTTTCTTTCTTTTGCATTCATCTTTGCCCTCTTTATTGTTTCACTTTTTTTTCCGTGCTTGTTACTATTCAGAGTTGCTTTCTGTTTTTCCTCTTTTTCTTGCATTTTCCTCTATCCCATATTTTTTTTAGCAATTCTTGTATAGATGACCCTATTGAGTAGGATCTATTATTCCATTTTTAATCTGTTCCTGTTATTATCCTTCTTAGAGCTGCCTTCTTTGCCTTCCTATCTTTTGAGTTCCATCATTGTCCTTGTTATTGTCACTATCTTTTCAGAATTTCAGCATCTTCTATCCATTCCTACCACTCGTATTTTTCCTCTTTTGATTCATTTTATATTTTCTCTTATTCTTGTTATTGTTATTGTCTCTTATCACCAGATATTTTGTCAATTTCCAAGTTGCTGACTCTATCGAATAGGATCTGATATTTTGCTTTTTCATTTGATATTCTCTTCCTATCCTTGTTCAAATTGACTCATTTTGACCTCTTTCTTTTGCATTCATCTTTGCCCTCTTTATTGTTCCACTTTGTTTTTCATGTTTGTCACTATTCTGAATTGTTTTTCTCTTTTTCCTCTTATTCTTGTGTTTGCCTTTATCCTCTCGGTTTTTTTGTCAAATTCTGTATAGCTGAATCCATTGAGGAAGATCTAATATTCCTTTCTTCATTTGATTTCCTCTTCTTTTCCTTCTACAAGTTGCCTCCTTTGCCTTTTATTCTCCTGCATTCATACTTGTCCTCTTTATTGTTCTCGCTCCATTTATTTATAAATTATTTTTAAAATTTAAAAAATCAATTTGAACTTTAGATAATTTAAATTAGAAAATGTGAAGGTGATATATTCTGAATAATAGGATGCGCCATGGACGACAAATTAAGACGCAACTTTGTGGGTTTCTTTATTTAATACTGTATCAATTTACTTGGAGAAATTTTGGGTATAGGTCGCTAAAATAAGGATAGACCAAAGAACATAAGAGACCAAAGAACATAAGACATAAGCATGGCTGTTGCTTTAGTTACTAATGCTAATGGTGATATTTCTGCTTTGTTCTTCATTAGAAGTGCAGTTTGAGGTGTTTATGCTCTACTGTGAATAGTTCCATATAGCTAACTCCATTGGGAGTATCTAATATTTAATTCGTTTCAGTTTCCTCTTCTTTACCTTCTTCAGGTTGTCACCCTCGTCTTTCTTTTGCAGTTACCTTTGTCCTCTTTATTTCACTTCTCCGAATTTCTGCATCTTCTATAATTCTCTCCATTCCTCCTGTAAAATCCTCCCACCATGTTTGTATTTCTGTTGAATTGCGTTTCTCTTTAACTCTTGGTCTTGCCATTGTTCTGTCTCCTTGGTTTTTAGTCAATATTCTGAGTAGCTGACTATATGGAAGAGGTTCTGATTTTCCATCTTCATTTGATGTTCTCTTCTTTTCCTTTTGACTGACTTATTTTCCTTTATTTCCTTGGCATTCATGTTTGCCCTCTTTTTTTGTTCCACTCACTTCCTTGTGTTTGTTCTGAATTGTTTTCCGTTTCTCCTCTTATTCTTGTGATTCCCTCCACGTCCTTTATTTTTTGTCAAATTTTGTATAGCTGACAACATTTGGAGGATCTAATGTTCCATTTTTCATTTTATTTCCTCTTCTTTTCCTTCATCTGCCTTCTTTGCTTTTCTATGTAACCCGACTCCAGTCAAACGGATATAGTATTCGGACTTTTCATTTTCTTCTTCTAGTTACCTTCCTCTACCTTTCTTACATTGGCATTCATCTTTGTCCTCTTTTTTTTTCTAGCTCTATTTCCGACTCTCTGCAATTCCTCTCTATTCCTACCGTAAAATCCTCCTAGTTATTTTTTTTCCTTTTAATAATCCTTTTCACCTTTTGCCTCTGGTGTCTGCGATTGTCTCTATCTCCTTGGTATCTGACTATTGGGAATGAGCTGATAAATCATTCACCGTTTAATATTCTTCTTCAGTTCCTTCGAGTCTACTCCTTTGTGATTGTCTCTATCTCCTTGGTTTTTTGTCAGTTTCTGAGTATCCGACTTTATTGGAAAGGAGCTGATAAATCATTCGCCATCTAATGTTCACTTTATTTCTTTCGAGTCTACTCCTTTGCCTTTCTTTCTTTTGCATTCATATTTGTCCTCTCTATTGTTCGACTCTTTCTTCCGTGTTTGTTACTACTATGAATTGCTTCTCCTTTTCCTCTTATTCTTGTGATGGCCTCTATCCCCTTGGTTTTCTGTTAAATTCTATATGGCTGACTCCATTCTTCATTTGACTCTCTCTCTCTCTTTTTCCTTCTTCGAGTTGCCACATTTGCTGTTATATTTAGTCTCTTCCCTTCTCAGTGCCCATTTTTTTTCGTGTTTTTTCTATTATGTATTGATGTTCTCTTTTCCTCTTTTCTTGTGATTCCTCCAGTCTCTTGGTTTCTTGTCAAATTCTTTATTGCTGACTTCATTGAAGAGGATCTAATATTCCTTTCTTAATTTGATTTCCTTTTCTTTTCCTTCCTAAGTTTATGTTGCTTCTACCTTCTTTGTATGTCTTTCTTTTGCATTCAACTTTGTCCTCTTTATTGTTTCTCACTTCTTCCGAATCTCTGTAATTTCTCTCATTTACTCCGTAAAATCCTCTTGCTCGTGTTTGTTCCTGTTCTTCTTGCGATTGTTTTGGTCTCCTTGCCATTATTCATTAGATATTCTCTTATTTTCCTTCTTCAATGGACTCATTTGCCTTCTTTATTGTTTCAATCTCTTTTCCATGCTTGTTACTATTCTGAGTTGCTTTCTGTTTTTCCTTTTTTTCTTGCATTTTCCTCTATTCCTTAGTCTTTTTTTTACCAATTCCTGTATAGATGACCTTATTAAGCAAAGCAGGATCTAATCTTCCATTTTTAATTTGTTCCTCTTTATCCTTCTTAGAGATGAACATGTTTCACATGAGGGTTAATTTGTGTAAATTTTAAGCAACATATGAAAAATGTATTGATGAATAATAAAAACAAACAAAGCTTACAATAAACTAAAAAATTAAGCAACAATATCCACAAAATGGTTGTAATAAATAAAACGTTTTTTATATGCTGCGTGCGTAAGTGAGAAATAAATTAATTTTTTTTATTTATATTTCTGTATTTTAATTAAATTGAATGATATTATTAAAAAAAATTAATTTATTTTTTAAAAAAAGTTAGCGGGCCAACCCAAACGGGCCCGTTCCCCAAGGACTCATAAATACTCAACCCAACCCGCCCCATATAGGCGGGCACGAGCCGATCCAACGGGCTTGGCTTCTTTGTCTTCCTTTCTTTTGAGTTCATCATTGTCCTCTTTATTGTCACTCTCTGTTCAGAATTTCAGCTCTCTGTTTCCTCTTATTCTTGTTATTGTCTCTATCACCTGATTTTTTGTCAATTTCCAAGTTGCTGACTCTATCGAGTAGGATCTGATATTTTATTCTTAATTTGATATTCTCTTCCTATCCTTATTCAAATTGACTCGTTTTGACTTTTTTCTTTTGTATTCATCTTTGGTCTCTTTATTGTCCCACTCTGTTTCTCATGTTTGTCACTATTCTGAATTGTTTCTCTCTTTTTCCTCTTATTCTTGTGTTTGCCTCTATCTCGGTTTTTTTTGTCACTGTATAGCTGAATCTATTGAGGAGGATTTAATATTCCATTCTTCATTTGATTTCCTCTTCTTTTCCTTCTACGAGTTGCCTCTTTTGCCTTTTTTTTCTTTTGCATTCATTAGCCCTCTTTATTGTTCTCGCTCGTGTTTTTTTTTTCTGAATCTCTGCATCTTCTCTCCATTCCTCCCATAAAATCGTCCTACTCCAATTTGTTCCTCTTTTAAATTGAATTTCTCATTTTTCCTCTTGTGCTTGCGATTGCAATTGTCTCTATCTTTTGTGTTTAGTAAAATTCTGAGTAGCTGACTCTATTGAGGAGGATCTGATATTCCATTCTTCATTTGAAATTCTCTTCTTCTCCTTTTTCGAGTTGTCTGCTTTGCCTTTTTTTTCCTTTGCATTCATTTTCCCTCTTTACTGTTCTACTTTCTTTTTCCCTATTTGTTACTCTGTCACATTGCTTCTCTATTTTTGCTCTTATTCTTGTGATTGCCTCCATCCTCTTGTTTCCTCTTTCAAATTTTTAGTAGCTGACTCCATAGAAGGGATCTGATTATTACATTCTTCATTCATTTTCTACTCTCTTCCTTCTTCGAGGTGAGACACTTCATAATTCCTTGAGTTCGGCCAAAAAGTCAATGTTAGTCCATGGTCTGCGTTCATGGTTTGTTCCTCCTTTTGAATTGTTTCTCTTTTCACTCTTATGCTTGCAATTGCCTCTATCCTCTTGGTTTATTATCAATTTCTGAGTAGCTGGAGGATCTGATTTTACAATCTTTTTCCGGTGCCAACTCATCTATAAGACATTGGACTTTTCCATTAGTACAGCTTTAGGTAGCTTTCCACTGTTGGCCCAATTTGACTGAATCAATAACTATATTTTGGGAGCCCAAAAGTCGTTCTTTGTTCTTTAATCCGTGATCTGCGTTCTTTGTTTACCACCTTTGATTGTCATGTTTCTAACCACTGATCGACCATTTTACATTATCCTGGATTGAATCTTGTGTTTCTTCTTCAGACTAATTAAAAATTAAGATGATCACTATTTTCTTTTAAAATCCAGGCATAATCTTTGTATTTTGGAGGATAACCGTTATTTGTTGTATCGTCTTGTATCTGGCTCCTTCCTTCATACTCATGCATCCACCTAATATACAGACCCTTGGTTTAATATTTGTACTTGTGTTTGGAGATGAATCATTCTTCTTCTGAACTGAGTGTTTCTTTCTCTTATCTTTTGCTTTCTGGTAATTCCCTTTACCCTATATGCATATGATTTTTCTGTTCAATAACCGCGCAAATGCCATGTAACTATATACCTCTTCTGTACTTGTCTCATCACCTGGATTTTTTTTTGTTTTCTAATGGTAGTCTTTCGAATCTTGGAGAATTTACCCGAAGTTTGGATGACCCAATCCATAATTTGATCAAGCCAAAAGTGATTCCTACTCTTGTCTACCTTCTTTGGCACGAAACCTCTTTGATTTTCCGTATCTTAGATATATTTAGCTCTAATTTTCCTCATTCCTCTATCCTTTTTGTCTGCTCTGACCAAAGTACCACTTCGGGATCTGATTCTGCTGGTGCCCTACTATATATTTCAGTATCTTCCCGGTTGCATCAGCTCTAGTAATGGGAGGATTGATGGTGACATCAGTCGCATTAAACCAAGGTATTGGCTCATTTATCTTAGGGGTAGTTACACAAGATTTGTTTTTTATTTTTTTTGCAAATCTTACTAGGGATTTCTAGTACCTGAATGATTTTACCTCAAATATACCCTAATTGAAATGCACATTGTTTAAAGAGGTGCAAGCTGGCAAAAAGATGGGAGAGTACTCCAATCGGAAAACAGGTATGGTGATTAACCTATGATGTTCTTATATATGCCTTGCTTATGTATTTATATTTGTTACAATGTGGGGAGCAAAATAAAGTAGCAACTTTTAGATTGTGCACTTAATTCATACTCCCATAAAACTGAAGCGTTAGTTTATATGAATGGTTGCTTGGGCGATAGATCTTTCCATTAAATCAGAAAATGTCTTTAGTTGTTCTTATACATTGGCTGTGCTTCAGAAATGGAGTTACTTTGAGTCTCTTGTTAAAACTGATGCGATTCGGTCTGTCATCCCAAACAGCTCAAACAAATTGAAGCTTTAGGGAACTTATTCTCCATTCCACTCATTGTATCCTGTTCTTTTTTGGATGAATTTTTATACTATAAGTAAATATTGCAGAATATACTTTAGGATTTAGGAGGATTTTATCTTGGCAAATATGAAGACAGCTCTTTTGGTGCTTTGATGAGGTACCTAACTATTTTTTTGATAAGAAAACTGAAACTTTATTAACTTAGAAAGTTCTTTACACAAAGTACACATGTAAGTTACAAAACATAGTTCCAGTCTCTAGCTAAATCTGTTGAGAAAAGATTTTTAAATTTTTTGTGAGTGGTTTCCCAAAGAGCCACTCTATATTTAATCCTATCACAAACTTCCTCTAGGGATTCTGTTGATTCCTTGGAATTTTTCTCTTACTTTTTTATCAAGCCAAATGGAAGTTTCAGAACTATAAAACCCCATAATACTTCTCTATCTTTTTTTGGTTAATAAGTCCACCCATGTTAATGAGGTACTTAACTATGCATATGATGGTCAGTTGTTTGTTGATAAACAATTTTTAACAAGACTGGCCCGCAGGCTCTTTCGTGTTAGTTTTAAAGCTACTGTACACACACACACACACATATACGTACACACTCACATACACACGCTTACATAGTGCAGGGGGTATTTCCAACAAGACATATACCCTACAAACAACACGTGTTTTTGTTTAGTTGCAGTGTGTATAACTATTTTTTTTCTTTACTTAAATTGCACGTTCTCTTAAATTGGATTCAAGTGAATTGCAGAGTGACTCATGATATATTAGGAACTGGAACTTATCAATTGAGCTTATTGAGAATTAAGGTTAGAAATAAATGAATCCTCCCGTCGGTGCTGACATAATAGTAGTAGTACTTGTTGGTTTTTACACGTTGGTCATTGTAGTGGTAGTTGTAGTAGTTGTTGTCTTCTTAGTATTTAAGAGTAGTTAGTAGTAGTTGTTGTCATAGTTATTAATATATAATAGTAATTAATAATAGTATTAGTAGTGGACATAGATATATCTTAATCTTAGTATTATGTTTAACGCGATGTATTTTTTCTATTTCCCGTTTTCTTGGTGGATCAGGAGCTAAAGTCAGGAAATCACAATTTAATTTATTGGCTGCAGAGCATAACAAGAGACCCACTCTTATTTCTTTATGTATATTGAACATTAAAATAATTGTTCGTCCAAATTTTTTTTATTTAACAATCGCCATTAAAATAAAATAAAAATATTAATCACATCCTCACGAAAAAAGAAATAGATTATCATAAACTCTAATATATATGATCACAAGATTAAAATTACAGATACAAATCCATTTAATAATTTAAGTACATCAAAATCTTGCAGAGATTCACAAGGATTAATCAAATGGTATATATCACATAACATTAATTTTTTAATCCAATTCATTTTGAATTTTTTTATCAGGTTCTAACAGTGTCGAATGAGCAAGGACTTTTTTGGATTGAATCTCAACAATATAAGGATGATGCTTTTGGATTGTTTTATCAGAAGTTAAAAAACCTTACATTTTTTTACCTTTGAGAAGAAGTTACATGGACAGCTTATCGTAATGCATTGGCGCTTCTCTTCGTTTCTTCATCGTTTTTTGTATACTGTTTGTGGCTCCACACCCTTAATACTCACCTCGTTTCCTACTGCAGTTGGACATTATGTTTGGGATCTATACTCGGAAGGTCTATTGGGGAGGTACATGGAGGTATCTAATTCTCTCATTATAACCAGTTTCTATATGCACTGTTGGTACCATTTTTAGTTTGGTTTTATTTCTTTTCAACTAGAAGGAAAATGATGTGAAAGTTCAAACTAATTGTGTTCTTTCTGTTCCCCCACTCCCCGCTTCTGTGTTATGGTTATTTTGTGGATGACTTTGACAGTTTCCTCATCAAGGTTCTGTCTACAAACCCACCCTGAATTCCAAATAAGTAAGCGAGAAAAAAAAAAAAAAGGCGTTCTTATGGGCCCTTCTTCTTTCTCCTACACTAACACCTATATCTTCGTATGTTTCTGTTTTAATGATGTTGAGCATGTATTAACTGACACAATCTAGAAAAATATTGAGCCCTAAGGTTGCAAACTACATATATTATTAGGTTGTTCAGAATAAACAAGAAAACATGTTTTCTCAATACACAGCTATGACATTGAACTTCATTCTTCCTGCTTGTTTCTTGGTTATTTTGGATATGATGTTATACGCTATTTGGACTGGCAATCTTCAGGTTATATTTGAAGTTTTTTGTATTTCTGATTTGGAAATTCATGGTTCCTAACCAAGCGAAGCTGTGGTATCTTAAATTTTATCACATCACATATATATTTATATGTATCTTGATCCCATGTGGTTTTTTTCAGGTCAGAAATGAAGATTTGAGGCAAGAAGAATCTTGGTTAGTTTTCTGCTTATAGCTTGATGTTTGTGTTATTCCTCATTTCCATGTCGACTAGCACAACATCCTTTAGATATGTTTTCCCGCTGGCTAATGGTTAATCAAACTTTCATGTGATTAGAAGGAAATATAATGATTTATGAAACTTAAAAACTATTTTTTGCCAATTGAAAAGAATATGATGGTTTGAGTAACTTCATATATTTTGCCAATTCCTACTGATATTTAATAGATCAGTTTGTCACATTCCAAAAAGGAGAGGAAGTTAAACATTTCCTCAGTTCCAATAGGAATGCATATCTGGTTTGAAGTGTGGGTTTTTTACAAGATTGAAGGATAATTTCTCACATCTATCGTAGCTTGATTTTTTTCACGTGTAAAATATTTTAACAAGTTGTAAGTGGTTATATTATGGTATTCTCCATTTGGTCAATTTATTAATGAAAAAAATTGTGCATGTCTGTGCACCAAAAAGGGTAAAAATGGTTTTTATTATTTTATATTATAAAAAGTATTAGTTTATATATTTAAAAGTGTTAATAATGTTCAACATATAAATTATTACTCTTATTTTATATGAGCTAATATTTTTTAATCACGAGAACTCTAAAAGTAAAAACTTGTTCATTGTATAAAATTGATTTCATTACATTTATAAAATGATATCACTACTCTTATAGATTCATATCATTAACATTTAATATTATGATCTTAATTTATATAAGTGAAATAAGTATCAATTGATAAGTGTAGTGATCTTAGTTTATAAATGTAATAATATTAATTTCATCTTGTAAATAAATTTTATCCGGTCTTACACTTTTTAATCTGAATTAATTATTTTTTATAATATATTTTTCTTGTAATGGGTGCGATCAGTATTGACTATTGAGTCAAATTTGATGGGAACATATCATGCACCCAAAATTTTTGTCATAAATTATAATCTCCAAAACACACACTTATTGTTAATTTTGATATGTAAATTTTGAATATGCTCACCTTTTCGCTTTGATTGTTGGCATGTTTCTATGGCTACTAAATTTATAATAATTTGATTTTATTACTCAAATTGTATTCAACTGATAAAATCTCTTTGCTATTAGGCCTTTACAACGGTCTGCCACTTTGATCTGCATCCTTTCTTTAACTATTTTATCAATTTCTTCTATTAACTTATCTACCTTTCCTTGTTTTCATCTGCAAAATACACAAATCATATATCTGTGAGCCATTTTTCAAAACAATTCAAACCACACATTATACAACAATAACTTCCCAAATTTTAACAAACCAATTTTATCAACAAGGTAATAAAAAGTTGAAAAAAGAGCAAGTTTTTCATGTAGAGATTGAATCCGTTGCCTAAAATGTTTATCATCCAGAATCAAATTATCTAATTTATATGCAAGTTTAACAAGTGAAGTGTAAACCATTTGCAACACGAAGATAAATGTTAAAGAAGTTGTTGAGTTTCGGTGCCGTCGGCCATAAAGGGAGAATTAAGGTTGTGACCGGGCCCAGGCTCCTATTCCGGCGACAGTGAGAGCAATGGACCAATTCTTCCTCTCTATTTCGGGATTCACTCACAAAGAAAGACTTTTTTTGAATTCCACCTCAAAAGAGACGCTCCTCCAATTTTATAAGACAAAAGAATTCTTAATCAGACGTTAATTAAGGAGAAGATTATGGATTTTTTAGGTCAAAAATTGATGCAAGAAATCAGGAAAAATACGTAGGGTAGAGAATCATGGGCGGTAGGGACTTAATTTATTTTATTGGGCTAAAAATTCAAACCCTCATACAAGCCCAATAGAAATTAAATGGATTAAGAGGGTATGAAAGCTTTTTGAGGAAGGGGTAGAATAATTGTGAAAGAGATGAAAAAGCAGCATGCAGCAGGACTAAAAGTCCACATAATGTCTACCTAACGACGACTTAAATCTACTAATGACAATTATCCCATGCTCAAGTTTGCGTCTTTTTTTTATACCGACTAATCTGGGGGAAGAGAGTCCACCATCCGCTAGCGGGGGTTTGCAAAGCTCTGACTGGACTGACTTATCTCAAGAGTTGATCGCACTTTAAAGGGTTCGAACCTGAGACCTAGAGAGGAACACACACTTAAGTTTCAAGTCTACAATCACTAGGCCACTCTTGGGGGATGACAATTATCCCATGCTCAAGTTTGCATTTTAACCTTTGAACGGATGGAGGAATTCGCCTCCACTTTATGTTTCTTTGTTTAATTTTCTTGCAAGTATTGGAAGGAAAATTGAGCAACTTTAAGAAGAGATTGAACAAGATTAAACATTGATATCATATTCACTGTCATCTCTACTGTTAATTTGTATTTATGAGATATTTATTCTTTGATTACTCAAGTTTAATATATTTTTTTGTTATTAGATAATATTTTTAATGTATTATGTGTCAAATTAATCGTTTTTTACCGGTCTTTAATACTCCCTTCATCCCAGATCAGTTTTCACAGTTTACTTACACGCGTTTTTGCGAGCACGTTTTGTATTAGTAATTGAAATGATAAAGTGACTTTTAAAGAGACGTATGATAGATAAGAGGCTCACCTATCATACTCTCCTTAAAAGTCATTTTATCATTTCAATTATTAATACAAACTCGTTCAGAAATATACGTGTAAAAATTAACTGTGAAAATTAATTTGGGACGGAGGTAGTATGACATACATATTGCATATATATATAAATAAAATTCACATTTAAAAGATAAATATGAATTTTTTTTATATATTTTTAATTTTTTTTTACTACATGAGTTTGAATTTTTTTTTATAAAATTTTAAGTATTAAAAAATATAATATTTGTAATGAGGTAAGTGTTTAATAAAAAATTATCTACTTTATTTTATTATTGTTAGATACTCACACATATATTATTTCATAAAATGTATATCAGTAAATATATATATATATATATATATATATATATATATATATATATGTGTACATGTAAATAATAAATTTAGGTTAACTTTTTATTATAATTCATTTTGCATTAAATTTGTAATATTCAAACCGTACATTGGGAGAAATAATAGTTTAATTAAAAAAGTTACTACACGAGGTATAACTCTAAACCTAATATTTAGTTAAAAAACAGTGACATGTAGTGTCATGCATAAGTTGTTGTGTAAGAGCGTGATCGAATTTATTATCCATCCCGAGATTTGTTTGATTTAAGGCTTCATAATCCATTTTTTGTTTAATTTAGGAGATATAGGGAGCTCTAGTTTTTTTGTTTAATTTAGGGAATCTAGGGAGCTTGAGCTCGCTTTTTTATTTAATTTAGGGAATCTAGGGAGCTCGAGCTCTAGTGTGCTTGACGGTTCGTCTCTTTGAGTTTTTCTTTTCCCGTAAAATTAAATTTTAGGAAAATTAGAGTTTATATGATACACTTAATAATAAAAGTGAAGTAATGAGACATTTTGAGACATTTTAATGGATAACTTTGCAAACTGTTAGGTATAAAATAAAAAAATTTTGTTGAATTGTATGTATTTGTGAATTAAAAGTAATGACATTTTGTGTAATATTATAAATATTGTGGGTGATTCTGACCATAAAGACTAGTCTGCTGCCGATGAGAGATCAAGAATTCTCACTATTTCTTAGATGCAAGAGGCTATTCTACTCTTTTGGTGTCAAGTCAATTGTGGACAAATAAATACTAAGAAAATTGTGAAATGAATCTTGAGACGGAGTTGAGACTTTGTAGACCGAGATGAGACTATTAATTTAGCAAAATTTATAATGCGAATGTCGAATGAAGATGTTAATTTAAGAAGTCTTAGACTATTAATTAGCAAAATTTATAATGCGAATAAGAGGTTTAATTTAAGAAGTCTTTCACCTTTTTTGATTTCTTATCTATTAACATCTTTCTATTTTATACTAAACCACTCCTCAATGCGGTAAAGATATTTTATCCAAGTGTTAGGAAAAAATATCCTAAAATTTCTAAAATTAATTTAGAATATTCTACCTTTACTATTCTAAAGAGATCTACATAGTAAACAAATCATATCTTTAAACATATATGAAAGATAAATAAAAATATTGAATTTAATCAAAAAATTTAAATTATATATAATAATCATTATATCCCAATACATCTATTAATAATGAATATTAAACTTTTCAAAAAAACTAAAAAATTGACACGTGACAATGTCGCCGACACCTAATATTTACCTTAATCGTTCCACTAATGTAGTGCCTTGAGAGAATTCCGTCTCATCTAAAAGCTCGAGCTTTTAGATGAGATGAAATTCTCTCATAGTATCAGAGCCCAAGTTGTGGGTTCAATTAAATGGAAGCACTCCACCCATTTTAATTGTCCCTTTCTGTTGGGCGCCTCCGGAGAGTAGAGGCAATGATTCGCCCCGACGGTGAGAGAAAGTCTTTGAGGAAAATTAAATAAATAGATTATTAAAGCCCCTCTCTACAAGCTCGAGTTTTTAGATGAGACGGAATTTTCTTAATATATAAATTAACCGATCCACTAATGTAGTAGGATAAGCAATGGATTCACAAATGTAGTAGGATAAGCAATAGTTCATGTATAAAAGTAATTAAAAGAAGAAAGAGGATTGATTTGGTTTAAAACTATTAATAGGCATGCAAAATAAAACACAAAGTGTGTGATGAAATTCAGATCCTTTTGCACTCTTTTTCACGATGTCTGTAAATCTGTAATTCTGGAATGAAGATTTTTTTCGCGTCTGTACTGGTTTTTGTTCATGTAGTAACACTCTTTTTGCTTTCATATGGTAATTTCTCTTTTTTTCATGTAAGAACACATAAAAATGTTCTTTAAATCTGTAATTTTGAATTTGGGAATTTCTTTTTCACGCTTGTCTTTGGTTTTATTTATGTGGTACGTTTTTTTTCTTCATATGGTAACTTTTTTTTGTTCATGTAGTAACACATATTTTTTTTAGTAATATGTAACTTTGTTCATATATCGTCATAATACTATGTGAATACTCATGTGTTACCATATGAACAATAATGTGTTACCATGTGACCCATGTTACGTTATGAATATTTAAGTGTTACGATATGTTTAATTACGTGTTACGTAAAAATGAAGTTTTTCAATATAACAATGTAGTAACACTTATGCATAGATGTAGTAACACACAAAAATTTGACCAAAAAATAAAAAATTATGTGTTCAATAGGAATCGGACCTGCAACTAAATACATTAACAACAAACCTAAAACACTAAGGCTACAACACATATTTGATAAACATATTCTTCTATAAATACATATGCGACTGCGCCAACATAAAGCTCAAGCCCGCCCCATTCGCGCCCCAGGCCAGACCCATGCGGACACATGAATTTTGAAATATTTTTATCTTATTTATATTGTCTTGCACATAACATTAGTGTACAATATTTCACACAAGACTTTCTCATAAAACAATCAATCAAAACACACAAATTACAATCGACTTTTCAGACAAAATCAATAAGAGAACTGTTGGGGAATGAGTTGCACAGATCTATTCGGGGTGAATATTTAAATACAAATTTAATTCATTAATTATTACTAGCATGAATTAATCCTATATTAATTCAAATAATAATTGCAACAACATATCATGCATATAAAAAACCACGTAAAACCTACGCATGCGGAATCTACGGGTTTACGTGAACGTACCTCTCGGGATGACAGTGGCTTTGGTCGGACGGACTAACCAAAAAGAACTTCTCAAGTATTCCCTTAGCCCTTGCTCGACAATCCGGTGGAAGGATACTCGTGAACAATTAATAAAAGGAAAAAATAAACTTTGTTGCACCACTTATGTGGATTTGCTAATATTTCCAAAGACATGGAATTGTCTTGGGAATGAACTAATCATCCCTATTTATAGGGAGAAAGTGGTCGAATTTTATGTAGAAAATCAATGTGGGAAAAAGACTTTTCTGGTCACCAAGAAATCTTGAATATATCTCCTATATTCTTTTTTCCCATAATTAAAATATTCCACAAAATTCCCACCTCCTCAAGATATGGTGATTTTCGAAAATTAGTGTTACAAGAATCCAAGATTTGGATCTTTTTTGAATTTATGAGATATTCTTGTATTTCAAGAAATACATATCTTCCATAATATCTTTTCAAGAAAATCAAGAAAATCTTTATTGCCCACTATATTTCCAAAATTTCAAAAATTCTATATAGATAACCAAGTGGGAGATTTCTTGAATTTAATGAGATAATCTTGTATTCCAAGAATACATATATTCATTCCATAACAAAATTCAAAGAAAATCTTTCTCCCTACTATATCTATAATTTCGAAAATAGCATGGAAAAAATAAGCAACAATATTTATTTTATTTTAATCACCTTTTCAGTTATTGGACTATTTGTTGGGCTACTCAGGGGGCCTTTAGGAGAATTAAGATTTAACCTTCTAATGGATCTTGAATATCTAATATTGAGCCACAATATAATTCAAGCCCATAAATATTAATTAATCCCACTACATAATTAATATTGACTATCCATCTTAACCCATATTACGATCAATATGGCTCCTTGGTCATTATTTCCCATGTTTAAGATTATCTAGCCCATTAATTAATTCAAGCCTTTGAAATAGCTTTCCGTTAATTAATATCTTTTTGTCCTTGGTCGAGAGAGCGGTTCAACATTATTATCCATCTAGGAAACTAATTCCACTTGCAAGATTTGGTATGATAAAACTTATGAACCTCCCGAGGGTGTAAATCAAGCAAGCGTGCTTGCACCGCGATTCTTCAGATTAAATCTTAGCAATCACGTGTGACCAATAATATTGCCAAGAAGATAAAGTATTGAATCTCTCCGATTTATTTACCCATGATAAGTCAAAGCAATAGTTACCAATCCCACGTGATCCTATTTAAGGGACGAAGGTTAAGAAACAACGAACCACCGAGGTCTAATTCTTCCTTGTTCGATTACGAAGAATTTATCCTCTCATGAGGTCCTATTCAAGCATCGATCACCATGACTAGTGTAATCTCTTGGTCAAGACAAACCAATCGAGCCTTACACCTCAACCTTTCGCGATGGTTGTTCATTTCCATCTAGGTCGTGAATAGCGTCTTTTTTAGTTACAAGGGACATTAATTTAATCTTACGTGATCCGGTATCACTAAATTAACTTCTGATGTAACACGCATTGAATTATTGAGCGATTATGCAAATAAATATATATAACATTCAATCATATTTAAAGCATCGATTGATAAACAATTTATTTCAATAAATAAGTCGGAAATTGGTTTTCGATTATACAAAGTAAAAACATACTTTTCGGTATAATCCCAACAATCTCCCACTTATACTCAAAGTCCTTTTTTAAGTATACTACAACATGTCTTCGTAGTCCGTGACATCTAATGTCACCTACACGAACCTAATAATTTCTCCCACTTATACAAAAAAAAGCAGTTAGCTGCGGTCTTGACACCTATTCCACTCACATGTCTCTCGAATGTATTGAGAGGCGGGACACTTTATGAATGGATCTGCTTTAGGTCGTCCTCGACGCTTATCTTTGCCACATTTATATCTCCTCTCTTAACGATTTCTCGTATAAGATGTCTTTCCTTTAATGTGTTTGTTTGACTCGTGGACTCTTGGTTCTCTTGAATTTGAACCCGCCCTTAGTAGATATTTTTGAACAAATTGAGAACACCATCCAAGTCCACTAAGAATGTCTCAGAGTCCCAATCGGTTCTTTCACCGCTTCACTGTTAGCCTCTTACCCGACTTCCGTGGTTGGTCGTTGATGCGTTTAAGATCACACTCGTCCATTTGATGGCTACACTTCCCAAATGGAAACACACTGGCGGGAGCGGATAATTTCGGAATCTAAATTCGATTGGAAATCCGAGTCCGTGTGGCGGGATGGGGATTGAGTATTCGATCGATAAATCAACATTCTATCCCGAGTTCTTTTCAGACACTTCAGAATGTTTTTAACTGTCGTCCAATGCTCTTTCCCTGGGTTACTCTGATATCTTGCCACCATGCCTACGTCAAAGCATATATCCGGTCTCGTCCACAGCAATGCATACATAAGGTTTCCGACAGCCGAAGCACAAGGAATGCCTTTCATGTCATCTATCTCCTTTTTCGTCTTAGGGAACATTTTCTTGGATAGATGGATTCCAAGTCTGAAAGGTACGAATCCTTTCTTGGAATCTTGCATGCTGAATCGTTTCAAAACCAACGTCTATGTATGAAACTTGCGATAACCCGATCATCATTTTCTGGCGATCTCGAGTTATCTTGATCCCAAGGATATGTCCGGCTTTCCCTAAGTCTTTCATATCAAACTGTTTTGAAACCATGCCCTTACGTCTGATCACACCTTCACATCGTTCCCGATGATCACAATGTCATCTACGTATAGTACTAAGAATACCAATGCAGTTCCGAAACGCTTTTTATACACACAACTTTCAAACTTGTTTTGATCAAACCCATAAGACATTATAACATGATCAAAACATTGGTTCCAAGCTCTGGATGCCTGTTTGAATCCGTAAATGGACCTCTTGAGCTTACAAACTAGGTGTTCTTGGCCTGTTTCAATGAAACCTTGGGTTTGTTGCATATAGATCTCTTTATCAAGACCTCCGTTAAGGAAAACTGTCTTGACATCCATTTGCCAGATTTCAAAGTCGAAATGCGCAGCAATCGATAAGAGAATACGGATGGACTTAAGCATGCGGGCGAAAAAGTTTCCTCATATTCGATCCCTTCTTTCTGAGTATAACCTTTCGCCACTAGTCTTGCTTTAAGGTTTCAACCTTCCCGTTCGGTCCTTTTTTCCTCTTATATACCCACTTGCATCCAATGGATTTGACCCCATTAAGTGGTTCGACTAGCTCCCACACTCTATTATGAAACATAGAACCCATTTAAACTTTTTTCATTCTTTGTTTGCCAAAACTGCGATCCTTATCTTGGAATGCCTCGTCATATGTCCATGGGTGCGATTTAGGGAATCAAGTCCGAGGACTCTCTATTCCCATGAATCTCTTGGGGTACATCTAACAACCTCCCACTTATGACGAGGTTAGGGTTGAAAACGTATCGTTTGGTATATCATCTAATCTGAGTTGCACCGAGGTTTGCCCTCTAAGCTCATTTAAGGTAATCTCTCACGGGTTTTCTTTGGTTCATATAGTCTTCTTCCAAAATCTAAAGTGGGTGTTTATGACCACTTTTTGATCTTGGGACTATAGAACATACACCCTTTTGTTCCCCGAGGGTATCCTACAAACAAACCTTAATTCGATCGAGGATCCAACTTAAACGGGCTTCCTTGTCCAACACCGTGGTAGGACACCCCCAAATCTCATGTGTCTCATCTTAGGCTTGTTCTGGGTCCACAATTCTTTGGGAGTTTTGAGAACCGATTTGGATAGCACCAAGTTCGAGAATGTAAGTCATTTGTTTTCAGTATGACCCCGAAGCGACTCGGGAAGATCCGCATAACTCATCATTGATCTAACCATTTCCAAAAGAATTATGTTTTTTGCTCTGCAAACCCCGTTTTGGTGAGGGGTTAAGATGATGATGGTAGGATACAATCCCTTCATCGGATAAGCGAGTTCAAAAACTCATATTTGAGGTATTCATATCCATGATCGGATCGTAGAGACTTGATCGTTTTCCCTATGATTCTCTGTTTGAGCCTTTAAATTCTTAGAATTTTCAAAGGTCTCATATTCATGCTTCATAAGAAAAATGTACCTTGAGTAATCATCAAGTAAAATTACTCATAACCTCCTCTTGCTTTGGTTGACATTTGACTACATACATCTATGTGAGCGATCTCAACAACACTTCTTTTAGCCCCATTCCCTGGCTCCAAATGCCATCTTGGTCATATTACCCTCCAAACATGATTCGCGGGTTGGAATTTGTTCAACTTGGAGCATTTCAGGTGAACCATCTTTCACCAACCTTTGGATCCTCTTTGGATTTATATGACCTAATCTTAGATGCCAAAAAGTGTCTCGTTCACGCGTCGATGAACGTTTTCTTTTCTCGGAAGCTTGAGTTGATGTGTTATAGGATACATTTAAGTGAGTGGGTGTGCGGTTAATTTGCATAAAGATCTTTCAACAACGTTCCATGATAGATAAATTCATCAAAAAGAAAAATGGTAACAACTTTATTAAAAAGTAACCGAATATCCATCATAAAAGTTTTAGAAACTGAAAACGAATTCTTTCTAAAATTCGGAACGTAAAGAATATCTCAAAATTAAAACACTGCCTTCAAAAGACAGGTACACTTCTCCCATCGCTTCACCGCCACTCTCAGAAGATCGCTTCGCCAGGATGAGGGGACCGCACTCCCACTAAGTTGCCGGGTCCGCTTGAACCCCTGTAATGTGAAACAAACATGATTAGTGGATCCCGTATCCACCACCCACAAAATGGGAGGCATACGCCGCTAACACAAGTTTCAAATAACTAGTGCGTGAGTATTACCTTTCTTTCCTTTCCTTTTGGGATCGGAACAGGCTGACCTCGATTGTCCTACTCTCCCACTTTCCAAAGTTTTCCTCATACTTGATCCCATGCTTCTATTTGATGTTGAGTCTTCTTGGTTTAACCTTCTTCTCTTTTCATCATCCTTATCACCACTTGATCTAGGATGAAGAGAAGATTTCCGTTTCCCCAAGTTCTTTTCCTCGCGCTCCACTTCCTTTTCAACCAAAGTCAAAGCATTTACAAGATCCTCCACTGTCAAATCTTGATCTTCCATTAGATACTCAAGATAGTGGTGATTATAGCTCTTTGGTAAGGATTGGAGAATGAAATCAATCTTAGCATTGAAGTCATATTTTTCGGGTAGGGGATCTCAAGTTCCTCAAATAGCACCATAACCTAAGGGCGTCTTTCTTATTTGCGATCGTCCATTTTTCCAATTTTAATCGAAAGCAATTTCTTGCTTCACACTTTGGACTGCCATATGGGTCTGATGTCCGAACATCGCTTCGAGATTTTTTAAGATGTCTGCAGCTGACTCATATTCTTGATGAGGTGCCTCAACGATCGGACAGATGTGCGGTGTTTCTTCATCAAACCGTTTGCCAGCTCCCATTCACCATAAATTATCTCATCCCATATTCCCTCATCCTTAGTTGGTTTTTCGGGTTTTGGTGAATCAAGTACCCATTCGGAAGATGATGCGGTTAGGACAGATTTTAGTTTGTGTTTCCAACCAAAATAGTTTTTACCAAAAAGCAAAAGGTCTTTAGGTATATTCGATAGTGGATTAGAAGGTTGCGACGTCTTTGAATCGAAATAAATAATGACATGCATAAGCCACAAATATATCATTGGGTTCGATCACATGCATCATATTAAAATCTAAAAAAAATATGAACATGCATCGACCCAACATCTCAAAAGCGGTTTAAATAAGCGCGTGGGGTGGGTCATTATTTAAACACATTCAAGCGTGTTACAAACAAGAACAATTAAAACCTTTAATATCCGGATTAATAGTTGGCTCGACTTGACCAATATAAAATCGACGAGGACTTGAGGAAGTATATGCATATCAATTTTATACCTAAGTAATAACCATGATTAAATCTGGGATTACTATTTCGCTTTGATCGAGCCTCGTGGGGGAGGTCATCGTCGCCATTAGTAATAACCCACAATCATCCGTTTGGAATTCATTCATGTGAAACCTATCTTTTGGCCCGTAAAAGTGAGGGAATTTCTCCAAAAGAATTCACAAATAAATAAATCATAGAGGTCAAAATTAATTCAATTTTATTATCCAGGAATAAAATTGTCAATTAATTATTTAAAACATACTTAGTAATTTTGAAGTTGAGATTTTTCAATTTGGCAACCCTCATGCAAACATATTTAAACAAATTAAATAAATCATAAGATAGCACAAATAAATCAAGCAAAAGCAGAAAAATAAACATATTGGGCACAAATTATCCAATTGTCATGGTTTGATTTTTCTTGGCTTGATCTTGAAAAACACGTCTCAATTTCTCCCACTCGTTCGTCTCGAAAAAAATACCCGTCTCGACCGCCACGCCCAGCATTTCCTTGGCCGGAATGCACGCCCTCGTCATCCAAACCACTTTGCTTGGGGCGATTCTCAGCGGACACCGCGCCAAGCAACCACGCCGCAAAGCGCCTTAAGACGCTCGGCGAGTCGGGTCAGCGATTCTCGGCGGCATCTTATTCGTCAAGACGTCTTATTTCGCCGCCAGCGTTCTCAGCGGCGCCAGCAGCATCCGCCCGTCACTTTCGGCTTTGGGCGAGCGCCTTGCCCCTGCGCTTCTGCCCTCATCCTCGCAGCGACTTAAGCGCCCGCCTGCGCCTCGCCCACTGTGTGCCCGGCCTTGCGCCAGCGCCCTCAGTACCGCCTGATTACGGATTTCGTCGCTTTAATTCTTCGTCTCTTCGTTCCGATCCGGGTTACAATTTATTTACAAAAAATAAATAAACTGAATCTGATCAGACTAGTCTATTACATTGATCAAATCAAACAAATCTGCTTTTCTTCGTGGATTTTCTCGCGAGGCAAAAACAAATCCGACGAATCAAATTAAAAAATCACGGTTTATATGCATGCAAAATAAAACATTAAAATCCATGACAATTGGATCTGCCAAAAGCAGATCTAATGATTCTACTATCGATTTCAAATTTAATGTCGAATTAAATTACAATTTAAAAATTGAGCAAAACAGTGGCTCGATACCGATTGTTGGGGAATGAGTTGCACGAGATCTATTCGGGTTGAATATTTAAATACAAATTTAATTCATTAATTATTACTAGCATGAATTAATCTATATTAATTCAAATAATAATTGCAACAACATATCATGCATATAAAAAGCCACGTAAAACCCACGCGTCGCGGAATCTACGGGTTTCGTGAGCGTCTTTTCGGGATGGCATTGACTTTGGTCGGACGGACTAACCAAAAAAAGGACTTCCCAAGTATTCCCTTAGCTCTTGCTTTCGACAATCCGATTGGAAGGATACTCATGAACAATTAACAAAAGAAAAAATAAACTTTGTTGCACCACTTATGTGGATTTACTAATATTTCCAAAGCATGGAATTGTCTTGGGAATGAACTAATCATCCCTTATTTATAGGAGAGAGGAGTGGTCGAATTTTATGTAGAAAATCAATGTGGGAAAAGACTTTTCTTGGTCACCAAGAAATTTTGAATATATCTCCTATATTCTTTTTTTTCCCATAATTAAAATATTCCACAAAAAATTCCACCTCCTCAAGATATGGTGATTTTGAAAAAATTAGTGTTACAAGAATCCAAGATTTGGATCTTCTTGAATTTATGAGATATTCTTGTATTTCAAAATAAATACATATCTTCCATAATATCTTTTCAAGAAAATCAAGAAAATCTTTCTTGCCCAATATATTTCAAAATTTCAAAAAATTCTATATAGATAACCAAGTGGGAGATTTCTTGAATTTAATGAGATAATCTTGTATTCCAAGAATACATATCTTCATTCCACAACAAAATTCAAAGAAAATCTTTCTCCTACTATATCTATAATTTCGAAAATAGCATGGAAAAAATAAGCAACAATATTTATTTTATTTTAATCACCTTTTTTAGGTTATTGGACTATTTGTTGGGCTACTATCTCGGGGGCCTTTAGGAGAATTAAGATTTGGACTTCTTAATGGATCTTGAATATCTAATATTGAGCCACAATATAATTCAAGACCATAAATATTAATTAATCCCACTACATAATTAATATCAAGACTATCCATCTTAATCCATATTACGGTCAATATGGCTCAAGGTCATTATTTTCCGTGTTTAAAATTATCTAGCCCATTAATTAATTCAAATTTTGAAATAACTTTTAGTTAATTAATATCTTTTGTCGCCCAGTCGGAGAACGGTTCAACATTATTATCCATAAGGAAACTAATTCCACTTGCAAGATTTGGTATGATAAAACTTATGAACCTCCCGAGGGGCAAATCAAGCAAAGCGTATTTGCACACGATTCTTCGTATTAAATCTTAGCAATCACGTGTGACCAATAATATTGCCCAAGATAAAAGTATTGAATCTCTCCGATTATTACCCATGATAAGTCAAAAGCAATAGTTACCAATCCCACGTGATCCTATTTAAGGGGCGAAGGTTAAGAAACAACGAACCATCGAGGTCTAATTCTTCCTTGTTCGATTCAAGAATTTATCCTCTCCTTAGAGGTCCTATTCAACAAGACTACCATGACTAAACAGAATGTCTTGGTCAAGACAAAACCAATCCGAGCCTTACACCTCAACCTTTCGCGATGGTTGTTCATTTCCATCTAGTCGTGAATGACGTCTTTTTAGTTACAAAGGGGATGTTAATTTAATCTTATGTGATCGGTATCACTAAATTAACTACTGATGTAACACGTCATTTATTTGAACAGTTATGCGGTAAATATATATAACATTCAATCATATTTAAAGATCAAATGATAAACAATTTATTTCAAGAAAATAAGTTCGAAAAATTGGGTTTCGATTATACAAAGTAAAAAACATACTTTTCAGTATAATCCCAACAAGAACAACACGTATAAGATTAACACTCTAATACGGTAAAGACTCATATGTAACATCGTATATACATAAATTTCATACAATATTGTTCATGTGTGGTCATATAAAC
Organism: Stenogyne calaminthoides; assembly: GCA_037126765.1. Lineage (NCBI taxonomy): Eukaryota > Viridiplantae > Streptophyta > Magnoliopsida > Lamiales > Lamiaceae > Stenogyne > Stenogyne calaminthoides. Next base: position 33,815,478 of record JBBCBC010000003.1, on the reverse strand, counting down.
AACAGGGATGCACTCAGGAGTGCAAAAAAATAGTCGATAAAAATTATATAAAATAAAAAGATTATAATTAATTAATATTTTGAATAATAATTTACCACGATGATTTGTTAAATTATTATTCATCCATTCATCACCGTGTCTAATTTTTACACTATAAAAAAATAGAGATTTATCTACAGAATTTTCTAACATGGTTATAAAATCTTCCAACAAAATAACTACATCCTTAAATAGTGACGGTGCTTACAAATTTTCTAAATCTTAAATAACTGAACTGAAATAATTAAGTAGTGTAATTAATTTTAAACGGCTATAATGTACAGTGGATGCCAACTGACGCCAAGTTAATACAAAACCGCGTGATTAAACCGCCCTATTCATCTCTCAGAAAAGGAAAATCGGTAACCATAAAACCCTAAATCAAGAACGATCAAGAATTACCCGCTATAAATCCTGATACGATCACTCACTCACTCACTCCTTTCCCATTCTCAATTGTGTCTTGGTGTCCTTATTTCACTTTGTTATTTCTTCATCCTCAACAATTTATTTAGTTTGTTCCGTTCCTTCTCGAGTCTTTCACTTCTTCGAGTAACTCACTCCTCCTGCTTCTCTTCTTCAATGGCCCTTTTGTTTGCGGTTGCTTTCTTATTGCCAAAGTTCTGTTCTTGAACCTAGTCGTTTTCAACATAAAACCTGATTCTCTTCATAACCTTCTAATTCCACTCTGTTCTTGCTTTGTACGGATACTGTCAAGATTATGAAGGCGCTTTCTTGAATTCCAGAATGGTGTTTGGTTTTACTGCGTAAGATTAACAAGGTAATAACACGCTTTCTTGAATTCAAGAATGGTGTTTGGTTTTTCTGTGTATGCTTCCAGGTTTTTAATTTTCTACATCCGGCTGCCAAGATTAAGAATGTAATAACATCCTTTTCTTGAAATTTTCTGCATATGCTTTCAGGTTTTTAGTTCGATTCTTCCTGCTTTCAAGATTAAGAAGGTAACAACATGCTTTCTTGAATTATCTTGTACAATTTTGGTGATGTTTGAGTTATAATATGAGTTGGTTGCTAAATTATATTTTATTTTTCTGCGCAGGTGTTCAGATTTTTAATTTGCGTGCTTTTCAGTAACGATGCCATCAAGATCAAGAAGGTAATAACCTGATTTCTTGAATTCTAGAATGGAAATTGGGTTTTCTGTATATGTTGTTAGGTTTTTAGTTTGCTTTTTTTCTTAGTACCGATGCTGTCAAGGTTAACAAGGTAATAACATGCTTTCTTGAATTTATGTTCAATCTTTGTGATGTATGTGTTATACTATGAGTTATTCCTGAATAGTATTTGCTTTTTTATGCATATGCTTTCAGGTTTTTAATTTGCTTCTTCCGTAGTGCTGATGCTCTTAAAATTTAGAAGGTAATAACACGTTTTCTTGAACTACAGGCTGCTTCTGCTAAACAGTTGCATTTCAGGATAGGTGAATCATCATTTTTTGTGTTATGAAGCCATAACATAATAATCTGGACTTAGAAAACCAATCATTGAACTAATTTTGATTTTTCTTATCTGATAGATGTATGTTTAGAACCCTTACTCAGTCGTGTGTGCCTATGAGATCCTTTGTTTTTATTTCTATATACACTATTTTTTATCAGTAAGGTTTTTCATTAAAGATGTGCTCTCCCTCTTCCAGTTATGCAACAATGGGAGTCTTATAACCAGACATCTGCTACTGCTTCTGAAACGAGACGGCATGATTGAGGCTAGTGTTTTCAGTCTACACAAACACTTCTGCCCATAGGCGGCGATTCTAAGTTCTAAAAGCATATCCTTCACGGTATATGCTTTAAATCATTTTCTCATGATGTCTTAGACTGAATGCATGTATGCTTGGATAGAGCTGATGAGATTGCTTTTTCTCTGTAGATCTCTTGCGTTTGAGGCTTTGTTGAACTCAGAGATGTAGAAAGTGAATTAAACTGAATACGTTGATGCTATCAAAGGTGCTTTAGAAGAAGGTGCTTTAAATTTACTGTTTTTTCCCTTTCTTTACCATGTTTTAACTCTTCCCCTTTACTTTATTATCCCTTGAGTTGGATTCTAGTATTCTACTGGGAGATTTCTTTCATGTTCTTTTCCCGGGGTAGATAAATCATAAATTGGAGTTCTCATCTCACAATATATTTTTTGTATATAGTCTTTTGATTCTAACTTATTCTTCTCTGTATCTTTAGGAGTCGAGAGGTTTGTATATAGTCTGTGGAATGATACGGCACGACTGAGGTGAGCCAATCATACCCTTCTAAAAACATCTATAATAATATTATAGTTAATTATTATAATACAATGAGGTTCTCCATTTCATTTGACTCAATTGTTCTATTTTTCTCCTCCCCGTTTCTTTATTCTTCTTCACTTTCTTCATGATTTTATCGTCATCCTTCTTCATTTTTCGTATTTCATTTTTATAGGTTCCAAAGTACACGCGTTTAACCCAAGGGTACAAAGCTATTAATCCAGAACTACAAGTTGCAGCAGAATAGCGACTCATGGTAGGCCAATATTAGGTAGAAATTAGAAATCATGTCATGTTACCATTTTGATTTTTCTTATCTGATATATGTTATGTCGACAACCTGCCTATGAGATCATTCATATTTATTCCTATGTATCAGTATTTTTATTGCTAAGTTTCTTATTTCACTTTATTTTTTCTTCATCTTCTCCAGTGTTACTTGGTTTTGTATCATCATCTTCTATTTAACTTCTTCCTGGTTGAGGCTTTCAAGCACTAGTGCCTTTTTTTTGGAGACATGTTCTACGGATCCTTTTATCTCAAACTCTTAATATCTTGTACTTTTCATTGCCTTTCTTTCCGATTAATTTTCTAGTGGTAGCCATTTGCGATGAATTTTGAGTGTCAAGTTTCTGTCCAGCTTGACAAGAACTTAAGCTTTTTACAACAGTAAACTAAATCCTCTTGTTGCCTTCTTGTTTCACTCTCTTAACATTTCCCCTCCTCTCTATGGATTGTAACCTTCTCCACTGTTGGTATTTCTTAGGGAGGCTCATACTCTAGTTCAGGGTGGTTTAATACATGACATGTTTACGCTGTGTGTTTTGATTTGCTGTTTACACTGTGTGTTTAAGTTTGTGTTTTCTTCTTGGACATGCTTTCATTCTAGTTTGTAATTGATGCACAGCAGTAAGGAATTTCATATAGTGTGACTAAGATTTGTGAAGTCCAATTTTTTGCAGGAATATTGGGCTTCTGTCGGGTCTTCTGTGATGCAATTCAGCAATACGAGGTAATTTAAACTCATGTTTATCTTTTCTCCGACAATGCTTTGGCAGAATATGGAATTTCATCTATTCTTCTGCATACCGGTCTCTGTGAATTTGTTACGTAATTGAATTCACCATTCATTTCTCTTGACGTTTATTTGTTTGATTTTTTCTTTTTTTATACTGGACACCTGCTACTGAAATGATATGGCATGGTTGAGGTTATTGTTTTCTATCTATACAAACACTTTTGACAAATCTACTTTGATTGACAATCTTGAAGATGATAGCTCATGTGAATTTCCATTCAAGATTACTATACTTGATATTCCGAAAATTATCATGTGGCTTATGAATGATCCACATATTGATTATGTGGCTTTATGGAGACCTATTATTAGCTTATCCTGCTTTGGAATTTTTAGTAATTTTGATGGGGTGTGGATTGCAGAGAGATTTGGGTGGAGCTGCCTCCCATTTTCACACAGTGCAATATAATTTGATTAAGTCGTCCTTTAAAAATGTCTATAATAAATATAACAATTAAATGAGTTTCTCCATTCAATTTGACTCACTTGTTCTGGTTTCCTCTTTGTTATAATCCAAATAGACGTCGTTCTACTGATTAAGACAGTTTATCATATTTCGTCATCTTTACCAATGCAAGTCTTGTATCATCTTCTTTTTTTTTCCAGATTGAGGCTTTCAACTTAACGCTTTCTTTCTGGAGACATGCTCTACGTTATTTTATCTTGAAATCCACATTTTCATATTTCATTTTCCCCCTTCATCTTCACCAATGTTACTTGATCCTGTATTTTCTTTTTCTATTTAATATCGCCTGTTTGGCTCGCTTCAATCACTTTTTTCTTCTTTTTTGGAGTAATTTTGTATGGATTCTTTTATGTTGGACGCCTCGTTTTCTCTCTTATTCATATATTGGCCATTTATATTCTGTTGCTTTATTCTTAGCCATCTTTTATTATTACCCTTCTATTCTCGATGAACTTCCTATCTTTGATTCAGTATGACCTAAACTTGATTCACTAGGACCTAAGCCTCATTTCCTCTCTTATTCATTGGCCATTTATATTCTGTTGCTTTATTCTTAGCCATCTTTTATTATTACCCTTCTATTCTCGATGAATGTCCTATCTTTGATTCACGAGGACCTAACCTTGATCACTAGGACCTAAGCCTCATTTCCTCTCTTATTCATTGGCCATTTATATTCTGTTGCTTTATTCTTAGCCATTTTTTTTTATTACCCTTCTATTCTCGATGAACTTCCTATCTTTGATTCACTAGGACCTAAACTTGATTCACTAGGACCTAAGCCTCATTTCCTCTCTTATTCATTGGCCATTTATATTCTGTTGCTTTATTCTTAGCCATCTTTTATTATTACCCTTCTATTCTCGATGAACTTCCTATCTTTGATTCACTATCTAAACTTGATTCAATAGGACCTAAGCCTCATTTCCTCTCTTATTCATTGGCCATTTATATTCTGTTGCTTTATTCTTAGCCATCTTTTATTATTACCCTTCTAATCTCGATGAACTTCCTATCTTTGATTCACTAGGACCTAAGCTTTTTTCAACAGAAAACTTGATTCTCTTCAAAACCTTCTTATTTCACTTTCTTGAATCAATCCTATTTCACTTTATTTTTTCTTCATCTCACCAGTGTTACTTGATCTTTTATCTTCTTCTATTTCATTTCTTCCTGCTTAGGCTTTTCGACAACTTGTGCCTTCTTTTTTGGAGACATGTTCTGTGGATCCCTTTATCTTGAACTCCTAGTTTCTAATGCTCTTCATGGACCATTCTTATGAACTTCAGCGCTATTGGGCAGCTGTCTCTTGTCTGCTTAATTCTTTACACTAGATCCAAGTCTTTTTGTTTTATAGAGGTTACAATTGATCTATTAATGTTCAACTGTCTCTTGTAGATCATCACAATAATGAATGGGCTTTGTTTTTTGCTTGTGCAAATTGCAGTATGAATAATATTGTTAGTTTGAATTATTAATGTTCTAGCAGGACATTGGATTCAGTGTAGAATGCACAGATAGCTCGCTTCTAAAGTCAGAAAGCTGCTGAGTCCACATTGCTTGAAATAAAGGAGAGTAAGGAACATGTAGGGATGATGATGGAGAAGACTAAAGGGAGGTCAGTTTTATTATGAGTGTGTTTATTTTTAAATATCCCACCCTATTTTTGTATGCATCTTTGTGTAATTTATCTTTGTGCAAATAACACAGTTAATAACTTGTTTGTCTTATTAATCTCAATTCTAATTTTAATTTTGTTTGATGGTTTGCTGCAGGATCTGAAACTGGATGAGGATGGGATAATATATTTAGGAATGGCTTTAGTTTCTAATACTGTGGTTGTGGGGTTGTCTAAAAGGAAGCATTAGGAGTTTGGTGTTTTTGCCAACAGGGTACAACTCCAATTTCTAACTTGATAATTTGACATGTCCAGTAAAATTGCTTCTCTCTCAGTTTTTATTTTTCAGTTTTGCTCTTCTCTGGCACAATTTTCCATTACAAAGATTATTCTCTCTTGAAAGATTAAAGTATAATACTGATAAGATTTATAATACTTATATTGTTTATTTGAAGGTTGCATATGGATGCTGAGTACTACCCCTCACAGAGAAGATGTATTTCTACAAAATGAGGTGTTTGCTGTGAAATATCATGTTTTGATTTCTTATTTTAGCTTTTCAATCAATGAGAAATAGTCAGTACTTTCTCTTTGTTTCAATTATCAGAAGTTGAAAACCTTACATTTTGCCTTTGAGAAGAAGTTACATGGACAGCTGGCAATGGAGAGTAATATTGGCACTTCTCTTCGTTTTTTTCTTCATATATAGAGCTTGTTGCTCCACATCTCCCTTAATACTCACCTCGTCTCCTACTGCAGTTTGAAGTTATGTTTGGGATCTACACTTGCAAGGTCCATTTGGGAGGCACAGAGAGGTAACTTAATTTCTTTATAACCAATTTCTATATACTCCGTTGGTACCATATTTTGTTTGGTTTTTTTCTTTTTTGCAACTAGAAGGAAAATGATATAAAAGTCCAAACTAATAGTGTTCTTTCTGTTTCTTCCCCTTCTTGCTTCTGTATTATGGTGATTCTGTGGATGACTTTGACAGTTTCCCCATCAAGGTTCTCTCTCCAACCCTCCCCGAACTCCAAATGAGTAAACGATAAAAAGAAAAGACGTTCTTATGGGTCACCCTTCTTATTTCTTCCTACACTAACACCTGTATCTTCGTATGTTTCTGTTAGATGTTGGGCATGTATTAACCACTCTTAACTTGCGTAGATTAAATGAAACAATCTAGAAAATTATTAAGCCCTATAGTTTCAACATGTTTTCAAAAAATTATTAGGTTGTTCACAGTAAACAAGTAACATGTTTTCTCAACACACAACTATAACCTTGAAGTTCATTCATCTTGTTTTTTCACTTCTTGATTATTTTGGATGTGATGTTATAGCTATTTGGTCTGACAAGCTTCAGTTATATTTGTAGTTTTTTGACTTTCGGATTTAGAAAGTCATGGTTCCTCAATAAGCGAAGCAGTGAAAGCAATGGAGACTTCTGGGATAGTTTTGGTGGTTGGAGCTACTGGTGGTGTAGGCAGAAATATAGTGGATCTCTTATGCAAAAAAAGACCAACATTTCATGCGTTGCTGCTTTATGTTGATATACAAGAGTTCCCTTCATATTCTCAGATATGCATATATATTTATATATATATATATATATTATATATATATATATATATATATATATATATATATGTTGAAGTAAAGCCTAAGTGACAAATTTTCTTAACTGAAATATGACTACAGGTATCCTGAATTTTATCTCTCTCTCTCTCTCTCTAACACACACACACATCCTGAATATATATATGAATATTAATTCCAACTGATTTTTTTCAGGTCAGAAATGAACAATTGAGGCAAGAAGAATGCTTGGTCAAGATGTTGACTTGGTGAGTTTTCTACTTATAGCTTGATGTTTGTGTTTTTCCTCATTTCCATGTCAACTAGCACTAGTGCGACATCGTTTAGATATGATATCCTGCTGGCTAATGGTTCTTCAAACTTTCATGTGATTAGAGTATGATGGAATATAACTTCAATTGAATTTATGGAATATAATCATTTAAAACGTAAAACTATTTTTGCCAATTGAAAGAATATGATGGTTTGAGTAACTTCAATTATTTTTGCCAATTCCTTCTGATAAACAATGCTGATATTTAGTAGATCAGTTTGTTCACTTTCCAACAAGGATAGGAAGTTAAAACATTTCCTCAGTTCCAATCAGCATGCATGCATATCAGATTTGAAGCATTTGTTACTAAAATCTAAAACTATATATTTTTTGGATATAATATTCGGCCTTTTCTTTTTCTTCTTCTAGTTACCTCCTCTGCCTTTCTTTGATTGGTATTCATCTTTGTCCTCTTTATTTTTCTAGCTCTATTTCCGACTCTCTACAATTCCTCTATATTCCTACGGTAAAATCCTCTTAGTTACTTTTTTTCCTTTCAAAATTCCTTCACTTTTTGCCTCTTGTCTCTATCTCCTTGGTATCTGACTATTGGGAAGGAGGTGATAAATCATTTGCCATTTAATATTCTTCTTCATTTCCTTTGAGCATACTCCTTTGTGATTGTCTCTATCTCCTTGGTTTTTTGTCAATTTCTGAGTATCGACTCTATTGGGAAGGAGTTGATAAATCATTAACCATTTAATATTCTCTTTATTTCTTTCGAGAGTACTCCTTTGCCTTTCTTTCTTTTGCATTCATATTTGTCCTCTCTATTGTTCCACTCTTTCTTCCGCGTTTGTTACTACTATGAATTGCTTCTCTTTCTCCTCTTATTCTTGTGATTGCTTCTATCCCCTTGATTTTTTGTTAATTTCTATATGGTTGACTCCATTCTTCATTTGACTTTCTCTCTCCTTTTTTCCTTCTTCGAGTGGCCACCTTTGCCTTTATATCTTTTGCATTCGTCACTTCCCTTCTTAGTGTTCAATTTTTTCGTGTTTTTCCTATTCTGTATTGATGTTCTCTTTTCCACTTTTCTTGTGATTCCTTCAGTCCCTTGATTTCTTCTCAAATTCTTTATTGCTGACTTCATTGAAGATGATCTAATATTCCTTTCTTAATTTGATTTTCTCTTCTTTTCCTTCTTATGTTTAAGTTGCTTTGACCTTCTATGTCTTTCTTTCTTTTGCATTCATCTTTGTCCTCTTTATTGTTTCTCACTTCTTCAAAATCTCTGTAACTTCTCTCATTTCCTCTCGTAAAATCCTCTTCCCGTTTGTTCCTCTTCTTCTTGCGATTGTTTCGGTCTCCTTGCCATTGTTCATTAGATATTCTGTTATTTTCCTTCTTCAATTGACTCCATTGCCCTTCTTTCTTTTGCATTCATCTTTGCCCTCTTTATTGTTTCACTCTCTTTTCCGTGCTTGTTACTATTCTGAATTCCTTTCTCTTTTTCCTCTTTTTCTTCCATTTTCCTCTATCCCATTTTTTTTTACCAATTGCTATATAGATGACCCTATTGAGCAGGATCTAGTATTCCATTTTTAATTTGTTCCTCTTATTATCCTTCTTAGAGTTGCCTTCTCCGTCTTCCTATATTTTGAGTTCCATCATTGTCCTCGTTATTGTCACTCTCTTTTCAGAATTTCAGCATCTTCAATCCGTTCCTACCACTCGTATTTTTCCTCTTTTGATTCATTCTATATTTTCTCTTATTCTTGTTATTGTCTCTATCACCTGATATTTTGTCAATTTCCAAGTTGCTGACTCTATCGAGTAGGATCTGATATTTTGCTTTTCATTTGATATTCTCTTCCTATCCTTGTTCGAATTGGCTCATTTTGACCGCTTTCTTTTGCATTCATCTTTGCCCTCTCTATTTTTCCACTTTTTCTTCCGTTTGTTACTACTATGAATTGCTTCTCTTTCTCCTCTTATTCTCTTGATTGCCTCTATCCCCTTGATTTTTTGTTAATTTCTATATGGCTGACTCCATTCTTCATTTGACTTCCTCTTTCTTTTTCCTTCTTCGAGTTGCCACCTTTGCCTGTATATCTTTTGCATTCGTCTCTTCCCTTCTTAATGTTCCATTTTTTCGTGTTTTTTTCTGTTGTGTATTAATGTTCTTTTTTCCTCTTTTCTTGTGATTCCTCCAGTCCCTTGGTTTCTTGTCAAATTCTTTGTTGCTGACTTCATTGAAGAGGATCTAATATTCCTTTCTTAATTTGATTTCCTCTTCTTTTCCCTCCTAAGTTTAAGTTGCTTCGACCTTCTCTGTCTTTCTTTCTTTTGCATTTGTCCTCTTTATTGTTTCTCACTTCTTCCGAATCTCTGTAACTTCTCTCATTTCCTCCCGTAAAATCCTCTTCGCGTTTGTTCCTCTTCTTCTTGCGATTGTTACGGTCTCCTTGACATTATTCATTAGATATTCTCTTATTTTCCTTCTTCAATTGACTCTGTTGCCTTTCTTTCTTTTGCATTCATCTTTGCACTCTTTATTGTTTCACTCTCTTTTCCGATGCTTGTTACTATTCTGAGTTCCTTTCTCTTTTTCCTCTTTTTCTTGAATTTTCCTCTATCCCATATCTAATATTCCATTTTTAATTTGTTCCTCTTATTATCCTTCTTAGAGTTGTCTTCTTTGCCTTCCTATGTTTTGAGTTCCATCATTGTCCTCGTTATTGTCACTCTCTTTTCAGAATTTCAGCATCTTCTATCCATTCCTAACACTTGTATTTTTCCTCTTATTCTTGTTATTGTCTCTATCACCTGATTTTTTGTTAATTTCCAAGTTGCTGACTCTATCGAGCAGGATCTGATATTTTATTCTTCATTTGATATTCTCTTCCCATCCTTGTTCAAATTGACTCATTTTGACCTCTTTCTTTTGCATTCATCTTTACCCTCTCTATTGTTCCATTGTTTCTTCCGTGTTTGTTACTACTATGAATTCCTTCTCTTTCTCCTCTTATTCTAGTGATTGCCTATATCCCCTTGGTTTTTTGTTAATTTCTATATGGCTGACTCCATTCTTCATTTGACTTCCTCTTTTTTTTTTCTTCTCCGAGTTGCCACCTTTGCCTTTATATCTTTTGCATTTGTCTCTTCCCTTCTTAGTGTTCCATTTTTTTTGGTTTTTTCTCTTCGTATTGATGTTCTCTTTTCCTCTTCTCTTGTGATTTCTCCAGTCCCTCGGTTTCTTGTCAAATTCTTTATTAGATATTCTGTTATTTTCCTTCTTCAATTGACTCCTTGCCTTTCTTTCTTTTTGCATTCATATTTGCCTTCTTTATTGTTTCACTCTCTTTTTTCGTGCTTGTTACTATTCTGAGTTCCTTTCTGTTTTTCCTCTTTTTCTTGCATTTTCCTCTATCCCAATTTTTTTTTACCAATTCATGTATAGATCACCCTATTGAGCAGGATCTAATATTCCATTTTTAATTTGTTCCTCTTATTATCCTTCTTAGAGTTGCCTTCTTTGCCTTCCTTTCTTTTGAGTTCCATCATTGTCCTCGTTATTGTCACTCTCTTTTCAGAATTTCAGCATCTTCTATCCATTCCTACCACTCGTATTTTTCCTCTTTTGATTCATTCTCTGTTTCCTCTTATTTTAGTTATTGTCTCTATCACCTGATTTTTTGTCAATTTCCAAGTTGCTGACTCTATTGAGTAGGATCTGATATTTTATTCTTCATTTGATATTCTCTTCCTATCCTTGTTCAGATTGACTCATTTTGACCTCTTTCTTTTGCTTTCATCTTTGCCCTCTATTGTTTCCTCTTTCTTCCGTGTTTGTTACTACTATGAATTGCTTCCCTTTTCTCCTGTTATTCTTGTGATTGCCTCTCTTTCTTTTGGTTTTTTTGTTAATTTTATTTGGCTAACTCCATTTCTTCATTTTCTTAATTCTCTTTTTTTCCTTCTTAAAAGTTCCCACCTTTGCCTTTATATCTTTTACATTCGTTTTCTCTTTCACTTCTTAGTGTGCCATTTTTTGTTTTTTTTCCTGTTCTGTATTGATGTTCTCTTTTGACTATATCTTTTCTTGTGATTCCTCCAGTCATTTGGTTGTTGTCAAATTTTTATTTTTGACTTCATTGAAGAGGATCTCATATTCCTTTCTTAATTTTTTTCCTCTTTTTTTCCTTCCTAAATTTGTGTTTGTTCTGAATTCTTTGTCTTTCTTTCTTTTTCTTGTGATTCCATTCATCTTTATTCCTCTCAAATTTTTCTCACTTCTTCATTTGGATCTCTGTAATATTCCATTTTTCCTGTAAATTTCCTCTTCTTTTGTTCCTCTTATTCTTTTCTATGTTTCGGTCTCCTTGCCATTTTTCATTAGATATTCTCGGACTTTTCATCTTCTTCTTCTAGTCCGTTACCTTTCTTTCTTTTGCATTCATCTTTGCCATCTTTATTTTTTCTAGTTCTTTTTTCCGACTCTTGTTACCATTCTGAGTTCCTCCTGTTTTTTTTTCCTTTTTCTTGCATTTTCCTCTATCCCATGTTTTTTTTGTCTCTATAGATGGTATCTGACTATTGAGAAGGATCTATTATTTCATTTTTTAATTTGTTCTTTATTTCCTTCTTAGAGCTGCCTCCTTTTTTGCCTTCCTATCTTTTGAGTTCCATCATTGTCCTCGTTATTGTCACTTTATTCTTTTCAGAATTTCAGCATCTTCTATCCATTCTAATATTCACTTTTTTATTTTTTGATTCATTCTATATTTTCTTTTATTATTTATTTATTGTCTCTATCACCTTTGATATTTTGTCAATTTCAAGTTGCTGACTCCTATCTAGGATTCTGATATTTGGCCTTTTCATTTGATTTTCTTTAAATTCTTGTTCAAATTCTTCATTTTTTCTCTCTTTCTTTTGCATTCATCTTTTGCCCTCTTTATTGTTATATTTGTTTTTCATGTTTGTCAATATTCTGAATTTTTTTCGTCTTTTCCTCTTATTCTTGATTCTTTTTCTTTTTTTTCTTTTATCCTCTTGGTTTTTTGTCAAATTCTGTATTGCTGAATCCATTGAGGAAGATCTAATATTCCTTTCTTCATTTGATTTCCTCTTCTTTTCCTTCTTAAGTTTGCCTCCTTTTGCCTTTTATTCTCCTGCATTCATCTTTGTCCTCTTTATTGTTCTCGCTCCAGTTATTTATAAATTATTTTTAAAATTTAAAAAATCAATTTGAACATTAGATAATTTAAATTAGAAAATGTGAAGGTGATTAATTCTGAATAATAGGATGCGCCATGGACAACAAATTAAGACGCAACTTTGTGGGTTTCTTTATTTAATACTGTATCAATTTACTTGGAGAAATTTTGGGTATAGGTCGCTAAAATAAGGATAGACCAAATAACATAAGAGACCAAAGAACATAAGACATAAGCATGGCTGTTGCTTTAGTTACTAATGCTAATGGTGATATTTCTGCTTTGTTCTTCATTAGAACTGCAGTTTGAGGTGTTTATGCTCTACTGTGAATAGTTCCATATAGCTAACTCCATAGGGAGTATCTAATATTTAATTCGTTTCAGTTTCCTCTTCTTTACCTTCTTCAGGTTGTCACCCTCGTCTTTCTTTTGCAGTTACCTTTGTCCTCTTTATTTCACTTCTCCGAATTTCTGCATCTTCTATAATTCTCTCCATTCCTCCTGTAAAATCCTCCCACCATGTTTGTATTTCTGTTGAATTGCGTTTCTCTTTAACTCTTGGTCTTGCCATTGTTCTGTCTCCTTGATTTTTAGTCAATATTCTGAGTAGCTGACTATATGGAAGAGGTTCTGATTTTCCATCTTCATTTGATGTTCTCTTCTTTTCCTTTTGACTGACTCATTTTCCTTTATTTCCTTGGCATTCATGTTTGCCCTCTTTTTTGTTCCACTCACTTCTTTGTGTTTGTTCTGAATTGTTTTCCGTTTGTCCTCTTATTCTTGTGATTCCCTCCACGTCCTTTATTTTTTGTCAAATTTTGTATAGCTGACAACATTTGGAGGATCTAATGTTCCATTTTTCATTTTATTTCCTCTTCTTTTCCTTCATCTGCCTTCTTTGCTTTTTCTATGTAACCCGACTCCAGTCAAACGGATATAGTATTCGGACTTTTCATTTTTCTTCTTCTAGTTACCTTCCTCTACCTTTCTTACATTGGCATTCATCTTTGTCCTCTTTTTTTTTTTCTAGTTCTATTTCCGACTCTCTGCAATTCCTCTCTATTCCTACCGTAAAATCCTCCTAGTTATTTTTTTTCCTTTTAATAATCCTTTTCACCTTTTGCCTCTGGTGTCTGCGATTGTCTCTATCTCCTTGGTATCTGACTATTGGGAATGAGCTGATAAATCATTCACCGTTTAATATTCTTCTTCAGTTCCTTCGAGTCTACTCCTTTGTGATTGTCTCTATCTCCTTGGTTTTTTGTCAGTTTCTGAGTATCCGACTTTATTGGAAAGGAGCTGATAAATCATTCGCCATCTAATATTCACTTTATTTATTTCGAGTCTACTCCTTTGCCTTTCTTTCTTTTGCATTCATATTTGTCCTCTCTATTGTTCCACTCTTTCTTCCGTGTTTGTTACTACTATGAATTGCTTCTCCTTTTCCTCTTATTCTTGTGATGGCCTCTATCCCCTTGGTTTTCTGTTAAATTCTATATGGCTGACTCCATTCTTCATTTGACTCTCTCTCTCTCTCTCTTTTTCCTTCTTCGAGTTGCCACATTTGCTGTTATATTTAGTCTCTTCCCTTCTCAATGTTCCATTTTTTTTCGTGTTTTTTCTATTATGTATTGATGATCTCTTTTCCTTTTTTCTTGTGATTCCTCAGTCTCTTGGTTTCTTGTCAAATTCTTTATTGCTGACTTCATTGAAGAGGATCTAATATTCCTTTCTTAATTTGATTTCCTCTTCTTTTCCTTCTTAAGTTTATGTTGCTTCTACCTTCTTTGTATGTCTTTCTTTTGCATTCATCTTTGTCCTCTTTATTGTTTCTCACTTCTTCCGAATCTCTGTAATTTCTCTCATTTACTCCGTAAAATCCTCTTGCTCGTGTTTGTTCCTCTTCTTCTTGCGATTGTTTTGGTCTCCTTGCCATTATTCATTAGATATTCTCTTATTTTCCTTCTTCAATGGACTCATTTGCCTTCTTTATTGTTTCAATCTCTTTTCCGTGCTTGTTACTATTCTGAGTTGCTTTCTGTTTTTCCTTTTTTTCTTGCATTTTCCTCTATTCCTTAGTCTTTTTTTACCAATTCCTGTATAGATGACCTTATTAAGCAAAGCAGGATCTAATCTTCCATTTTTAATTTGTTCCTCTTATTATCCTTCTTAGAGATGAACATGTTTCACATGAGGGTTAATTTATGTAAATTTTAAGCAACATATGAAAAATGTATTGATGAATAATAAAAACATACAAAGCTTACAATAAACTAAAAAATTAAGCAACAATATCCACAAATGGTTGTAATAAATAAAACGTTTTTTATATGCTGCGTGCGTAAGTGAGAAATAAATTAATTTTTTTTATTTATATTTCTGTATTTTAATTAAATTGAATGATATTATTAAAAAAATTAATTTATTTTTAAAAAGTTCAAGGGCCAACCCAACTCAACCCACTCCAACCCGGCGCAAGGCCATGTCCATACAAGCCACCCCAAATGGGCCCGTTCCCCAAGGACTCATAAATGCTCAACCCAACCCGCCCCATATAGGCGGGCACGAGCCGATCCAACGGGCTTGGCTTCTTTGCCTTCCTTTCTTTTGAGTTCATCATTGTCCTCTTTATTGTCACTCTCTGTTCAGAATTTCAGCTCTCTGTTTCCTCTTATTCTTGTTATTGTCTCTATCACCTGATTTTTTGTCAATTTCCAAGTTGCTGACTCTATCGAGCAGGATCTGATATTTTATTCTTAATTTGATATTCTCTTCCTATCCTTATTCAAATTATTTCGTTTTGACTTTTTTTTCTTTTGTATTCATCTTTGGCCTCTTTATTGTCCCCTCTGTTTCTCATGTTTGTCACTATTCTGAATTGTTTTCTCTTTTTCCTCTTATTCTTGTGTTTGCCTCTATCTCCTCGTTTTTTTTGTCACTGTATAGCTGAATCTGTTGAGGAGGATTTAATATTCCATTCTTCATTTGATTTCCTCTTCTTTTCCTTCTCTGAGTTGCCTTTTTTTTTTTTTTTTTTTTTTTTTTGCATTCATTAGCCCTCTTTATTGTTCTCGCTCTTGTTTTTTTTTTTTTCTGAATCTCTGCATCTTCTCTCCATTCCTCCCATAAAATCGTCCTACTCCAATTTGTTCCTCTTTTAAATTGAATTTCTCATTTTTCCTCTTGTGCTTGCGATTGCAATTGTCTCTATCTTTTGTGTTTAGTAAAATTCCGAGTAGCTGACTCTATTGAGGAGGATCTGATATTCCATTCTACATTTGAAATTCTCTTCTTCTCCTTTTTCGAGTTGTCTGCTTTGCCTTTTTTTTTCTTTGCATTCATTTTCCCTCTTTACTGTTCTACTTTCTTTTTCCCTATTTGTTACTTTGTGACATTGCTTCTCTATTTTTGCTCTTATTCTTGTGATTGCCTCCATCCTCTTGTTTCCTCTTTCAAGTTTTTAGTAGCTGACTCCATAGAAGGGATTTGATTATTACATTCTTCATTCATTTTCTACTCTCTTCCTTCTTCGAGGTGAGACACTTCATAATTCCTTGAGTTCGGCCAAAAAGTCAATGTTAGTCCATGGTCTCATGTTCATGGTTTGTTCCTCCTTTTGAATTGTTTCTCTTTTCACTCTTATGCTTGCAATTGCCTCTATCCTCTTGGTTTATTATCAATTTCTGAGTAGTTGGAGGATCTGATTTTACAATCTTTTTCCGGTGCCAACTCATCTATAGGACATTGTTGGACTTTTCCATTAGTACAGCTTTAGGTAGCTTTCCACTGTTGGCCCAATTTGAATGAATCAATAACTATATTTTGGGAGCCCAAAAGTCGTTCTTTGTTCTTTAATCCATGATCTGCGTTCTTTGTTTACCACCTTTGATTGTCATGTTTCTAACCACTGATCGACCATTTTACATTATCCTGGATTGAATCTTGTGTTTCTTCTTCAGACTAATTAAAAATTAAGATGATCACTATTTTCTTTTAAAATCCAGGCATAATCTTTGTATTTTGGAGGATAACCGTTATTTGTTGTATCGTCTTGTATCTGGCTCCGTCCTTCATACTTATGCATCCACCTAATATACAGACCCTTGGTTTAATATTTGTACTTGTGTTTGGAGATGAATCATTCTTCTTCTGAACTGAGTGTTTCTTTCTCTTATCTTTTGCTTTCTGGTAATTCCCTTTACCGTATATGCATATGATTTTCTGTTCAATAACCGCGCAAATGCCATGTAACTATATACCTCTTCTGTACTTGTCTCATCACCTGGATTTTTTTTGTTTTCTAATGGTAGTCTTTCGAATCTTGGAGAATTTACCCGAAGTTTGGATGACCCAATCCATAATTTGATCAAGCCAAAAGTGATTCCTACTCTTGTCTACCTTCTTTGGCACCTAAACCTCTTTGATTTTTCCGTATCTTAGATATATTTAGCTCTAATTTTCCTCATTCCTCTATCCTTTTTGTCTGCTCTGACCAAAGTACCACTTCGGGATCTGATTCTGCCGGTGTCCTACTATATATTTCAGTATCTTCCCGGTTGCATCAGCTCTAGTAATGGGAGGATTGATGGTGACATCAGTCGCATTAAACCAAGGTATTGGCTCATTTATCTTAGGGGTAGTTACACAAGATTTGTTTTTTATTTTTTTTGCAAATCTTACTAGGGATTTCTAGTACCTGAATGATTTTACCTCAAATATACCCTAATTGAAATGCACATTGTTTAAAGAGGTGCAAGCTGGCAAAAGGATGGGAGAGTACTCCAATCGGAAAACAGGTATGGTGATTAACCTATGATGTTCTTATATATGCCTTGCTTATGTATTTATATTTGTTACAATGTGGGGAGCAAAATAAAGTAGCAACTTTTAGATTGTGCACTTAATTCATACTCCCATAAAACTGAAGCGTTAGTTTATATGAATGGTTGCTTGGGCGATAGATCTTTCCATTAAATCAGAAAATGTCTTTAGTTGTTCTTATACATTGGCTGTGCTTCAGAAATGGAGTTACTTTGAGTCTCTTGTTAAAACTGATGCGATTCGGTCTGTCATCCCAAACAGCTCAAACAAATTGAAGCTTTAGGGAACTTATTCTCCATTCCACTCATTGTATCCTGTTCTTTTTAGGATGAATTTTTATACTATAAGTAAATATTGCAGAATATACTTTAGGATTTAGGAGGATTTTATCTTGGCAAATATGAAGACAGCTCTTTTGGTGCTTTGATGAGGTACCTAACTATTTTTTTGATAAGAAAACTGAAACTTTATTAACTTAGAAAGTTCCTTACACAAAGTACACATGTAAGTTACAAAACATAGTTCCAGTCTCTAGCTAAATCTGTTGCGAAAAGATTTTTAAATTTTTTGTGAGTGGTTTCCCAAAGAGCCACTCTATATTTAATCCTATCACAAACTTCCTCTAGGGATTCTGTTGATTCCTTGGAATTTT